>JAHLJT010008446.1:99595191-99656897 GCA_031308135.1 Acheta domesticus
CATTGCAAAGAGCGTCGCAATGCTCCACCCTTCCCTTCTAGGGAACTGCTAACGCTGCTCCTGAGTGTTTCTTCTCTCTTCAAGCCTGTTTCCTCGTTGGTTTTCGCCCGCGATGTATGTCTTTGTATTCTACAATCTTAGAAAGTCGAAAATATGAAATATACAAAGCAGAATTCAATACACTCACCCATTAGCACATCTCAATTGTCAGCCTGTACTTGATAGTCTCCTGCCGATCTTGCATTTCAGCCAACAATAGCCATTACTCTTCATCATTGCTGTATGACAATCACCACCTACGGGAACTCGCCACAATGTCAGTAATTGTAGACGTCGTTAATTCCGGAATTTATAATAGTTTGCAAGTTATTCTAAACGTATATTCTCTCATTGGCCAATTAAATAATTCTTTATCATTTTAGCTCCCTGGCATAGTGTTTTGTATTGTGCAATTTCAATAGGACGCGCATGGAAATAGGGGCAGTGTTATTCACTATGCACGGAGTATATTCTTATCTTAATATTCTTTCTAGCCAACCAAAAATCTTTATGAGGAATTTCCAATTTCGTGAATTCCACAATTTCCGCTCAAACCATTGAAATGAAAAATATTTTAATAATGACAGTTTTTATGTGTGAATAATTTCCATTGGAAAATCCGCTTAAAAATATATTCAAGAGAAATCTGTTCGAATTCGTTTGCGGTAATTTTAACCAATTAGTTTCCCATTTCACAAGAATACTACTACTACTACAATAGTCCACTCAGGTTATAGTAAATCTCTGGAGACCTTTCTTTTTGGATCACTATGTCCACAGTTCAATTTAACAGAAAACGCCATAATAAAATAGTTTCTCCACCATAACTCATTTTGTTTTTCTCTTCTTCAGAGCTTGAGTGAAATATCCTAACACGGAATCTTCAGGGGAACATATTTATTTAACTGCACATACTTTTAGAAAAGTTTCCAGATCCTTCTCCAGAGCCCCTTCTCTCTTTACACTTGATTCTACATTATGCTTAGTTCCCAAATTTCTTAGTGCAGTCTCAATACCCTTGAACGTCTCTTATACTGCTGGAACGTTTTCTTCATTTGACTCTGGTTTGTCTTCACACTGTTTTTCTTTCGTTCTGGAAAACCCTTTTCACTGCATTTACAATGTCCTGGGATGCCGCTAGTTTTCATCTGGCTCTCCGCGTCGATCAGGCTCGATGAAATTGCCTTAGAAGAGCCTAAAACAATTTCCTCAGTGGCACGTTCCCTCAATCCCTTTCATTCGGCTTAAATGCTACAAAAATAACTCACGAGCCCGTCCGTTTGCAAACCCTTTGATTATTGGAATTCGCTCTCCTGAGACGGAGTTTATTTTTCTGAAGTTGCATTTATGTTCACTACACCCGATGTAGTTTACTACAGTCGAATTATCTTTTGTTTATTTGGAAAGTCTATGGATCGGGACCAATGATTCTGGTTCACTATAACCGAAAGTTCATTATATCTAAAGTTCAGTATATCCAGAATCGACTGTATTTTTGTTTATTATAGTCTACTACTTTTTCACAAATTTATAATTAACTTACATTTCTCCGCCATACGTAACACATAGTTTTAACTGTTTTTTACGTTAAGTAAATAAATAATTTTATTTTACACGCTAATCTTACCTAAAATTCATGTAATAGTGTTTTGTAGCACATAATTTTCGATATCTTTCAAACATATTCCATTTCTTTTCGGTGTATTTTCTAACAGCGTATTCCATGTGTCAATCGACCATTTCGTATTGTCAGACATCTCATTCCAGCGCCCAAGTGTCATCATCTTTCCCCTTTCGTGCTGCCTTCCATTCTGCCGTTCGTTTCTATTGTCTTCCTCATCGACCTGCGCTTGCTCCATAGCCCTCGCCTCCGCCGCGCCCGTCCGCCCGCCCACTCGCCCGCCCTCCTGCCCCTGAGGGGGCGTGGCTCAGGGTAGAATGTCGGGAGGGCTGTGCACGTGGCACCGGAGCCTTCCCCCGCTAAACGCTTCCTACTACATTCCTTGTCCTACTCTGCCTTTTATTTAATGTCAAAAGCAGTCAATACGATGAGTAGATGGGGCAGAGAGAAAAGGAAAATGTAGAGGAAACCAGCAGAAAGCAAGGTGTCTTCTCAGCATATGCTCAGCGCTTCGCGAGGAGCGGAATCAAAAATTCGTTCGAGATGCTGATCGCGATGTATAGACAATTCGTTCGAGATGCACAGACGAAAAGGATGTTACAATAGTAGCAATGTTTATTAGAATAATTACACAATGTGAAAAATTATTAATGTATCATTGTATCAATAATAAAATGAATAACATTTTGTTATGATATTGATTTTAATGATTTCAGGGTATTTTTTCCAGAACACAGTTCAGGCTTGGAGCTTCAGACATCGATTTTATAAGTCTGTGAATGTTTTACAAAAAAGAAAATAACTTTAATTTAGAAAAAAAGATTGATGTTTGAAAATAATTAATGGATAATAATGTTTTAAAAAATAATATTTTCTGATGGTTAAAAATTATGTATTATATTCATTTTTTATAATATTTAAAATGCTCCTTCTTCATCTGCACTTGGACAATGTGCAAAGGCATTTTATAAGAGATTGTAGGTATGATCCATATGATAATTCGTATAAATGCTCGTGAGTTTGGTTAATTGAATAGTTCCCATTTCAATTCATTCATGGAAATATTTACAGTACCATGAAGTACTAGTTATAATAATAAAAAATATAATAATAATATCGAATATCCAAATAAATGGTACACAATTAAAGATCAAAATTTATATTTATATCTTATAAATTTTAATTTATATATATATATATATATATATATATATATATATATATATTATTTGAATACAGTCTAGGAAAACAATTCCATAGGATTTGAAGTTTGGATCATCTTTTTCTTTTCAGTACCTTCGTGTACAGCTCTAAACTACTGTCTCCACTGCTGTTACAGCTCATGGAGAGTATCGCTACTCTTCATAATCGTTGAGGATTATCTACCTCCGACAATATCAAGTAATGAAATTATAATATGAACTCAGGCAAATATACCACACTGGTAAATTATGAGATACCATCATTACGAGACGAGTCCAAATTACCAGTACGAGTACAATATTTTTACTATATGCTTTCCCATCTGAAAGTGCGAGGGCTACATTCGTGCTCCTGAAAATTGACAATCACTCAAAGACACTGTAGAGTTTAAAATAAAGTAAGTAGCACATGAATTAAATTCACTTCAGCCAAATATATAGTCGCGTGCCGAATATACGTCGCTGTTTTCACTGTTCCCCGGGCATTTATCGGCCGTTGTCTTTCTCCAGGCGTCTCCGTCGGACCCGCGCCGTCCAGCGCTTTCCGCTCAGTCGGCCGCTCTGTCGCGCGCCATCAGCGTCCCCTCCTCGCCCCCTCCACCCCCACCCCCTGCCCTACTTCGGCGACGCGGCCGGGGGAGGGAGGGCAGCTCACGCAAATGTTTGCGCGACGCCGACCGAAGCCTCGCGAAGCGGAGAGGTGGGGACGTCCTGGACGGGGACGAGGAGGGGACGGTGGCGGGGACAGAGGGGCGGCGAAAGGGTTGGGGGCGGCGACAGAGGCGATGGAGGGGGAAGAAATGGATGGAGTTGGGGACAGAGGGGTTGGTGAGGGACGAAAATGGTGGAGGCGGGGTGGAAGCGTGGAGTGGGGGAGGGGGAAAAAAGGGCGGTGGCGGCGGGAAAGGTAGGGATCGAGGGGGACGAAGGGGCAGAGTCGGAGAGGGGGCAACTGCCACCGACCACCGGCAGCGGGGTGGCGAGAACGGAGCAACGGGAGCGGGGTGGGGCCGGGGGCGGGGCCGGGGGCGGGGGAGGGAGGAGCTGCTCTTTGCGCGATTAGTTCCGGGTGCGGCGGCCGCGTGGCGAGGCCGCCAGGTTGTGACGTGTGCCGTTATCGGAAAGACTATTTCCCAGCCTTCTTTGAAGTGCCATTGTGGCCTCGTCGAACTGTGGGGCAGTGCGAAAGCCAGGGCGCGGCCCGCGATGCTGTTGCCTCTCCAATCGCCCCACGCCTCGCACCCCTCGCCCCTCGCCCCTCGCCCCACGTTCCTCCCACCGCCTCTCGCCCGCGCCCGCCATTTTTCTCCAACAATCAACGAGCGCGGCGGATTACTTTCCACAAGTTCGGATCACACATAGGACCTCGCGGCGATGGAAATCGGAGCGATTATTCGCGAGAAGTAGTCAATTTTTATAAGCATCGCGAAAGGTGACTTTGAATGGTTTCTAATTCGTTGAAATTAATATTAATCCTAATTCAATATACAAAATTGAGCTCAAACATAGAAATGATTTTTTAAAGAGTATCCAATAAAAATTATATTCAAAATGTTTGCCTAGGATTATATTACGCAGATTAAATCATTCTCGTGTCTTGTAGCACTTCTTAACACGAAAAGAAAATAGCATAAATTTCTGGCATTGTCTTCAAACATCATGTGTCAAATGTAATTATGACTCGTTCTTAAAAAGTTAGCTCCGCGCATCAACCATTTAAAAAAATTACAATCATGAGGAACTTTAAATAAAAAGGGAGCTTTCTTGCCCATCTCCTTCAACATCATTGGTATAGTTACAGATTTATGCTTTTTCGATCTGTATTATAACGTTAACTACACATGTTCCATTATATTTTATATTGCTAATACCACCAAAGTTTTATTTATTTGGATTAATCCATCACGAGACAATTATTCAGTATTTCTAATAAACTATTTATTTCGGGAATAAACCAAGTTTATCGATAACTGCTAAAAATAAATAGAGAATAATTGAAGAAGCGAGGTGTAGTTTTCACGAAAATCGCTATTTCGCCGAAGCACTCAGTTAAAGAGTGACATAAGAAAATATATAGCTTCTGAAGTGTCATTCTCAAAACGTCCATTTATTGCAAGCTGTTGTGCACTGAATTGAGTTATTTTCATTTTATTTACACTCGACTTCTTTTTTAAAAATACTTGCACTGTTTACGGTGAAATCTTGAAACGTTAATTTTTAACGTCTTAGTTAGACCTATAAAAAGTATACACATTTGGTAGCAATATATAATTTCGAGTTGTGTTGTTGGAGATAAAATTATTCATTATTACAAATCACTAAACACGAAAATTTGTGAATTGATTAATGTGGAGCACAAATAACGATGTATGTACTACATACTTACAGATATACACATACAGAAAAACAGGTCCACAGAGTAAAGTAAATGGTATTAATCGAGCAAATGGACCATTACCCAAGTAAGAGTTGAAGGGGGAATTTGTGGTAAAATGGCTTTCAATGGCTTCCATCGCTTGGGGTCTGGGTTTGATCCCTGGCCAATTCATGTGAAATTTGTGGTGTACAAAGCGAACTCTCGGCAGGTAGGTTTTCTCGGGCTTTTTCCATTTGCTCTGCCCCTCATACTACTACTGTTCCATCATCATTTACCTAATAGGCTTCCTTGCTATCATCTATTCATGAAATTATCACTCATGTGCTTCAAAGGCCTCAGCTTTTGGAGGTCCCCTACACCACGATAAATAAATAAAAATAAGTAAGTAAGTAAATAAATAAAAATACAAGCAAAAGATCTGGAACGGGGTCTTCGCACACACCTACATGCATGTCTGTGTCTCCGTTTGGCTCCCTCTGCCTTCTCGTGTGTCAACAATACTACGGCGTATGCATCAGTGACAGAATGCGTATGAATCAAATAAAGATACGGCTTCAATTAATTAGAAAGTTATGGTTACGTCATTCCCTCATTGATAATATTTGTGCAACATTCATATAATTTAATTTACCTACACTAGTCAAGTGTACGTTTACATATTCGTATTAAATCATTCAGATTTACTAGCAAAAATCTTAATTTCTATAATACGCAAATCTAATTCTCATTAGTGAAATAGAGAAAAATGAAAACAATATTGTAAAATAATTATGTTCTTAAATTAATACAATCCTACCTTAATCGGATCATTAGTAATTACAATGACCTATGATAATTCTGCAGAACGAGATCGAACAAACATTTAAGCCTAATTTTCTTTTTTTTATTTACGTCAAAAACTGTTAAAAACTGTGTGTGACGAGCTATGGGGAGAAGTGAATTTTGTGCACGTTTTCATAATTCTGTGATCTCTATCCTTCTCGTGCTGAATTCAAATCTTCGAGCTTTGTACTACGTCCGGAATTTTAGAACGTGTGAAATTCAAATTTTATCAAAATATTTCACTTATGATCATATGTCAATTCTGTTTGCTTGAATATTTTTATTATTTTGAAATATTTCAATTCTAAATTGTTGGAAGTTTTCAATAGAGAGCAAAAGTTCAAAATGTATCTTCGTATTGTCAATCGTCTCATTCTATTGCAACATACATTTCCATAGAACATCAAGAAATGTAGCATAGCTCTCTTAGATGACACCAAGTTTGATTAAAAATGACATTTTTATTCTTATTGAAAACTTTTACATTAACAAAAAGAACAGCCATTGTAATGATTTTTTTGTTCGTACCAAGCTTTTAGAATTTCAAACGACAGAGAGAGAGACAAATGCATGTGCAAAAAAGCCAGTCAATGGAATGTTAAATTAAGAGCAGACAATTTTTGTCCTATTGAATGTTTACATTTTTGAAAATTAATTCCAACCTTTCAGAAGATTTGAATTGTTACATTTGACTGTGGTCAGTATGCAAGAGTTCTTGTTTTCTTTAACCCTACACTCTCTTTTTAATAAATGGACTTTTATTTAAATTTGTCTTAATAAACACTAGCCCGATTCTTCAAAATCAATTCGTGTATTACAACATGCACATTACTTTTGTATCACACATGCATTTGTTACGTGATCGAAGAGAATGCAGCAATGACAATTACCTCTCAGCGTAAACAACTGCAAAGTTGACGCTAATAATATATCGAGTATAAATTACTTCATTTTAAGTTTTCGACACTGATGGTAGCATCGTTGCCTGTTTATATCAGCCAGCCCCTTCTAGATCATTGCACCCCATGCATGTTTGAATGAAGAGTACAAACGTTGTGGCTCTTTGAAATACTAAAAGAACAAATTAGCTGAAAGAATACTGTGAGTTGAAGAAAATTAATTACTTCTAATAATACGTCGGCAACGTTAAGGGGTTATGAAATACGTCCTCCGACGAGATTTCAAAAGAAAAAGTACAGACACAACATAATTTTTTTCCTTTCGTAGTTTACACACTCTGAATTCTAGTTAAAGGCATGCATGATGTGTGAGGATTCAGAAGAGCCTGACGTTCACAATGGTGGTTCCTTATTGTGCAGACGGCGAAGTTATTGTGAACAGGTAGTCCAAAGATAAAGCAAAAGACATTACAAGAAACAATGTTGACAAACAATGATTTCACTTTCAAGAAGATGTAGTTATTACCGATGATTCGGCATAATTCTAGGTAAAAATTTATGTCGCCCCTGGCATTGATCTTATAACGCGAATAATTATTCTCGGAATAAGTGTGGTATACCGACGTTGCTCCAAGCTTTCATTACAAAGCTGTAAAGGTGTCTCAGAGACCTTACTGATTGTGCCCCCTCCATGGATCTCCGACGCTTCTCGGATATTTTCCACACCAATGAGTAATGGGAGATATGAAAGAGATGGCTCAGTGCATCAACCTGATGTCACTGCAGTCCCTCCGACCGGGAGGTCCTAGGTTCGAGTCCCGACGGTGGCAGGATATTTGACACTAGCTTGTCAGCTAGGTCGAATTCAGTCGTTGTCTGGAGGAGAATTCTAGCGGCCGGCTGCTCTGATCGGTAGTTGTAAGTGGTTTCTCCGATCAACACCCAGGCGAATGCCGGAGCAGTACCCTAAACAAACGGGCCACGGACCGCGCGCGATCTTTCCTTCCTTGTCCTGTCATCTCCTCTTACACACACACTTACACAAACATGCACTACACTACCACACATGCCGGGAGACCGGTCGGGAGCTTACAGCTGGTGCCGGCTGGCGCGGTTGCCCCGCTGGTGGGAGATACCTGGTTGAGGGGAAACCCCCCGCTATTCCCCGGGTAGGTCGGCGCCACGTCTTGCCATCCAGCGGGGAAAAGATCATCGCTAACACCAGAGAAAAAAACACGCACTACACTTACGGGACTAATGACCTATGTAGTTGAAACACCAATCAATCAACCATATGAGATCAGGCAACAGCCTTCCGGCCTTAAGAATGGGCGTGGGAATACGATGGAGAAAAAAGAACCGTACTAATTTGCTGAAACCTATTAAGAAGATATTATGGGGCGGAAATAAACATAATCATTGATCAGACAACTCACACACTGGTTTGATTCGGCACCAGTCTACAAAGGTATAGAAAGCATTCAAAGAACAATAAAAACTCCCTAGTTATATATTACATTTTAGATCTGCAATCAATCATTTCAGTATTTTTTGGTCATAAAGTAATTTAATTGGGTACAATGATCACGCATATTTGCAAGCTTATTTGCTATGTTTTTGTTTAGACCTAAACTGTGAAACATTGGATTGACACTATGTTACTTTTAAAATGGTTACTGTCGTTTTCTTCATTTAAAGATTTTTTAAAAGGCACATAACCACTATTTTCTTAATTACTCCATTGCTAAATATATATGCGCCATTCAAAATGTTACCCTCAAAATTATTTATTAACAATATTTAGGTTATTTATTTCGATGCAACCCGCAGTTCTTTCAGTTATATGGGGATTGTACAGTAGTGGTTCTGGAAGGGAGTGGGGGTGAGGCGGGTTGAGACGGAGAGGGGCGGGGATATGGGGGTACAGAGAAGATGCGGTCGGGGTTGCCGGGGAGAGGGGGCCCGCCAGGCACGAGAAGTGACGGCAGAGCGTGGCGGGTTGGAGTATGGGGCGAGGGGAGGGGCGGGGAGAAGCTGAACCGCGGGAAGTACGGCGAGACGAAACCGACCACAACGGGGTGGAGACGGGTGGAATAGAAAGGGGCGGAGGGAAATAAAATTACATTTATTTTTTTTACTGAAACGTTAAAGCTTGTTATTGCCTTCGATACGGACCTCGATATATACTGCATAACTTACCTGGATGGAAATGATCGTGGTTATGAGGGAAATATGAAATTAATTGAATGATGCTACATGTTCTCTTATAGAGGGTATTGTGAGAGGGAATTTTGAAAGGAAATTATAGGAGGTAAATATGAAAAGACAAACCGAGTCAAGTTAACATATAGTTCATTAGTAAATAAGTAAATATGAACCAATAAAATTAGGTTAAAAATAAAAGCGTATATCTTTATCTCGGGTCAAAGGCCCTCGGGCTTTTTGTCGCTGCTCGATCATTAGAACTCTTATAACGTCCTTGGTGCATTGTTTTATACTATTGATAGAATGAATTCCTTACAGATGATTGTGAAAAAGTCGGTATACGCCCGGTTACTTATATAGTAAGAAATACATACAATTTTTCATCCAAAGTTCTCCTTTTAAAAATTCAAATATTTCATACGAAGGTACCGCACACCAAAAGATATCATTTCATCGAGAACGTGCAAGACGTTTCTTTTGAGAAGTGCCTTCCAAAAATCGTAGTAGGAGCAAAACACACGAAGTGGCTTAGCAAAGCCAGGGAAACGCGGGCTTCATGAACCCATGCGGAACGCCAGGCGCGCCAGCGGTACCCGACCGCAAACAGTCGCTCTGTCAATATCAGTCCGCCAGCGCATTTTCTTTCTCGCTTGGTTTCAAGGAAATTCGACTCGATAAGACAAGGCGCCCCTCGCGCACCGCGCCGCCGCCGACAAGCGCGCATCGATCCTCGCGCCAGGGAACGCGCGTCTCCTAACGTCGCGACGCGCCAGCGCAACGCACGCGGCCCACCCCTCCTCTCCGCGCCACTGCTCCACTCCTCGTCCGTCCCGTCAACCCCTACCCTCCAACTCCGCACCGCCAACTCCGCACCGCCAACCCCGCACCGCTAACCCTTTCCCGACAATCCTTCTCTGACAACACTTCCCCGTCAACCCTTCCCCGACAACCATTCCCCGACCACCCTTCCCCGACAACCCTTCCCCGACAACCCTTCCCCGACAACCCTTCCCCGACAACCCTTCCCCGACAACCCTTCCCCGACAACCCTTCCCCCGAAAACCCTTCCCCGGCAATCCTTTTCCGACAATCCTTCCCCGACAACCTTCCCCGACAACCTTCCCCGACAATCCTTCTCCAACAACCCTTCCCCCGACAACCCTTCCTCCGACAACCCTTCCCCCGAAAACCCTTTCCCCGAAAACCCTTCCTCGTCAGTTCACCCCCGACAACCCTTTCCCGACAACGCTGCTCCTTTAGCACTTCCCTGACAACCCTTCCAACTGCATCTCCTCTTCTTCAAGCCTCTTCTGCCACACCCTCCCTCCAACGCGCCTCGCCAGTACCACCTCATCAGACCCTCTCCACCACCCTTCTCTTCAATCCCTCCAGGCCAATCCACCCCGCCAATTCTGCTCCGCCAGCTGCGCTCCGCCACCCCACCCCGTCAATCCAGTTCCGCTGGGGCCACCCCGCCACACCCAACCCACCCATCTCGTCTCGCTCGTCCCATCTACGCAAGCACCAACTTTGTTCGCCTCTACATCCGCTTGTCCGTCCTCGTCGCGCTCCCTGTCTAGCTGCGGCGTTTGTCCGCCCATGCGCGAATCCGCTCGCCTCATCTCTCCCCCCCTCTCGCCTCGCACCACCTCCGCCGCCCACGCGCCCGCCCAAGTCGCCTCCGCCGTTGTCACCACCTCTGCTGATGCTGCCAGCAAATCCGCCGCTTTCGTGACGGTTCCATCCGACACAGCTGCCGCCGCTTCCCAGCACACTTCACTTCCAGTTTCTTTTCCTAATGTCCTTAAAGCGCTGCCGCACACATCACACGCCAGACGCTTCGTTCGCTCTCTGCACCATTGCATTGACCGACACGACTCTCACGTTCCTTGTCCATTAACGGGTCAGTTCCTCTACCGGTACTTAAGGGATATGACAAGGAAGGTGAAGCTGCGTGTGGCTCATACGTTGTTAGCTCTCCATTCTCCTCTATTCATGTGGTGAGAAACCTCTAAACACGATTGAGAACTGTACCTTAGATAATTAGTCTGTGACGAAAATAGCACCTCAACCTGAATTCGAATTAAGATGATTTCGTCAAACCAACGATGATGCGCACACGCAGAACACCTCCAAAACCACACTTAGTGTTAGAGATCTATCCACACACTTCATTCACAATATAACTCATCTTCACTGCAGTTTCAATATTCTTCTTGTCAATCACCTACTCGCTGTTTTGCCTTTTCAGGTCTCTTGTTCGTATTTTTTTCAACATTTTACCACAGACGTTACATGCTCTTCCACCTTCATTGTATTAATTTTTGCAACTCAATATCATCCCTCTACCTGATCTTTTTGTGTTAATTCAGATTCATAATCAAAGTGTACATTCTTTCACAGTAATGTACACTTTTCAATCAATTCCAACTCATAACCCATTCTTTATTTATTTTTTCCTCTACGACGTTCCCTCGGTTTCCAAGAATCCGTGACAACCTACTCTCGCCACCATCATGCAGTCCAAGGCCTCTAAACAAGTCTCCATCCTCCCGTCCCACGTATTGCCTGGCCAAACAAACGCTTCAATCAGTTCCTCGTGTTCTACGGCAAGGCTTCACTCGACATTCTTCCTCCGCGGTCACCTCCGCCCCCTCCACCCTCACCTCGCAACGCCCTATGTCTAGCAGTCCCCCTCCTCACGGCCGAGTCAGCACGCCCACTGATGAACTGTATGAATATTACAAGTTTTATTTAAGAAGTCCACCACCGCTGACAAGAGAGCGCTGGGGAAAGCCGCCTCCGCCTTCGCTTCCACCTCCACGCCGTCCCACCACCACCACCACCACCGCCTCCGCCCCAACAACTACCTCAACAACCGCCTCCGCTACCGCCTTCACCACCGCCTTCACCACCGCCTTCTCCATAGCCTTCGCTACTGCCTCCACCACTACCTCCGATACAGTTTCCGCCACACCCTCCGCCACCTCCACCGCAATCGCCTTCGCCACAGCCTTCGCCACCAGCCTTCGCACAGCCTTCGCCACAGCCTTCGCCACAGCCTTCGCCACAGCCTCCGCCACAGCCTCCGCCACAGCCTCCGCCACAGCCTCCGCCACAGCCTCCGCCACAGCCTCCGCCACACCCTCCGCCACACCCTCCGCCACACCCTCCGCCACACACTTCGCCACACCCTCCGCCACACACTTCGCCACCATCTCCGCCACCGTCCCGCCTTCCGCCACCGCCTCTGCCACCGCCTTCGCTTTTCGCCATTGCCGCCACCCTCCACCACTCCCCCATCGCCTCAGCTTCCACCCTTTGCCAGTTCCTCCTCTACCGCCTCGGCCGCAGAACCGGCCCCCCACACCCGTCCCCGGCCCCCACCTCCGCCTCCGCCCGCGCCGCGCTGCCGCAGCCCCGCCGCGGTTCGCCAGCGGCCGCCAGCATTCATTGTGTCGCCACGCCCCGGCCGCGCGAACGTGCTTAAGTGCGGGGTGACTTTGTTCTTTTCTAATTTGCCAGACACAACCCAACTCCTCCCGGGCGGCCCGCCTCGCAAGGAAAGCCATGAAAAAGCGGGAGGGCTTCTCGCGCCGCGCGAGGGCAGGGGCGCGCGGGCGCAGCGAGGGCGCGGGCGAGGGCGCGGCGAGGGGCGGGAATTCTTACGCGCCCTTTGAGGCGCCCTTGGGGACAGATTGGGGGAGGGGGTGGTCGGGGAGGGCTCTTTGGGCGCTTCCGAGGACGCCTCGACGCGGTCGCTGCCCCCTTCCCCTGCGCCCCCCTCGTCGGCGCCCCCCCCCCCCCCGGCGGTCGCCGCTTCTTGACTTCCAGCCCCCCGCCCACTCCCCGCGCGGCCGCCGTCCCCGCTGCTCCCGCCACCCCCCGCCGCTCTCATGTTTTTGACAGCGCGAGCGAGACAAGCCGAGCATCCCGATGCCTCCGCTTTCTAATTGGCAATTGAAGCCTTTGGCTCGCTGCAAGGGAAGTTGGCCTCCTTTTTAACAAAAAGCTGGCGAACAAAATAACAACCGACGACTCGATCTCATCCGTCTGAAGAAGCGGGTAAGCCGTCGTCCTCCCTGGCCGCGCCCTTTCCTTCCGCTCTGCTGCGAGGCTTGACCTCTCCCACGCCGCCCCGCCCCTCCCCGCTCCGCTTCGACCCGAACCGCCTAGCTCGGAGGGGTGCACTCCGCTCCGCCTTGCTCCTCTCCGCCCCGCTTCGCTTCTTCCCGCTCCGCTTCGACCCGCACCTCCTCGCACCGTTGGGACTTCCTCCGCCCCGCCTCGCTCCTTTACGCCCCGCTCCGCTCCGCCTCGCCCTCCTTCCCTCCGCCCCGCTCCGCCTTGCTAGGCCCCGCGTCGGCCCGCTCCGCTCCGCCCTGCTCCTCCCCACTCCACTGCACTCCGCTCGGCCAGGCCTCCCACCCCAACTCTTTTCGCTCCGACCCGCTCCATTCAGGTCCGCCTCGCACCGCTCTCCCACCCACCCACGGCACCCCTTCCACTCCACCCCGCCCTGCCCCTCCCCGCGCCGGTGGGCTGGCGTCGCACCTCGCGCCTTCCTCGAGCGCGCCTTTGCCCTGTGACCTCCGCCTTAGCTGCGCTGCGCTGGCTTTGCTTCCACAGTCACACCACCTCATCCTGTTTTAATCTCGCCGCTCAAACACTTATTTACATTGCAGCTCCTATCCGGAGACTAAAATGAATGGATTCGTGGCTTGAAAAAGAAGCAGTTTACGTTGGGAACATCATCTAGCGTTAATTAAAGTTCACGTACACTCAGAATGCGCATAGACAATAGAAAGAATATTACATTTTGAGATTTAAGAATGACGTAAAGTAGCTTTGTGGCACTTTTCTTTTGAATTGGCTCAGGAAAAAACAGAAATCGACCGAAAACAGTCCTCTCTCTTCTAAATGGTCGAGTATTACCTTAAAAAGGTATTGAACAAAAGAAAGTGCATTCATTTTCAATCGATCCTTGCAATAACAGAAGGTATCCATCTGCTACTCTCCACTTATTATTTCACTGTAAAAGCAATTGATAGAGCGAGTATGGTGCACGTAATTCAAGTGCATTTTTATTATTCTTTCATATATACAGAGTGTCAATCCAACTTTTGAGTGCTTATTGCGACTCAACCATTCGGAATATCCACGTAGTTTATTGGACGAAATATGCTTAGAATTGTCTTAAGAGATTATTTTCGAAATTTCGACGTTTCCTCCCCGGACACTCTTTATAATGTCATATATCGGCAATATAGTCCAATATTGATCGGAGCTAAAAGAAAGAGACTAAAGTACAAAAAAGAGTACTAAGACGCGGTACAAATCAGGCAACGAAGTCTACAACCTAAAATTTTCCATTTCAGTTGATGTAGATATCGTACCAAATTCTTTTCCAAAAGAGAAGAAAACAGAGAACAAAGAAATGGAGAAAGAAAAGAGAGAAAACTAGAAATGAAAAACCTTGCAATCTAAATATAAAAAATCTAAACAAGAGAGTTTATTTACGAAATATGAAAATGTTCAAAAGATGACACGCACATAGACTCACACATTGTTCGTCTGCAGATGATACATGAATTATGCGAAATTCTGAGTTTGAAAAGAAAAAAGAAGTAGAACGGAAAAATATGGGAAACAGATTACGTAATTTTGAAATTCAGAATTACTACGTTGCTATGTAATTTATTTAGGTATTTTTTTTCAGTCGAAGTTACTGTTTTAAATGTACACTCTGATTTAATTTATAATTTAACACTATATTGTTAAAGAATATATATTTCTGTTCTTTCACCTTTTCGGAGTCTATAGAACGTTCCTATTTCCCCTCCCACCGACTATAGTATTAACTCCTGATACAAACGTACCATTACTTTCCCAGTCTTCCCTAACATTGTCAGAAGGTGGCGCGCATGCCCTTATCGGTCATAGTAGTATGTGGCATAGTGACGCTTGCATACATAAAAGACAGAATTAAACGATGCCACAAGTATTTACTTTCCTCGAACCAACAGAGCTTCTGATCCTATCAATGCTCGGTCCGACTTGTAAGCCTGCTAATGAAACGAATTCACCTTTAGATTGATTGATTTATTAGTGATCCCGGGGGCTTCAACTGCTAAGGTCATTATTCCCGTAAGTATAAATCATAGTTTTATCGCGCGAAGTGGCGGTTTCCCAATGGATGGCGAGATCCAGCTCCGATCTATACTCGGCTAGCGGAAATTTCCCCAACAAGTCCAATCAGTTATCTCTCACCAGCGGGGCACCGCTCCACCCGGGAAAAGCTCTAAGCTCTCGACATGTGTGGTAATGTAGTGCATGTAAGTGTATGTGAGAGTAAGGGTGAGGATAGAACAAGGAAGAGGAAGGAAACGTCGTGCGCTGCCCGTGGCCTGATTGTTAGGGCACTGCTCCGGCATTCGCTTGGTGTTGATCGGAGAAACCACAGAAAACTATCGACCAGAGCAGCCGGTCGCTTAAATTCTCCTCCCCTTTATACTTAGCACTGACAACAGTGATGCTACGTACACTGCGTCGCGCATAACACATACTATTAATTTCATAAGAGCGCAGAAATTGAGAGAAAACTAAGCAGCCTATGGTCATGTGAGGGGTGTCAATGCTTTAGTCAGGTACCCAAAACTATATAGGAAAAAATACGAAAAAATGAAATATATGGAATTTTTCCAGAAAAATGCAAATAAACAAAATATCGTTGGCAATACTGCGCGGCATGCGAATACGCGGTTGTGGCTGGCGGTTGCAGCTCATGGCATCGGCTAGAATCTATATTATTAATATCTCGCGAAGGAATTGAGAGAAAACTAAGCAGCCTATGGCCATGGGTTAGGAGCCATTGGTTTCGCTAGATACCCTGGATGTCGGGGAAAATACAGAAAACAATGAAAGAGTTTCAATTTTTTCTGAAAAATGCAAATATGTGATTGTGTTATTCTGCCTATACTCATATTGCGCCTAAAGACTGAATTCTCACACTCGGTTCACTACTTAGCAGAATGTGACAGAAATGCACTAAAGGAAACGCCGCTGGTCATTAAATATTTCATACTCATGTGTTTCGTTACGGATCAACTTTTTACTTTCTCGCCTACGAATACTTCGTAAGAAAAAGTTATGTAATCGTGCGGCGGAAAACGGGGAATTTTCGCCAGAAAATCTCTTATAACAGGGGTCTGGTGACAATAAAAGGATAAAACCTGTTGCTAAATTTAGAAAAAAAAATCCTCTATCTCGTGGTGTAGTCAAAATCCATGATATGTGCTTCTTCATACTTCAAAATCGATTGACGGCATTCCGTCCGTCTGTCCGTCTGTCCGTCTGTGGTCAACGCTAGCGCCTAAACCGTTCGGTCGATTTTCTTCAAAATTGATATTCCCCGATGGTTTTTACTCGTCTCAAGGCCTCTTGAATTTGAAACCGATATCTAAGTATTTGAGGATACTTTCTTTACATGAAGCCCATTTTGAGATTTTGTAAATTAAAAAAAAATGGCTCCAAATTTTTTGATTATATTTTGTTGTTGAATAGTGCGAAGAACGTTGAAGGGAATGACTTAGGCATCATTTCGTTTATAGGCCCTATTTTTCGAAAAGTGCAAAAAAGTGTTTAAAAACTGGAAAATTGAAGATAGAGATTTTCGCTTCAGACAAAGTCGGTTGTACAAAATTAGCACTTCAAATAAGGTCATGTACCATTTTTTGGAAAAACGAATAGTTTTTGCGTAAATTCCGATTCAAATTGACAAAAAAAATTCTCAAAAACCGCTCCAAATTTTTTCTTAAAATTTTCTGCACGTGTGTAAGAAGGGAAGGTAAATATATAAATAAACTAGTGGTGCTCTAGAATGGCACAGACTCTCTCGCAATGAATGAAGATCTTCCCAGATAAGTTCTTTGAGTGTCCATAGGACATTTTTTTATATTCTCTGAATGTATTGGCTTATCAATGCGAGAAATGAAACCACCATACACTTATTACTAATATACAAGTGTAATTGTCATGCAGAGCTTTTGTGGTCGCAGTCGTTAATCAGCGAGCATTGGCAGAGCTCTTCGGAGGGAAGCTGCGCTTGTTCGAGTCCTGGTCGGGGAACATTATGTATTAAAACTCTCTTTTGTCACATTAAATAATTGAAAATTCTAGAAACATTAGTGAAAACCATGTGGATCCATTTGAATCACAAATATTGATAATTACGATAAATGAACTGAAAGTGTGTGTATATATTTTTTTAATTTTGAACTTTACACAATTTTTCACGTCTCTCCATAAATTTTTAAATCGTATGTACCATCGTATTAATTGTTTCTTCATCATGCAATTTTATAGTTCGATTCGATTCTTTTTGTGGCTCCGTTCAATCCATACGGTAATAGTTTGGCGGACTGGTATAAGAGCCGTTGTAGGATCGGATTTCGGGTCTCGGAACGGAAAAAGTTGTTTGATAGTAAACACTTTTTTCTGGTTTCTTAAGTAGAAGAATAGCATTTAGGGCCATATAGAAGCAGTGCGAGAAAGTATGTGCGTTGGAAGCACCACTAGTTTTATATTTCTGGGGTGTAAACCACTGTTGTACTGTGTATCCAAATATACCACACGATCGTTACTGCTGTAATCCTGAACATTGTTTTTGTAAAATATTTGATAGGAGACTGTATAATGTAATACATTATTAAGTTAGTATTTTATTTGTTGTTCTTGAGCAGTGTGAAACAACTCTTTGGAAAGCCATTGTGTGTGCTTTTGTTCAGTAGTTCCTCCATGTAAGAAGGACCTATGATTACATTAGATACCTAGGAACGCAGGAAAAATGCAAAAACAATGAAACAAATTCGACTTTGAAAAAAAATACACGTATTCGATTGTGTTATTCTGTCTATTCTAATTACTGCACGTACTGACTGAATTCTCAATTCAGTGCGTTACTACTTACGGCCCAGGTGATGTCTTGTGACAGGAAGGCTTTAGCTTTAAGCAAGAGACTGCCCACCATTAAATATCAGTTATTTACGTCTTGTCCATGTGTTGTGTTAGGGAACAGCTACCTTTTTGATATTCTTGGTATGTAAAGAATTGATGTAGTGCTTATATATTGTATTATGTTATTGCAGTATTGCTGAAGACTGTTTTTATTAAAATATATGATTTATTGCGGAGTTTTACGAGAGTATTTTATATGTGTTATTGAGCAGTGTGCGTTCTACTTTTGGGAAAACTATTTTGTGTGATTTTGTTCAGCAATGTTTTTGTATATATGTACGTGTGTATGTATGTACGTATGTGTGTGTGTGTGCGCGTGAGAGAGAGAGAGAGAGGGGGAAACTAGTTGGTGAGTGTCGTGCGAGATGGAAGTAACCCGTGTTGAGCAGCGCGATTAACATCAAAATAGCCGTTCTCCGAGGGAGAAATGCGATGGAATGTCTCAGTGACTGCCCTTGGCAATAATGCCCTACCATACCGTACGGTAGCACGGTGGGTAGGAAAGTTTCAACAAGGACGTATGTTAACCAGTGATGAGCAACGTTCGGAACGACCTGTCAGTGTGCGGACCGACGTGGCACGTGCCGTCATGAGCAGCCCCTGGATGAAGACAGACGATGGACGCTACTGGGGTTAGAGAGGGCAAGTGGCATCGAGAAACGCACCATCCACAGGATATTTCGTAATGAGCTACACCTACGCAAAATCGCATCGCGGTAAGTACCGTATGCAATGACGGAAGTTCAAAGGTGGGTGCGCTATGCAATATGCTCCGACCACCTTGCACGCTGGCAACAGGACGGCGATCAATTCTAGTCACAAATAATCGTTATCGATGAATTTTAGGCCAGGGCATACGAACCAGCACTGAAATGCGGAGTGGCGACATTCTGGATCAACAAGGGGAAGAATTCTGGAAGTTCCGACAGAATTCTTCCCCAGTCCAATTGATGGTGATCGTCGCGTATGACGTCAGGGGATCATTGTTTGCCACTTTGTTCCTCATGGCAGAACAGTGACCGCACAGTACTAGAGGGACTTCCTCTCGCGACAGGTACGACGTGGCGTTGGGGAGAAAACGCCCGGATCTTGTGGACAGTGCAATAATCTTGCACGACGATGCAAAACCACATAAAGCAGAGTGTGTAGGGCAGCTACTTCGACGTTGGGGATGGGAAGAATTGGAGCACTCACCGTACTCTCCCGACATTTCGCCCTTTGACTTTGATCTCATTCTCAAGATTAAGGAACCACAACGTGGTAGGCGATTTGCAACACGAGAGGACATTGCTAATGCTGTGCGCCAACAGATGACCCGATTCACACATGGTGCGGTAAATGCTGAGGCTGATGGTATTCAGCGCCTCCCACATCGTTGGCAGCATGTGGTGACAGTAGCAGGGGCCTACTTTGAGGGTCTTTAGGCCCAGACTTGTCATGCAAACTTTATGTGCAGTGTGTTGTCATTCTTTTGCACCGTGAAGGCCATATTGCCCTGTATACTACCGTAATAAATTAATGTGTTACCATATTTCACTGCTATTCATTGTCTCCACACATGTAGTTAACACCTTGTTCTTTCGTCTGTATATGTCACATTTCCAACCGGATTGGTATCTTCAAGAAAAAAATAATTGCCATGTCTTTCACCCCAATCCTCGTATTTTTTTTCTAAATTTCTGAAAAAATTAAGATACTGAGATTTATTTTACGGTTGCTAAAAAGTTTGAGATTATTTTTTAGACTTTTTCTCACGGAGTAAAAACTGGATTGTTTAGCCGCCACCGGCCAGCTAATTGTGTGACTCGACTAACGCAGTCGCATGCGAATTCGCCGGATGAATTATTCCAGTGTTTCTAGAAGTCTAAAAATATTCATTGCAATTCTGACACTATTTTCTAAATACTAGTCATATCTAGCCTTAAATAAATATAATTAAACAAAGTATGTTTTTAAATAAATTACAATGCAATCAATCACAAATTAACGTAGTATTTACATTCAAAGTACGCAATTTGAAAAATCTGACGTGAAATTAGAAGGAGGGAGGGGGTCGAGCCAAATGTCACGACATCTCATCAAGAGTGGAGGGGGAGTCAAAAAAATCGCCAAAATCGCCTCACGTAATTTATGGACGGCCCCTAAACTGAACAGCCGACCACCGTTTTCTCGCAGAGATGCCAAATACCCGTGACGTCACAATAGGTGTTTTCCCAAAATTAAGTTTGATTGTTTTATAAATTTATAATGTTGTTAAGCAAAACAAAAAACTATGCAACTTGTTTATAATGTTACTTTATTGCATTCGTTCAAATTTTAAAACTCGCTCCCAACGTCGCTCGTTTTCAAAACATGTACTCACACAATAAAGATTAACATTATATACTAATTGCGTAAACTACTACTACAATTGTCTGCATAAAGTTGGTCGTCAACAAAATAATATAATTAATAATATAATTAAATACTTGCAGACGCATAATTAACTACTAATATATATTCAAAATTCAATTACGCGGACTGTATTTCTCGCTTGGATTAGCGCCATTGTTTGCGGAGGGTGCCACGTCGCGGTCTGTTTCCTCCGCTCTCATCTCTCCACCTGACGCCTTCTCTCTGCTTCCTCACCGCCCTGTTCTTCCCCCCTCCCCGCCGCCCCCCGCACCCTCCACGCGCCGCCACCACCCTCGACCCTCCCTCCGCTCCCCTCCCCGCACCCGCCGCCGCCATCTCCGCCTGCGCCGGAGCTGTTCTTGAAGGCCGTCATCCGTCTTGCGCCACACGAGGCAGCGCACGCAACTTGAGACGTTCAGGGCTGACACCTTCCCTCCGCGCCGCCGCTTCCCTTGATTGGCGATCCATTGTGTGCTTTAGTCGGTCTATATCCTGCGGCTAAATGGGGAAAGTTATGGAAGACTACACGAGGCGCTCGTCCCCTGGAATGTTCTTCCTTGATCTCGCTCGTGATAAAGCAACGGATGCCGCGAGTTACTGCAGCGGCAGTGGCTCGCCGGCGGGGCGCCCGTCTTACGCCGTCGCGTAAAACAACCGTTGCTTACTTCTTTTGCGAAATAAAGAGCAACGTTGTATAAATTACGACGCGTATAGTTAAACGAAACGTACGACTTGTATACAGAGGAGACGCGCGCGGCGCGTAAAAGTAATCGAGTGCAGTTTACTTTTGCTCCGGCGCAGAGCGGTTGCCCCGCTTGGAGCTTGCCTTCGTAAATGACGGTAGGTCGTAATGCCTTGCAGACAGAACGTTGCCAGATATCTGCACCTGAACCTCTGTTTAGTACTGGCAATATGATGTTTTGAGGGTTCTGTCTCGATAAGTTCTTAGAAAAATGGAGTTGACGTAAGTGGATGAATGAATAGTGATAATAATCAATGTGAATAGTGATAACAATAAAAGCTGTGATCTCACATTTTCCGCATTGTTAAATTCAGATTTGGCAGAAAAAATGAAGCACATATTCTACTTCTACGCATATTCAAAACTGTACTGTCACTCTCGGCAATATCAATCCTAAATTCATCTCAAAAAATCTATTCTAAAATGCTTTATTGTCTGAAATATAAAATAAATACATAATGAAATATAAGGTGTACACTTCAAAAGCATATTGCAGAGAACAAGCTCTGTTATAAAATTGCCAGAATACGTCATTGTAGTAAAACATGTCTGTAGGAAATCATCTATAATTTTTGTTGTTTTGAAATAGATACGTAGCTATATTAATTTCATGTTTTAATAACAGTAATGATCTTTATAATTATAATGCAGGAAACGAAAAATAAAATGTACATGTGCAAATGGTATTTTGCACGTTCGATGCAATCCAGTCGAGTGCGAAAACGGATATGAGAAATGCAATGTGTAAAGTTATGTAAAGCAGACTTTTACATTATTATTCAGTAAATAGTGTGTAGGAAAAGATACGGTTTTCTGAAGAGTAAAGGGAAGACCGGCGACATTCCATTATCTGAATTTTTTAAAATAATTCTCTTGGAAATCTCTCCCACTTTTTTTCAGAAGATTCAGAAATGAAAATGCCAGACTTCGCCGGATTTCCAAGAGTCTAAGGAAAGAAAAAAGTCATAATGATACATTATAAATACATACGCTACCGCATTTAATTGAACCATCTTTCACACAATTAATCTTTTGAAATGGTCAACATATATTATACAGTGTTGTTAGCACCCAGATTCAATGGCATAATAAAACAGTAGACACTTTATATGCAATTTCATGAAATGAAATAATATAAGTTGACATTAACAATTACATTCTTTTGCATTGCCTAGCCCCCAAATTTTAATCACGCTGCAGCAAAGGAGGCGACTTCACTGAGGCACACAAAACGTCCAGCGACAGAGTGGAGCAGGGGAATATATTCTGCGACATGCTGTAGTGTAGAAAATAGGAGAAGCGCAGAAGTGCAGACCGTGAATGAAACGAAAACCGCCGTAGCAAGCCAGACGCGTTTACAGGCACAGACTGCGGGCATAGGAGACGCGAGGGGGTGTATGTCGTGACCAGAACACCGACCTGGCGAGAGAGGCAGTGAGTGGGCTGAGACTTGAGAGAAAGCAGGGAGTGAGACGGGGGAACCGGTGGCGGCGTGGGCGAGGGGAGTGAGAGTTGAGAAAGGCTGGTGGGGCGAGAGTGAGGTGGCAGGGGCGGGAGGGGTGAGAGTTGAGCGAGGCGGTAGAGGCGGTAGAGGCGATATAGTCGTGAGGCAGGAAGCGGGGAGAGAGATGAGAGGGGCGAGTACGGCGGGAGAGAGGGTCGAGAGGAGAGTGAGGTGGAAGAGATGGGCTTGGGAGGGACGGGAGAGTTTGGGGAGGTGATGAAGAAAAGAGGCATTGGAGGCGGAGACGGCGAGGACAGGAAATAAGGTGGAGGTAAGAAAAACAAGGGAACGAGGGAAGGCGCGGCTGGCCGGGCAAGCGAGTGAAGCAAGAGTGGAGACGAAGGGGGGTGGAGGAGGTAGGAGAAGCAGGGGCCGCGGCGGAGGGGACGCGGGCTGCTGGGGGAGGGGCGGCAGACGACACCTGCGCGCCCATTAGCACCCGACGACATCGTCGGAGGCCACCGGCGACGCACGCCCACCGCGCCCCAGGGCCGCTCTCCCCTCGCCCGCCCCCGCCTCCGCCCAGGGCACGGCGCTCGTTAGGTGATAGCTGTCGCCGATGGGCTCCGCGCCCGGATGCCGCCCGCGTTCTATCTTGAGATCCTCCGGAGATTTAAACGGAGCGCTCTCGAACCGATTGGGGCAGCTGGCTGCCCACTTACACTTAGCGGGAGAGCGACATAACAGTGGACGTCGTTGCGCAACACAATCTAAGGTAGAATGGGTTCACCAGTAGACGATGTCGCGTTGTTTATTCGAACTGATATTCTACAATCTGAACCGCTCGTGACTAGATGTGTTTGCAGATAGGAATAGTTTGAAATCTATTGAGTACTTAGCTGAGTGGAATTAGGCTAAAACATATCAATATTACTGAAATTGGCGTAATGCAGAATATTTTAATTGTTTGGATAGAAACATATAGAAGTAGGTGCAGAATTTTAGCAATTAAGGTAATTTTAGGTTGTGTAGGAATCTGGTGTACTCCCGAGTATTCGTTAATCACTAGCTACAATTGATAATTCATTTCGAACAATTACAACCTCACACAAATGTTTTTACTCTTTAAAATAAACACTTAGGGACAAGTATAAAAATGTAACACGTCGTACAGACGTTTTCAAAGAAAATCGAAAGAGTGTGAAGCCGTAATTGACATAGCAGTGGAGAGTCGGGTCAACGAGTAGCAAGTGAATTTTTAGATATTTTACATTTATTATTAATTCTGCAATTAAGTGTGGTAACTTCGTGCAGAATGTCTTAACTTAACATTAATTAAGCTTACATTGACTAACAATACATTGCTCTTCAAAAGAATAGTTAATTAAAATAATAAGTAATAATAAATAATATATAAATTCACCGCGCAAGACTTGACTCCATTCTACCTCACCTCACTGCACTGCACTGCACTGCACAACATTGCATTGTGATGCCTTTCTTCCACACTCTTTCACTTCACTTCATAACACAACACTACACATAAATAGTAATAACAATAATACTATAATATTAACAACAATGATACAACTTACTTGATAGAAAACACTAGCAATTTACCAGTAGGAAATTATCACTAATGTATTAATGTAAAATATACATAAACAGCTAGAAAACTAATTTATTTTTAAATTTGCTCAAGCTTTAAGGAAAGGTTTCAAAGATTGTCGCAAGCAAACTATTCCAGTCTCTAATAGTTTGGCTTATGAATGAAAATTTCCAACGTCTGTTTCCGGTATTCTTGTCTTAATTTTGGGCAAGTGATCCACTCTGCCGAAGAAAGTAGATTTTCCTAAATGGCTATGAATTTCATTCCACGGCAGATAGTCTGTCTACGCGTTGTGCGTAGCATATAATCGCAAATTATTCCGCCTTTTTCGACTGACTCCCTTACTCTCCTCATTGTAGTACCTCTGAAAGTAAATTTTGATGCTCTGCGCTGAACCTTTCGTAGATTAACTTGCTGCGAAATTCTCTTCGTGTCCCAACATATCGCGCATCTAACATGGGATGCACTAGGGACATATAAGTTAATTCTTTACTTCTCACGGTACTCTTCTTCAGGATCCGCATAAATGTAAATATCTCCAAGATTTTTCCCACAACGAAATTTAGTTGATTTTTCCCGCTAAAATTAGTTTCTAGTTGTATTCCTAAGCATTTGCAATACGTGTTCTAGGACAAACATTGGTGTTCAATTTGTACGTTTTCACTATAATTTCCACCCTTGTTTCCGCCCTGGAGTGTAATTTGTATGTCTCGCTGCAAAATATCTACGTTCTCCTCTAATTTGATAACCCGATAAATGATACAGTCATCGGTAAAGAGTCTTACATTTCAAGCAAAACTTTTGAGAAGTCATTCACAAAGGCGAGAATTATGAGAGGTCAAATGACTTGTGGAATCCCAGATGTAACGTTTGCGGAGGTTGATAAATATCTTCCTATTCGAACCTTCTGTTTCTTGTCACAAAGTACTTCGTTTATCCAAGACATCATCGTTGTGTTTATATCCGAATCAATTAACATCTTTATAAGACAATCGTGTGGGACAACATCTAAAGCTTTGGCAATATCTAATACTATCGCGTCAACCCTTCCATCTTTCTGAATTTCGTTAGCTAGGTCCTGAAGAAGTGAGACAAGCTGACTTTCGCAGGAGAAACCGTTTTTGACACCGTACTGACCTTGTTACAGGCATTCCTCGCCCTCCCATTGATGAGCCAAAGTAGATGGCAGCCCTTTCGTAAACGGCAGCTCCGCGGCGGCTCGACGTGTTCCACCAGCATGTGTAATCCCATCTGCCTTTCATAGACGTCACTCGCATTTCACGAACTAAAAATGAGGAAAGATGCGTACATTTAATATCTACAAATTCAATAAAATGTAATACATAAAACAGAAAATATAACTTATCACTGATCAAATGCCATCCTTAGAACTTGGCAGCAAAACTTGAGACGCAATTTTTAACTAAAATGATAACAATCCCAGACCTATCTTACCCGCATTAGAACGTATTTCCATGTACAAAACTTAGGACACTATTAAAAAAACTAATCTGCACTTCATCTTTGAAAGTGTATTCACGCTACAATGCGACATTCGAGAGCACTTCCAATATGTTTTATTAAACTTCGACAAGCAAATCTTTAGTATGAATTTCCTAGCTCATGCATTCGTCATCCGCTACCTATGTCTTTACCCGTCCGATCGCCGTCTCCCCTCAATTCCCAAAGCACCGCCGCAGTTAATCCCTTTTCAGCTACAAAAACACCCACTCGAGTTGGTGTATTATGATCGTTATTTTATGTTCAGAGGACTCTGCCCAGTGTTCTTACCGAAGTTAACATGTAAGAGAGCCTTTGTCAAGTTTGCTAATATCATGGTAAAATGTGGCTGGTAAGAGGGTCTCCTAGTTGCGATGTTAGCCTGCCCCTGCCGGTATGTACTGCCCTCTACCGCTCTCACTATCACACCCAAAGCCAAATCAGCGCGTATATTATGATAGCAAAATTCAGCGCGTATGATCTTCGCTGCACTTTTCCTGTTGGATTTTGAAAGTATCTAAGTCAAGTGTTATCAAGGTCGATGCCATGAGTGGGAGACGGTGGAACAAGTGCCACGACGAAATTACCCCTTCACGTAGTTCGTCATCCTGCCACCAGAGACAACGCCATCCCCATTGTAAAACGGCGGGGTCACTAATAGTTTCCTTTCCCGCGCTAGTTGCGCAGAGTAGCTCGTGGCATGCTACGGAGCCACGACGTGTGCCACTGCCACCAGTAGAAGACCTTGACACCACTGCTCTAAGTGGTCACTCCCTATTTTCTGCCCTCCAAAGTGGTTGTGTATAAGTGGTTTAGTCGTTCTTCATGCGATGGACCTCTATTCTGCAAAATGTTAGTTGCCTTTCCTCACACCATTTCTAATATTCTTTCTAGTATAATAAGAATACCACACGGTCATTGTATATGCTAGAAATGGTGACCGGTGGTTTGCGATATAGGAGGAACAGTAATTTATGAAATCCTAAGAAACGATCAATGTTTCTAGCTTAGTTAAGTTAACGCTAGTGCGCTCAACGGCGCTCAGCAAAAACCGAATCCCCACTCTTCCACATGTATTCATTGCCCGGCATGCAATGGTCGGGGGTGAAGAAGCAAGAGTCTACTAAACAGACCATTTAAAAAAAATTGATCATTCGCTTGCACACGACGGAAGAAAGTGTGATTGTCCTCTAAACGCTCTCTGGTGGTATGCACAAATTAAATGAGTTGATTTAATGAAAAAATAATGTCTATTTTCTGAATATTTTCTCGTGAGAACTCCCTAGAAACATTCACATGTGGAAATGCCTGAATCCGTTTCAGTGCGTCTACTCTACTCCAAGTTTACGGAGTAGTCGTTGTATGGGAATCTTGAAAAAGACCTTTAGGAAGTCCAAACAAATGATGGTAGTTGGGATTCTTTTATCCTCTTATCTCTTATTCTCTTATCACATATACGCTACTAACGTAGTGTAAATAAGACGGCATTTGGGCAGATGGGTTAATAGACCAAATCATGTTACGCAGGTTTATTATTGAAATCCATGAATTTTCTTAATCTTCAAAGCAAGTCACTTCCATTCATATTCAAATCAGTATCAAAATATAGTTTTACAGTAATCCCTCAACATTCAAGAGAGTTAGGTTCCCCAAAAACCTCGCGAATGTTGAATCCGCCAATGTTAAGTCTAGTTTTTAATGAAGAAAGGTGGGTTAGGTTCCTGGATATCGAAAAACGTTCTAAAACAGAAAGAAAAATCTGACAATCTGACAAACACAACAAGCGCTACTTCAAACAGAACTCACAATTAATATTCCAAAATGAAATAAAACAATCTTTGAAACTTATTTCAAAGTTGAACATGATTGGATATAGGATTTGCTAATTTTTTTGTTTCGTCACCTTTCTCGCTGTTCTAATATCCACATATGGAAGAGCTACTGCTTCTATTCTCTCTTAAAGTTTGAAGTTATTTCCATGTTTGGATTACATTCGAATGCCAGTTCCACCAGAACTTGTTCATTTTAGAATGCCATCAACAGTTTTGACATTGAAGTTGCTCCAGGACGCAGTTTCGCATCCGTTACTTCATCACTACCGGCGAGGAGGTTTTCTTGACTGATGATTTCCCGAAGCTTCTTTACAATGCTCATTATAATGAGAGTTGCACAGGTCCTGGATGGCTTTTCTGTTCATTTGGCCAAAAACCTTACCTTCAATTTGACGCAACTGAATTGAATTATTTTAAATTGGGTCATTCTATAAATGTGAATTGTCATTTCATCTGTGAAATTTTTGAAGGAAGTTATACTTTGAGCACCGAGGTCTGCCAAGTTCGTTTTCCAGATGATGATGATGATGATGATAATAAAGGAAATGAAATGTGCTCGCTTTAAAAGAAAATATAGTACGAGCAAAGACGCACTCGCGAATGTCGAAGTCGCGAGTGTTAAAACCGGTAGCATTTCTCTAATCGCGAATGTTGGGAACTCGCGAATAGGGAATCCGCGGATGTCGAGGGATTACTGTATTAATTCTATGGTTTAAATTAAGCGTTTTCTCTACCCGTTTTTAAAATTTGCTTTATAGAATCAATTTTTCCAAAAACATTGCATGTAAATTAAAAAATTAATAACTAATAAATAATGTCAATAAACACTTTTCAGTAATACATTTAAATATAAAACAACTGTAATTTTTCTGATATCTTGTTTGAAGTTTTGTCCGATTTCACGAGAAATATCTCATTAATATAGCTGCCGGTATCGTATTTCTGTCTCTCCATTTACGAATCAGTGATTTTAGTCAAAATTGACTTCCTAAAGTGTGAAAACATATTTTCATCCAATACAAATGTCAATAATAATTACACACGACGTGAGAATTGTATTCATCACTTGTCTGTCAGTCACTTCAAAAAATCACTTACAATATATGTACTACATTTATTACACACAAATTGACAGAATACATTACAAAATGATAAGGGATATACAAGTGTAAGTGCCAAGAAAAAGATTTGTTTGCTGTTCCGATAAAAAAGGAGACACAACGGCCGTTGTTTGTAACACTCTTCAAAGCACTGGACTCGTGGAAGCGTGTGAGGACAGGCAAGTTGCCCTCAGCGCCAGTGCGCTGTCCTGGCTCTGTCTGCGACGAGAAAGAAAACGGCGCGATGAGGAGACGAGTTGTTAAACTCATCGTGTACAACTGCGAAAGTTTGTGGAGTTATGCAGATGATATATTCAATACAAACATGTATTTAATGGTCAATTGAATTCAAAACAATTATTGATTAGTAGACATCGGATGTTTAGGCACTAAAAAATCGCCTTTTAGGCACCTAAAAAGGCACTGAAAATGTCAAGAATAAGGAGAAAAAAAGTACTGTCATAAATTACATTCACAAAAATTATTTGTAAAATTAAATACATATTTACCACTCTTCTACATTTTATTCTTAATAGTTTCCATGGCAATATATTACTAGTAACTTTTCAAGGATCGCAATTTCAATTCTGCAATGATTGGGAGAGAAAATCAGTTTGAATACGGAGAACATCTACTGATGTGTCTGGCATATATTTTAGAAGTACAAAATTAGCAACACTGAAAACTTCTGGGAATTTACATTTATTTCCACTCAAAAGGTGCCCTCGGTGAATTGTAAATGGACCATTTTCGATTTTCGATCGACCAAACAGAACATGGTTAGCATTTATGAAATAGGGAAATGGGTAAAAATATGTTGATATACTTTCAGGAAATCTCTCATATTTCGAAATACAAAGACGTGAATTGGAGGTTTCGTAATGAATGGTCAGTTTCGACCATGACCGATCTTCTGCTATCTTAGCATTGTATATAAAAATAATACATAAAAGGCAACAACGTCCAATAATTCTAAAAAAAAGGCATTTATGCAAAAAAAGGCATTTATGCTAAAATAAACAAAAATAAGCATTAGAAAACTTCGTCATATGTCATCATTTGTCATAATTCGTGCACATATATTATCAACCTTTAAATAAGTTCGCTAGAAAAAAATAGGCATTTCCCTAAACATCCGATGTCTATTGATTAGGTATATTTACTTGTTTACTACTGTAATCGAGTGTAAAACATCACGTTAAACTCTCCTTACTGACGTAAGTTTCTCTTTTGATGAATCACAATCCATATTAACAATATTTAAACTCTTCACTGTGTGTATTATTACACTTTCCTTCAGAGAAGCATTTTTCTACACTCGAAGAGCTTTTCCCCCAAAACCATTCATATCTTCATGCCTACACAGAAAACGAAAAATATCTCTCTCCTACTACTTTTAGATTTCGTATAAAAATATTCCGATAATGATAGGCATATAACACGAGCAAATAAAATTAATATTAATTAAATTGATCTGTTTTCGATAATCCCTGGAAACCAAATACAATGAAATTAAAACGTAGTACCATTTACTTCAAACACACGACTGTACTGCACCGCGCTGCGCGTTTCCAAGGCGACAGTAGACTGTCCTTGACATCTGCTGTTTACAGTCCTGGTTCAAAACATGATGCACACTCGGCAAGTGAGACAGGGCGTCCGCTGTTCTACGAACTATCTTCTGCGTTATCGCCAAGGGTTACAAAACGCCAGTGGCTGTCCTGCTGACTGTCAGGAAACTTGCTGTCCTCGTGTGAATACACGTCCTGGCGTGTTAAATTTTTCCAATGCCCTTCCATTATTAAATATACCCGATAATTAGTTGTCAAGGCAGTTACCAAGTAACTTAAGAAAGTATTAAGTTGCATAATGATGCTTCCTATTTGTTGCTAAATTAAGCGTACGAGATGTTTTCATCTGAGTAAAATGCATTTAAAAGTGGCTTCGTGATAGAAGTCGTTTCTACTAATAGGTTCATGGACATGAAACATGCTATTAAAGGAAATTATTTAATTTTAGTTTTTTGTGGAGTATTTAAAATATGTTATAGATCTTCAGGAGCCCCTTCAAATGATACGAGAGTAACAGAAATTCTGGAAGAAACTCTGCATTTATCTTTTGAACGTGGTACACTGAGATTTCGTAAAAGTTTCTAAATTATCGTTCAACTCTGTAACTTGGAAAGGACAATATGGGAAGAGCAAAAGATATTAATGAAAAAATGAATGATTATTTTTAGATTTAAATGTAATTATTATTTTTAACACTAATATCATTCTTTATAATAAATATTATAAAAACAAAATTTTCACTCCTTTTTTTTCAATTATGTTCTCTTTATTTCTCGTAATTTGAAACGTGTAGATAGATAATGATAATACATTGAATCAAGACGTACCACATTTTTTTATGAACCACATTTTTAAAATCTAGTTGAAGTGATTATAAAGTTATTTCTTGCCATAAACAAAGTTTTCTGAGGGTAACTATCACAAGTTTTTTACATTTACTCAAAATATGCTACTCAAATTTCTTCGAGACTACCTCTGTGCCCGCACGAGCCACTTTCCCGCCCGCGTAGCTGGGTGCTCCAGCAAGCACGTACAACTTCCTCTTACTTCACTCTTATTTCCCCTCCATTTCCAGAACAGGGTGTACACGCGCAAGTTGTAGCGAGGAAAGTAAGCGCAAAGTGTACTTGAAATAACACGACGAATGATTGCTTTGTTCGAAAACATGATAGATGTTTTCATCACATTTTAAATTTGTTTCTATACTTTACTACTTATTACATGTTTTCAGGTTGATTTTTTCTTTTTAAATTCTGCGTTTTATAAACATTTTTACCTCAAGTCAGGATCTTTTTTACGTGGCTAAATCTTTGTTTCCGTTTTGTGTTATATTTAATTAAATTATTGTTATTTGTTATATATACCAGAGAGAAAAGTCTCTCTTATGAGAGGACAGCTCTTTTAACAGAGAGTAATCGTCTGTTAAACTTCCTAAACTGAACGAAGGAAGGAAATCCAATTATTGCATTTTTATATTAACTAAAATATATTGTTAAAATCTATTCAAAAAGAACAATATTTAGAGTTTCTAGATTCAATAAATGGGTAATAATCCAAAATTTAAATTTTGTGGGTGAGGATCCTTCACCTTCAAGGCGACTATATAAACGCGATAACAACACTAGTTCCTTCGATTCAAAATATTTAATTTTACTCTTAATTGACACTTTAAAGTATGAATGATATATTGAATTTCAATGGATTATTTCTTTTGTTTAATGACGGAAACTGGAATTAATATCGCTGTTGGGGCAGTAAACTGTCAACCGACTTTTATCAAGGCTTCTTGAAAAGACAGTCATGGGCCAGGTATCCAGCGGGCACCGTCACTCTGGAGCATTTTGTTCAACACGCGCTAGTGTTTGTGAAACCTAGAAAGCTATTTAACTAGCCCGCAACATTATACAGAGTGAGGCGCCTAAGATGCCCACAGCAAGTATCTTCGAAACGGTTTTGAGGTATTGGGATGAGGTTTACACCAAGTTATTGCAAGTAATGGGGGAAATAACATATTCAATTTTCTTGTTTGTGAGTTTTGTAATTTTGGAGATATCGACACAACTACGATTTTTTAAATGGAAGTATGTATTTTTTTTCACCATCATTCTAAAGTTCTCAAAGAGACGAATACAATGATATAAGTATTCATATTATTCGGAGAGAAAATGTAGAAGAAAACGCGTTCTACATTTCCTCAGAAACCACGTGATCCACGCCATTCCTTAACAGGTTTCTGGCAGGCGAAAATATTGTCAGTCGTACTTTGCTCTCATAGCGTTCCGTTCTCTCGAGAGAATTTGTAATGTTAGACCTTCGCCTATGAAAGTATTTACGACCTGTAGTTCATAATTGTAACAAACTTTTTTTTTACACTCTTTAAAAAACCTTCATTGCAGCATAGGTATACATGATGAAATTTACGAATGTAGAAAAAATCGATATTCTTCTTCTTTACGGTGAATGTGGAAGGACCGCAAAGCGAACTGTGAAAATGTACGCTGAAAGGTACCCTAATCGGAAACCTGTTTCACGGAGAACTTTGGTAAGAATATGCCAACATTTGTTATCAAGCGGTGAATTCTAAATCACGAAAGAGAAATAAGCGTGCTACTGATGAGAACAAGGAAGTAGATGTTATTGCATATGTGGCTACAAACCACCATGTGAGTTCGCGAGATATTGCCCGAAACTCAGGAATAAGCTCACTCATAAAATGTAAATTTCGTCATTGATTATTTTAAACTATTAAATTGTCGCATTGGTAGGTTCCACTTCCCAAGATATAATTCATAATGTCTTTACTACTGAAATAGATCTGAAGATAGTATAAGAATTCATTGTCCAATTCATCCCATTTCATACCCCTTAAAATTAGTAAAGAACACTGCTTTTCACTTGCTTCGCCGTTTATACTGGAATAGGGAATGCGCAAATATCATACGACAAATTAAATTAAATTTGTTAAATCAATTTAATTAATAAAATTTTCACTTGCATGGCTTCCGCCGACTCCACGTTGGGATCACTTAACGTAGGTAAAATCAGTCTGTTGACCTGCGAAAGCAAGTTGAGATACGGAAAGCTACAAGGTGAAATACATCAGCACATGCAAGGTCAAACGCACTTTCCACCAACAAGGAACATTTCTTCGGAACGTGAAATTCCGTGTCCATTACGTGCTTCCTGAGAAAACCATGTGTTTTTGCAAAAGTATCTCTTCGAATATTATGAATACTTATATCATTGTATTCGTCTCTTTGAGAACTTTAGAATGATATTGAAAACAATATATACTTCCATTTAAAAAATCGAAGTTGTGTCGATATCTCCAAAATTACAAAAGACACAAACAAGAAAATTGAATATGTTATTTCCCCCATTACTTGCAACAACTTGGCGTAAACTTCATCCCAATACCTCAAACCCTTTCGAAGATACTCGCTGTGGGCATCTTAGGCGCCTCACCTGTGTGCCTGCTCTACCAGAAGAAATAAAGAAATTTAATAATGCGCAGTTAAAGGATAATAATACAGCTTACTTATACTATAAAACCAAAGAATAGCTATCTTCTCACCCAATATTCTTCATTCATTGGCACTATGACACGTATGATGGCCTCTCTTCAACTTTACGCTCCCTCTTGTATCAAGCTAGCCTCTCTTTCGCTGCACTTTGGAGGTCTTCCTCTAGGCCCTTCACCCCCCTAGCCGTGCCTTCTTTCACCTTCTTAGGTAACCTTCGAATGACCTTCCGGTAAATCAGTTTTATTCCGTTCTAGTAACATGACCTAACCATCGCATTTTTTTTTTTTTTTTTACTTTTTTGGAGGTTCCAACGCAGTTTGGTTGCTTATAGACTTCTTTTAGTTCTCGATTTCCTGTGATCCTCCACTCTTGTCCTCCTTTGTGCAGAGTGTGCTCCGCGTGTTCCGTGGACGAGCTCTCTCCCTTGAAAGCGCCCTTCCTGGGCACAAAGCCGCGCCCTTCCAAGCGAACTCGCTGTATAAACCTTCCCGGAACAGCTTTTCTGCAGTTGCTTGCCACCAGCTCTTCAGATGTGATCAAGTGCTAAACCCACCTTTCATGTGATTCCGAAAAATCTTCCAGTCGGACAACGAAAGGGATGATAGTACGCCTTATAGACTGCACAATAAAAATGTAATAAAAATATTGGTTTTAGACATAATTGCAAGAATATAAAGCCATACTATTATTGAAGGTCGTAACATTTTTAAAAAGAATCAGTTTCTTCACCCCGCAGTTTTTACCGTAGTAATTTCATTAGCTTAAGAACCATTGCTTGAATGACTGTGTATCCTTAAAGAGTAAATTTAATACACGTTGCGTACACAAGGTGGACCATCGAAGTTGCCCAAAGCAAATATCTTGAAAACAGTCTGAGGCATCCAGATGCTATTTGCGCCATGTTGGTGAAAATGATGGGCAAATAACATATTTTGTTTTCTTATTAATAACGTATGTAACTTTTGAGACATTAACACAACTTTGTTTATTTAAATGGAAGTACATATATTTATCCAGGATTCTAAAGTCCTTTAAAAATGAAATGCAATGATATAAATATTGTTAATATTCGAAAAGTATTTTTTGCAAAAGCAGTGCAATTAGAACTTGGTAAACGCCATGCTGCAGCGCGCAAGAACAGCTGACGTTGTTGACATCGTATACGTGAGTCGACGCACCTTGTCGGAAAACGAGAAATTTCACCGACTAGGGGACTTCCTATACTACTGATAATACTAATGATCTCGTTTTGGACTTTTACATGTTCTACATGCGCAAGGAAGGAGGGTTGTTTGTTTTTTTAAATTCTGGCCCTCAAGAAAATGTGCGCAGATAAATCTCTTTCCCCACACGTCATATACAGCTTTTACTGTTTTTTGACAAATAAATAAATAAATATATTTCAGCGAAGATGTGTATCTTCGCTGAAATATGTATAATATGTATGTATAATCCTCGTTCGCGATATCGACCGATTCCAATCCAAAATTCCAACAACCAATTGCTCCTTCCCTGCTTCTTCTTCTGGAACCTGAATCCACTCGTTCGTAGCCCTCGTCTTCGTTCTTCTGCTTCGTCCTCCGCGTAGATGAACGCCGATGAGCTTACAGCCCATACACGCATAAGTAACTTACGGTGTTTTAATAGTTCTCGGCGTCGCTGTCGGCACACTTTCCTTTCACAATTCTCAATGATGTAACTACAGTTCTCGACGCCTCTCAAATTGCGTGCAGTTGCGTTTGAAATTTCTCGACTACACCTCACAAATCTAGTCCAACTTGCGCCACAAATTTATGATGATTCAAACTTTTCTACTGTTTTGGCGTGCAGATCGCAATAACTAATCTCACGATAATTGTTCCTCACTTTACAATGCAAATTTAACATTATTCGAGCTAACAAGATAGCGATCTCAGTGTGACTACTCTGCTCTCCCTGAAATGCTACTCACTCCGCCGACGATCGAACTAAGAATCCCTAACGCCATTTGTCCGGCACATTTATGTCGTGCTTTCGTGTAGATGTGGTATCGCGTCATGCCGCTTCGGGACTGTCCCCCTCAAGTTCTCCATGAAATGCAAGGACCGTGCAGAGTTACGGTCAGCAAATACTGGATCGTGTCCCACTGGATACTGGGTCGTGTCGCGCTGACAACAGCGGTGCGCTCTCTTTCCCATGACGTCCAGACGATGCCACCTGCCGCTGCGTGGGCGGCTGGGGCGTTTGGTCAGTGGACCAAACGTCACAATACGTGTGTATATACACACATACTCAATGATCAAACACGACCAAGAGACGTTGTTGCGAAAGAAAGTTCATTTGTTTCCGTGTTTAATGTTTGTTTACAATTGTCTAGCCTTCAATATTTAAATTTGTAATACGAATTATTTTTAAGAGTGCACTATTTGAATTATAATTATACGTACATAGTTCCAGTTTTCGCCCTGGACACAAATTCCTTAGCGAATGTACAGTAAAACATTTTAAATAGTTCTGATATTCGGTACATGTTTCAAACCTGATATATTTTCCTGTAGTTGGCACCTGACACATTGACAAATTTTACACTGAACTTTATTATATTTCTTTCTTTTGCTTATTTTCGTCGTGATGTATAGAGATTTGGTCAAACTTAAATTGACTTCGATCATTTGTTATTTGGTTTATACCAAGCACGTGTAATGTACATGTTTAATTTCATATAGTCAGTTTACATTGTCAACCAACTTTCCGTAATTGTGTATTCTTTATTAACCCTCTTTACCTCTCTTTTTAAACTGTTGATGTTTCTTTAGATACACAGGAAACATTACTGTAAAAATGTATAGTGTAGTAGATACTATAGATTTTTATACATTTGAACAGAGACTAAATTCGATAGAATTTTCTGAAAGTGCAATTGTCTTTTCTTATTTATAATATGATTTCACCATGACATTATGAACTCTGAAAATTGGCTTTTGATTTAATGTATTAATTACATGTAATAATCTATTAATGTAGTAATAAATTTCTTGTGCACGAATATTCAAAGACTACTTGATATCTTGTTTTCTGGCACAGACGTCACATAATTGTGCAATATACTGCTTGCCTCGTCGCTTGGAAACTCCTTAGCCGCATCAACACCAATGGACATCATAATCAGTTAATGTATTCACGCGAAAACAGGAACTGAATAGCTAGATTAAAATTTCCTATTTGGGGTAAGCGGTGATCAATCGTTGAGCTTTTAAATTCTTGCATTCGACGCATTTCAACACAGCTACGAAAAAGTTAAAAGCTAAACGACTCACTGAAATCGCGTTGATGCGTTTCATTCATGCGTTTATTCTGGCCTTTTCAGACCGCGATTACGGTTTACTGTGTATTTATACCCGAAGATAAATTGGCCAAAAACGCCGCAGCGCTCTGTACACTGAACAATATGCAAAAAGAGTTTGAAAAGGGTGAATGATTGATCCCTAGTGTTACAATTTCCCCTCTGTTGACATGCAACCAATTTACTAAACATACATAACTAGACGGGGAAATGATGTTGACGAATTTATCCAAACGAAATAATTCACGATTTGCCATAAATGATCGCAAATTTTTGGATTATAACGGTGTTGAGTGATGCCAAGTACGTTCGACTCCCTTTTATCTTTGGCTTTCTACCGGTTTTTTTGTTGTTTTTTGTTTTTTGTTTTTTGGCGGGGGAGTTGCGAACATCCGCACTCTCGTCTCTCAGCTACCACTGCCTTTCGCCCACAAAGAAACAAAAGGTGCGTCTGCGCAGATCCTTTAGAAGTTTATCGTGATTTCGGTAGCGCTGTTTCTGGAGCCTTCGGAGTGCGAACACTTTGTGCGAGATACCTCATGCGTAAGACGAAATTAAATTTCTCCCGGACGTTATACAAATTAATTTGGTGATATGGAAGGAAGGACTAACGAACCTCTGAGGTTCTCTGTACGCAGCGCCAGTAATCCACCATTGTCTCAGTTAATAATTAAACCTGCGAGGCAAAGGGAACGGAGCATATAATAGCGTTCTCCTTTGTGGCGTTTATCTTCTCAGGTATCGCCCGCAAAACAGTAGGCTGCGATGACTAGCCGCTGAGACGAGAGAAAACTATTAAGATTAATAGTTTCGATGGATGTGGAAGAGATTGTGTTTCTTTGCGTTGCTGGACGCCGTCTGCACGGCTTCGTGGCCCTGTGGAACACACGGTGCAGCTGATTAGTCATCTCCGGTATTCTGCTTATTGTGGATGCAAAAAGTTCTCAGGTTTTGGCCGTTTTACTCAGTCTCAAAACCAAAGTATTTGCTATGTAAAATGAAACGGCTGAGCTCGAGATACGTATTTTTGGTCAAAAATAAGATACGCCTTTTAACATATCGATTCGCAATACCGGTCATCACATCTTGTATAAGTAATTGGAAGTTAGTAAAAAAAACACGACTTCCTACGAAAACATTTGTCCTTTACTCCGGCAATAACTGTTGCTATCAAAACTTTTACCTTTTTATTTCTCAGAATGAACACTTGTATGGTATAGGACTATCTACAACAAGGCCGTTCCGTTTATTCTCTCGATCTACGGAGCAATTCTACAGAACCCTCTATCTAAAACAGTGCCATTCCGTTCATACTCCCGATATACGGAACAATTCCACAGAGACATATTCTCTATGCTGTTGTGGCATGCAAACAGGAGCCTGTTTGGACACTGTGGAACGAATCTACTGAGTCACTTTTTTATCCAGTAATGGTAAAATCGCAATATGTTTGAAATCTACGCTTCTAATTTTTTTAATATTGTACTGAATTCACATTAATGGTAGAGAAAACTTTCAAAACTCTAATGAAACACGCGCAGTAATTGTTTTAAATTAATAGTTAATAGTAAATGAGTTGCAATGAAAAAAAATCAGAAAATACAAAATAAGTCTACTTTGTATAGCTCAGCAATAAAGGTAATAATTCATTCAAAGAAAATCCAATTAGCTTCACGGAAAAGCGATAGAAAATAAAAACAAAATAACGAGAATTAAGTAAATTACTTAACTAGATTTTTTTCCTTGCACAAGGCGCTCAACAGCTGTTCCGAACATTAATTGAGTTCTACTCAGTCTCAAAACACTTTTCATATTTTGAACTGACTCGGGATTCTTCAGCAGTGTTTTATGCAATTTCCTGCGGGAAAACTATTGTTAACAACATTGTATGGTGACCCAGATACTAAGATTATCGTTGGCAAAAAATTACCAAGACTTCGAGGTGCATGCCAATGAAGTTCAAAGAACATTTTGGAATAAAATGCATATTTAAGTCATGTAAACTCTTTCTTCTCAGGTACTTCTTTTTTGATTCAGTATTTGTCAGTAATTTTACTTCCTGAGTGCAGTTCTATGATTTACATCTTATTTCGAAAAATATTGGGACATTTTTCACGAGTTACGAAGTCGCTTGAACTATTAAATATCTGTTTCAAATGAAATAAGACATTATTTTCACGTTGTTTTCAATTAACTAAAACAATATTTATTAAACAAAGTAACTTGTTTCACTGAAGATTTTCTATTCCATGCAAGGGTCACTGCCTTGCATTCTTTGTCGACCCGTCACAATCTGCGCTGTGATTAACTGTGTAAGGTCTTTGTAAGTTAAACATTATAATGTGATTCAGTATACTGTGGCACGCAAGGTGTTTCGCATAATCACTACAGTGCATAAAAATATTGATAAACTCATTTAGAAAGAAAAGCAGATGACATGGAAGGCTTGTTATTGGTAATCCAGCTATTCGCTTCCTCTGTCATCTTGCAGAGTTCTGAACACTGTGAACAAGGTTGACATTAAACAAGATTTTTCCATAGCCAGCTTCACATTTGTCTCGTTTCAAATATTTTGTACAAGTAGAGAAAAATGCACATGTAAGTCACAGGAGCTATTTTAATTCAAACCTTTGATTTTAGACCCTATGCGGCATTCGCACTACATTTGATGAAATAGATTGCCAACCTAACAATTCTAATTTTTCATGAGTCATTTCGGCAACCTTGTGGCGTCTGAAGTGCGCAACTCTGGCACACACTACAATAGCAATGAATTTGGTGAGTTTAATAAACATTGCAGGAAACGGAGAGAGATGTTTACAGTGATGTTAACAAACTGACTAACAATGCTCAATACCAATTATGCGTTGGACGGGCTCAAGGATGTTCTAAGTTATCGGCTAGACCGTGCATGTCAAGCCGCTCGCACGAGCTCCTTGCCCGTCTGGGACGCCCGGTGCACCTGCCAGCAAGGACAACTTTCTTTGATTCCGCTCTCATTTCCCCTCCAAATCCAGAAAGGAGTGTACACGCGCAAGCAGAAGCGGCGCGAGGAGTGAAATAGAGACTACATACGAAAATATGATTGACAGATTTATCTATCAAACCCAGAATTGAATAATGATTGCAAGATTGTTTGGGAGATTTGTTCCATCAAAAAATAGATATTTGAATTATGATTATTTTCTTTACTATTTATTATGATATCGTGATTATTTTCTTTTTAATTTCTGCGTTGTATAAACAGTTTCCCAAGGGGCATGAATATGTTTGAGTGGTGAATTATTTCCTCGTTTTAGTTTTTTGTTATTTTTTATTACATCATTCGGGTTTTTATAGTATACTGCAATAATGTGAAATAAATTAGCAAGTCTCTATACGTTAACAAATATCGTTTACGGATGGACAGCTCTTTTAACAGAAAAGAATTTGTCCGTTCAACCTCCTAAACTGAATGTAGGAAGTTAATGTAATTACTGCACTCTTAAGTAAATACAATCACAAAATCAAGATACTTTCGATACAAAATGTCTAATTTTACTCCCAAATGATCATTTGAAATCTGACTGATGTATTGCCTTACATACATTTTAATAGATAATTTCTTTACTTTACAATAGAGGAAATGGGAATTAATAGCTACATATGGGAAAATAACTATCAACTGACTTCTCTAAAAGATTGTCATGGGTCAGGTATCCAGTGATGTACCGCCACTCCCGAGCAATTTGTATCTTAAGTCTCGCGACAGTTTCTCTGGATCCAGTGCCGCGAACTCTAGTAAGCTAGTTGCCTTGCCCGCGATCTTGAAAAGCCTGTTCTAGGCCAAAGACCTGGGCCTCGTCATGAAATTTGACGCGCGTAGCAAAGCGTCTATTCGTCTTACAAGCTTCCGTTTATAATATGTCATTCCACTCTCGGATGCGTGTTTTCATTCAACCTCCGACCTCAAATACGTCATGTTAGCTAAGTCAAACCTCACTGCCCCTTTTCCATCCTTGAGGTATGTACTGTATCACGTGCCGAGCAAAAATGGTGTCGGGTCCGATAGATGTAAAAAGAAACACAAAAGTACGAGTATAATTCCGGAGGTAAAGATATTCGTTGCCAAGACTCAAGATTGAACAAAGTACTTATTTTCAACCAAAGTCACGGAAAATTTACAAAATAAAATATATTTAAAAATGTAAAACGACTTAACGATATAAAAAATTCGCCATTTTCTGGCGCATTATTACATAACTTTCTCTTCTTACGCAAAACTTCGTAAGGCGAGAATGTAAAAACGTATAATAAAAATAATAATTTCGATTATACATTATTCCTACAATTTGACATGACTCACTATTTGGCGCGAAAATCTCGGTACTTATTTGACCAGCCACAAGCTTCCCTCCTGATACTTTTTTAGCGTAACTTCTTATGTTAACAATACGTTTTTCACATTTAAACATCTGTCGCCCTGGATACGTCCAAATGACAACTAAAAAATTATTCCAAGAATATATTCCTGTAAAATTCTGGTGGTACGATTAGATACTACTAGCCATTTGTTTAACAAACAGTGTATGTCCTGTATCTCAAACGATTTGTACTAGTACGATTCATTTACCCTTGAAATTCACGCATGTGCAAATAATCCAAGATATGCAAAAAGTTGATTTTCGCTGTTCCTCAAACAAGCGATTCAACTAAAAACCAATCCGCTGGAAAATAGTGTACTGCAATTAAAATTGTAAATGAGAAAGCCTTCCCCAACACAAAGAAGAATCTTCTTTACAAACTGCCTCCAAAGTCTTATTGGAATACCCAAAACTTAGAAATAAGGCTACTTTCCACCTTCTACTTCTTTTCAGTGTTGCCAAAAAACCCTGCCACGTCTGAGGCGCGGCACAAAGCTTTATCGCCAAACATTAGAACCCATGCATCTTGTGAAGCGTGATCAATCATGTGTTGCGTTGCAAGCTAAAAAGTATTCAAACACGACATGGATTTGACTGACCGTCTTTACATACATTTTTACTTTCTCGCAGACTACGTACTTACATAGTAAATAGAACGTTTTATTTATTTGTCAAAAAAAAAAACAGTAAAAACTGTATATGACGTGTGGGGAAAGAAATTTATCTGCGCACATTTTCTTGAGGGCCAGAATAAAAAAAAAAAAAAAGGAAAAATGAATTTAGAAAATAATTATTTTAGAAAATAAAGATATTTGAAAAATGTTTGTTCCCGAGTTATAGAAAATCAATTTTTAACTGTAAATGAACTACAAGCAAAAGGAGTGCTCAACAAAACGTGCGCACAGTGAAGCTACATTTACGTCCAGAAGCAAAACAAGGGGCCATCTCAGCATTTGCTCAATGGATCAGGGAAACTGGACAAAAACCTGATCGAGATGGGGGTCATTGACCCAGAAGCTGAAGTACATTACTTGTTACAGGCGTATTAAATATTTTTTTAAATGTATACAATGCAAACATAAACTAATTCATTATATATCTTTGTTTTGTTACATTAAACATTATTTTTCTTTTTCACGATCAGTATAGTCTCTAATTGTATAGAAACAGTTTTGCAGCAGAAAAGATTTTACTTTTAACTTAAATTTGTGTACCGACTTTAATTGTTTTATGTCATCTGGCAATGCGTTGTAAAGTAACGTACATGTATTGTATGTTGATTTCTTGTACTGAGCTGTTGATACTGACACTTGATGCACGTGATTTCTACGGCGTGTGTTGTAATTATAAATATCAATATTACATGAAAATATATTCCCTCCGTTAAGTAGGTCATTTTTGACAAATATTACAGATTCGTAAATAAATAGACAAGGCAATGGTAGGATTCCCAGCTCAATGAAAAGAGGCTTGCAGGAATCACGTGGAAGGCATTTTTTCATTATTCGAATAATTTTCTTTTGCAATCTGAAGGTCTGAATACTACAGGATGAGCTTCCCCAGAATATTATGCCATATCTCAGGCGGGAATGCACATTTGCAAAATAAACGCAACGAGCTGCATGAAGGCTGACAGAATTTGAAAGAATTCTGAATGCATAGCATAATGAACTTAATTTAGTGTTTAATTCTGTTATATGTACATTCCATTTGAGGTTTGATTGAATTGAAAGACCTAAAAATTTTGTTGCCTCAACATCAGCTGTGCAGCAGCGCAAAGTGGCGCTTTCTCGACACCATGATTGAGTTTTGTCTGATACAAATTTCTCTACTATTTGATTATACTTTATTCAATGTGTTTACATAAAATACATTTTTTAAAATTTTTGTCTAGGTACCCATATTAGGGAATACACGAAATGGTAAAGTTCAGAACATGAAAATCAGACCTACGCGATATTATTAACTGAAAGTTCCTTTCTTCGAACTAACCTGATAAATTCGAACCAAAAAAGTAAAAAAAAAAATAGAGGAGCTCTTTCGAGAAAATCGTTTTGGTGTATTTTTTAAAATTGTCTCGATTTCATTCAATATCCCTCAAAACAAAAACATTTCGCAAAAAATGTTCATATTATTTAAATATACAGAGTGATCCACCAATTATGGGCCAGCGCCATAACTTCTAAACGGTTTATGATATAGAAGCGCAATTTTCGCTCAATAATGCGGAATCATGGGGCAAGTAATATACCGTAGAGAAATCGTCTGTAATATTTTTAGATTTCGAGAAATTTAATCATCTTTGATTTCTTGAATACAACTACATATTTTTCTAGACAGCAATTGATAGACTATAAAAAGAGGATTACAATGATGTATCATATTTTAGTAATTTGATAGCAATTTGAGTACAAAATTAGACTTTCTGACTTGTGATTTTAAATTAAACGGGCAAAATTTTCTGTAGCAGCCCTTCCAATTGTAGCCTATGGGGAATGTGGCCTTCGCGGCGCCGAGACTTACAGGGAGAGGGGATACTGAGCGGTGTGGCAATGGTGGATAGACGTGTAACTACACAATCCATAGTCTTGTCACGAATGACACAGGAACAAATATCAGAATTAACGATGAAAATAAAACTTTTTTGCCATTGATTCATCAGAATTAAACTTCCCTTCTGGTTGAAATTCCAAAGCATCAATGTATTACGTCACAAATGACTGCAGTCAGTTCATCGGCCCTTGCACACACGATTACAGATGTTCATTACTGTCGATGGACATAGAGCTTAGTAAATAATTTATGTTCTTTGTTTTTTCTCTTTTTCAATTGTAATATACGTCTTATTTTAATTTTGTAAATTTAGAATAAGAAATAAAGGGCAATAATAAAAAAGTCTAGCTTTTTGTAATCTGATGTTCTGGAATTATTATAGTGAAAATCTTCAACCGATGCTTGGCAAGCGCGGGCATTTCGTAATTGCTAGTGTAAAACGACAGCACGCTTTCGATATATTAGAAGATTTAAGTTCAAATAAAGTTAGATTTTGTTTCTGTTACAAATAAATTAAAATGTTTTCTTTCTATGTTACAAGGTACGCAGTGCGTACCTTGCGTACACAGACACGCCACTGATTAATACCCATCATTACAACATCGTTTCGTAATGTATTATTCTGGAATCGCTGGATACAAACACAGCGCTGGACAAACACGTATGTTCTATGCGTCCCTGTGGAAGGCGTTAGTTCAGTGTTATCAAGGTCGATGTCACGAGCGAGAGTCCGTGGCACGAGTGCCACGAAGAAATCGCCCCTCCACGCAGTTCTTTACCTCGCCACCAGAGACAACGCCATCCCTATTGTAAAACGGCGGGGTTACTAATAGTTCCCTTTTCTGACGCTACTTGCGCAGAGAAGCTCGTGGCATGGCACGATGCCACAACGTGTGCCACTGCCACCAGTAGCAGACTTTGACATCACTGCGTTAGTCGCTTCGTGCGGGACGCGTTCCACGTGGCCGTGGGGCGGAGTTGGGATGAGCGGGGTGGGGCTGGGGCGTAGGCAGTGTGAGGCGAGAATTTCTCTTGGTGTCTACTCTGTCCGCGCGACCGCCCGAAAAAACACAAAAAGCCCTCTGAATATTTAAATGAATACCGGATGAAGCGAGCTAGAAGTCCGTGGCATTGAGGTAATAGGGGCATTCCTCCCTGACATTTGACACATACGAAAAAACAAATTTTTCCTCTGTAGAAATGGACATGGGGTATAGCTATGAGTTACGAGAGAATTAGAAGAGTTTTATGTAGAAGCAATATTTTTTGGTATTACTTTTTTCCTTCATCTTTCGGAATGTCGGCGATAAGAAACATCCAATAATTCATTTTAATTTTATAAATTAGAAGTTTAATATACAAAGACCTTGGGGCAATAACAGGCTATGCCACATTTCTGATGAAATTGAGATATTAGTGTATTTCGAAGCCTCATAGATATATCTACATGTTGGATTTTTATAATAAAGATTCGACGCAAGATGGCAGTGTAATTGATAAATTAATCTGTAGAATACAATGTCTAAACCTTCTATTTCCTTTTTCTCAAAACTTACGTATAGTGGCAATGCTAGTTATTGCGCCACGTAAGTTCTTCACAGCAAATATCTTGAAAACGGTTCGAGTTATCGAGATGCTATTTGCGCCATGTTGTTGCAGATGATGGGGCAAATTACATATTTCGTTTTCTTGTTTGTAACGTATGTAACTTTAGATATATTGACACAACTTTGATTTTTTAAATGGAAGTATATATTTTTTCTCCGTCATTCTAAAAATCTTTCAAAATGCAATGCAGTGATATAAATATTGTTATTTTCGAAAAGTATTTGTTGCAAAAACAGTGCAATTAGAACTTGGTAAATGTCATGCTTTAGCGCGCAAGGACAGCTGACTTTGCTGATATCGTATACGTGAGTTGATGGACCTCGTCGGAACACGAAAATGTTCGTCGATTACGAGACTTCCTATGGCATGCTTGATACAATTATTTTCATGCCAAATACCGTGGTGTCTTTTGGTATATCACAATATATGAATTACTCGTCAGTGCCCTCATATTTACTTTTTGAAAGTCATAGTAATGTTGCCCTTCACCATTTGCAATCAGATTTTAACGTGAGAATAATCTTCCTGCATCAACTGATGCAGGAGAACAGATGGCTTTTAAATTCGCATTAGCAGAGTTCAGAAGCATTGATTTTAATGCTTCAATGAATGCATTATAATCAAAAACCCTACGTTTTTTTTATTTTGTTGAAGTTATCGCGAACTTCAGTAACGCCTCTCGCGACTATGACTTAATTGCAAAAACTGCACGTGAGAAAATACACTAACATTTCTCAAATTACGGTATGTACCAGTTTTGTTCGCATAGTACAATTTGGGAAATATAATGATTTAGAAAATTTAGTTGAAATGAACATTAGCTTAATTCTCAATGGTAATGCATTTTTATAATAATTGAATGCATTTTATATTGGGTTGCAGTGTTATGTAATGGGAGGTACTTACTAAACTATCCTTAAATTATTCTTATATACTAAACTTACAATATACACTTAATTCTAGGCTTATATCTATTACTTAATTTTACATATATACACATTTGCATTGGTTAATAGAAAACGATCAGGACTGAAAAAATTAATTTTCGTTTCGTCAGACCAAAGAACAGAGTTCCACAATTTCTGATTTTTATTAACACGCTCTTCTGCAAACTTGAGTCTCAGAGCATGGCTCTTCTTACTTATAAACGGTCTCTTACTGGGAATTCTCCTACTGCAGTGTTGTCAAGGTCGATGCCACAACCGGGAGTCCGTGGCACGAGTGCCACGACGAAATGGCCCCTCCCCGCAGTTCATTACCCCGCTACCAGAGACAACGTCATCCCTATTGTAAAACGGCGGGGTTACTAATAGTTTCCTTTCCCGGCGCTAGTTGCGCAGAGAAGCTCGTGGCATGCTACGGTGCCACGATGCGTGCCACTGCCACCAATAGAAGACCTTGACACCACTGTTCTACGGTATGCGTGGCTATGGAGTATCCGGCGGTGGTTAGTATGACCCACTTCTTTCCCTGTGGCACGTTCCACTATCACTAAATTGCATAATTTTGGTACATTTAATTTAGGGTTTGCCTTGATTTACCTTACAGCAAGGAGTCTTCCAGCCTGGGTCCAACTATTTCTTCCTACTTCACCGAAGCGAATTCTTTGGGGAACCGTTATATTTAAATTTGTTAAAACATGTTCCACCGCTGAAAGTGTTTTATTTACCATTTGCCCTTTCTTAAATATATTACCTTTAATGGGTAGATTAACAATTACTTCTTTCAAGCAAGTACCGAGTTCTTTCCACTTACCCATTTTCTAGGAGATGAAACCAGGTGAAGGAGTCTAGGTCAATTGCTCTCCGAGTTCTGCACAGACCGTTTACTAACTCTGGAACTCAAGAAAAACGTGTGCAGATAAATCTTCTCTCCCATACGTCACATACAGTTTTTTACTGATTTTTGACCAAATAAATCAAATCAAATCAAATCAAACCAAACACGAAGTTCATTTGAAAATTCCTTATTTATACTAAGGTTTGTACCACTTAGCTCAATCGTACGAACAGAAATAGAGTATTAATTTAGCGACCTATTTATTTCTACAGTTTCTACGTTTGACGACTCGAAAAATAATAGCAAATAGGGCACGCAAATACCTTTCTTATCTATCTAGGAAGCGTACCTAAAATTTATTTTACAGCGAATCAATACCAAAAAACGAAAACCAGTATTTATTGAAAAAGATGTAAGGTGTATGAACAGAAATGGTACATACTGTATATACTCTACTCTGTTTTCCTGACTGTCAAGAACACACATTTACTTCATTTATTGCTGAAGGCAACAAATATTTAAATAATTTGAACACGAGTTTGCATGGCTGTTTGCATTTCCGCGACATTTAGGTAGACGGTTGGACCTTTATTTCCCTTCATTCCTTTGTCGGGTTTTTGATGGGATTGGAACTCAAAACTATTGTGCTTTCTAAGTACATGGTAAAAGACAACAACGTTTCACTAGATGATTCTTTTTTCTACAAATAGAATTGTAGATATATTTATTTTTGAAATTTCAATTCCGCATTTATCACGAAGAAATACACATTAAACGCACTGAATCGCGAATATCCATGAAAGAAACTGAATTCTGACATCCTATCCTTCAATTCGTCAAGAAAACACAAAATAGCTATAATTTAGTTCTTGATGCTCTTGTTGTTAATACGAAAAAAGTCACTGGAGTTATTCGAAATATAAGAAGTGGAATATATCGCAGTATAGTACATGGAGGAAACAAAAACAGATGGTCCTACGTAGCAGAAAATGCTTTTCGTATTATTTGTAACGGTTACGTGATTTTATAGTGCGAGTCGATCCCTATTTGTCTCCGTAAGAATAAGAAATCGAGAAGTTAGATTTTGTTAATAGCACGCTAATCATTAGGCCATCGCCAGACAGACAGATAGACGGGCGGACAGACGGTTACACGTCTTCTAAAATTGCCATCCTTTCGGTATGAGGGACCCCCAAAAATATATTCCCGTCAAACTCTCGAGTTCTATATTTTTTCAGTGTTTTTATTTATTTACTCAAAGAACAGTAAACATTGTATGTGATGCATGGGGAGAAGTACCATCTTCACACGTTTCCTCGACCTCCAGAATCTCTTCCCAACATTTTAACTATAAACAGCTGAACGATAAATAAAAAGATTAAAAAATCGAAATTAGCAACTTTTGAAAACTAGTCATTTTCGCTCCCAAGTTACAGAAAACTTATTTGCATCAGTAAACGAACTTAAGATTTTGAAGCTATATTTATGTCCAGAAGCAAAACAAGGGGTCATCTCAGCATTTCCTCAATGGGTCATGGAAACGTACATGTATTACGTATACATGTGGATTTCTTGAAATGATCTGTTGATTGATACGTGATGGAATGCGATTTCCACGTGTGTTGTAATCATAAACATCAGTATTGCATGAAAATATGTTTCCACTGTTAAGAAAGTCAGTTTTGACTAGAGAACAGTTTTACATAACTCTCTCCATACTTAGTATTCGAGAAAGTAAAAAGTCAATATTTTAATCGAACACGTAAAAAAACCCATCGACTGCTATCGTATATATTATTCGATACCAGTTCAATATGTACAAGGTTTTTCAGACGAAATTCATACCAAAAACATTAAATTTTCGAAGGCCTTTACAGCATGCACTCTAATAGTGTGTTATTTTTCTATGTAAGTTTTTATCTTTTCTAAACATTCTTTAAGAACAGAATTGCAACGTCCCTTATGACCCATAATACGGTAACCCCAAAATTTCTGACCCCAAAAATTGCTTGAGAAACTTAATTTTTGTTTAAATTAAAGTGCTTGTGTCATATTCCCATGTTCATTCTGATTTTACGTCCTCTCGTTAAACAATTTCATTCAATCGAGATTGAATGCTGGTAAACAAGGACGGCTATGTCGTAAGATTCATTAATATACATTACTCGGTGCGCTGTGCGCCGCGGCGCGGGGAGCGGGAAGTAAGTGGATCCGCGCAGCATCGCGAGGGAGCGCGGCCGCTGCCACGTGACACTTTATTCAACTTCCGCCGGGCGGCGCGGCGTGTCCTCCGAGTGTCGCAGCTGCGTCCTCGAAGCGGACGGGCGGGACGGGTAGGGTGAGGCGGGGTGGGATGGGATGAGAAACGGAGAGGAAGGAGGGGATGCCGCGGAGGCGGGGGCGGGGCCCGGCAGTGCGTGATTGCGAGGACCGAATGTTTAAGAATCGATGGGCGCGTCGTTCCGACGTGCGCCAGATCGGAGGGACGACCCCCCCACCCTCTCCACTCTTCTCCACATCTCCCCCCGCCCCCTTCGCAGCACCCCGCGCAGCACCGCTCTCTTTCCGTGCGGTGTCGCCGCGAGGCGCTACGCGGCGTATCGACATCCCGACGACGACGACGATGACGATGGTGGCGACGGCGGAGGCGGCAGCGGCGGCAGTGACGGCGATGGCGGCGGCGGAGGCAGAGGGGTTGAAGGTAACGGTCAGGGTGGCAGCAGCCGATGCAAGGGAGGCAGCATCGGTGCAGGCAATGTCAGCTCCCGTAGAATTTTGATGGACGTGATCACGGCAATGCTCTTACGATGACGTCGATGGTTGTGGTGGCGATGGTAAATGTACCGTCCGAGGTGTCCTAGTTCGCCGAGAGCTAGTGGAAGTGACGAAGAAGGAGGTGAGAGAGCTGAGGTGCAGGTCGATAGGTAGCGGAGAAGTCCCAGGCGACCGAGGAGTATTTAAGACGCTGGAGTTGGAGGAGGTTTTGGATTTGTATATTTACTAATTATTTTACTGAAGTGTAAGGTCCTTAACTATTTTGGTCGTTGTTGCCCGTGAGAAATGAATTAATGATGATAGGGGTAATGACGTTGGAGGGAATGACGATGGAGAAACGGTGGAATGAGGTAGGGGAATGGAAGAATTCGCGCCATAACGCCACGAGCTTCCTTAGAGGTTTCGAAGAGGGGGAGGTGGGTCTCTCCTGTACTCACTGCTGTCAGCTGATCCGGTGTATCCTGATGCCGTGTTCTGTAGCCTTTGCCCTCACTCGTCTTATTCGTCAACGAAGTCACAAATTTAAGCCATCGTCCCTTCTAAAATTACCTCACAAATCCTTTCATGTGCTGCCATCGTCGCCACTGCCTTTTTGCCCTCCTTGTTCTGTGTTCCATTGCTATCGCATATTGCTATAATTTTTTCAGATGTTGCATACATTGAAACCGTTCTATTGTTGTTACATACGACTTCTCGTTTTTTTTTCCTCAATTCACTCGTTTATTTTCAGTTCTGGACTAGAACTATCGTCTTTCCTTCAACTTTCTGATCCGCTTTTCTTTGCTGGCAACTTTTATCTCCCACACCTTGGGCAATTGCCTATCTTCATTTCCCCAAGTTGGGCCTTTTTCTTCGTTCTTTCTGTCCAACTTTCTCCGCTATGGCTCTTGGTCCTGCCATCCCACGCTCTTGCCGGCGCTAAATCAAATCACGCCATCCTTCCTCTCTTCCACGGTGGAAAGAGATGGGTGATCAACTCCAACGCGCCGATATTTGATCGCAATGCGCAGCACCAGTTTGCGTCACGCACTCCGCGACCGCAGCACGGGCACTTCCTTTGAAAAGCCAGACCAGACGCTGGTCGCCATGTTGCATAGAGAGTGAGAAGTGTTGAGAAACATTTTGAAAGTGGTATAAAATGGCAAGTTTCAACGGTGAACAACTAAAAATAACACGATGAAAGTGTACAAGAAGCAATATTTAAAAGAAAAGCTCCATTTATCTGTTTCAATTAATTGTGATAAGGTGATAACTTTGGTATCTGTTTGCATTTAAAATTCCCGCTAATTTTATGATGCACACTGCTGCCTGAAACTCATTGGCTTAATTCGGATTCCATCCGCAAGAGCTCGTACTTGTCTTTCCACTCTGGTCTCTTTCACTGATGTCGCCTCGTGCCCCAGAGGGTGCACCGGCGCATCTATCTCGCGCGCCGCCGAACAACTCCACCGGCCAGCGCGGGCAGGGGCGAGGGGGGAGGGGACGGCGGGGGGCGCTGGAGGGGGCCGGGCGCCCGGGAGGGGGGGCACCGCGCCACTGCCGTCTTCCCCGCCCGCGCGTGGAATTCCTAATGCCATCGAAACGCGGGAGGCGGCAGCTGAACGCAGTCTCGCGATCAACACATCACCTTTAACGTATCGACGGAAATCCATCGATCCCGCTTAAATCTCGAGACTCATTCCGAGGGAAGTGGCGGGCGTGGCGGGGCCTCCCTCCCGAGGCCTTTGGGGGTGAGGGCGGGCGAGCGGGCGTCCCCGCCAATCGCCCACGTGGCCGCGCCGCGGCGCGCCGCCGCCGCCCGGGGCGATTAGGCGCCCCAACCACCTGCGCCCCGCTCACACACGCGCTGCCAGCGTTTAAGCAACGCCCTTCTATTTAACGCACTTGTGCATCAATAACATCTTTTTTTTCTCTATCTTCTTTATAACGTTGCTTTAATGCATTCGTACAAATTTGAAAACACGCTCCTAACGTTGCTTGCTTTCAAAACCTATACCCATGTAAAGCTTAACGTTATAAATACTCTTCATGCTATTAACTATTATAGCAACTAGCTTAACGCTATAAAATCTCTATAAAAACTCTTTGCATAATATACGATTATCTCGATAACAATTTCTTGACTGTAGGTCGTTTAGGCAGAAAAAAAAAGACTTTGTTCACACCGATGTTTCTGTGATAACACTTTCAATAGAACTAAATATTATAGGCAATAGTAAGAGTTTCATCTAAAAGTATGCAGCACTACATATACTATTTTATATGCATTTCCACTCAAACAAACCAAAAATGTAAATTATGAAAAGAAAAATGCAGATAATAAAGAAGAAAACAAAAATGTGGTTAAAGCGAAATGCACATGTCACATTTTGCATAATGTCTCAAACCATTCAACAGACGAACAGGATGTAGATGTGGAAATGTTAGTCCTAAAAATGTATGATCACTTTTCAATATCTGCAAAGCGATGCATAAAAATGCAGATAAAGTCATTTAGAAAGAAAAGCAGATGACATTGAAGGCCTGTTATTGGTGATCCAGCTACTCGCTTCCTCTGTCATCTCGCAGTGTTCTGAACACTGTGTTCAACGTTAACATTAAACAAGATTTTTTCCAAATACAGCTTTACATCTCGCGATGTGAAGTATTCAAATAATTCTTTGATTTCATTGACGCCCAGTGATTAGAAATTCACTATGCGTTCACTGCATGGCTTTCCTTGACATCAGCTGTGGAAAGGCTTACAAAAAAAAGGCTACCGATCAAGACTTATTTTAAAAGCATTAATTGTAATGAATGTCTCAACAAATTAAGAAGATAATTCAGTCACAAGATCTGGAAAAAGAGGTTGCCGTTAATGTATACCGTGTTAACTGCAAAATTCCTTGAAACTGCAAATTCGAGCACTGTGGAATGCTAAGGTGTAATTGTGCTTAATAACAAAATTCAGCAGAAACGTAAGGACAGGTTTAATGGTAGTGTCACTGAAAATAATTTAAATTGCTTGAACCCACACCTGCAGAAACGTGCTGAAGATGATTTTGTCAACTTCTACCCTTGTCAAAGAATACTAAAAACCTTTAACAATTTCTCAAAACTCTTGCAAGGCTGCGATAGCATTATATGAAAAGCACACTTACTAGGCAAGGCTGCATGATTGGCACAATTCAGAAAGTGAAATTAGTTTAAACATTGCAAAGTATTGTGAAGCCTACTAGGCACAACTGAATAATTATTCTAAACATATGTCTAGACGTTACAAACAAGACTACACTCTTAATAAAAATTCTCCTTCTTTTACATATCTGTCCAGTAGGGGGGTCTAAAAGCACGCGAAATTCACTTCGCCGAAACAAGATACCCGCGAACAAGGTTCGCTCGCCATGATCTCCAGTTAAGATCTAGTTTAGCTCAGTCCAGTGAGGTCCAGAGCCGTGCCGTGCCATTCGCCCCGCAACCCAGGTTCGCTCAGCCCTCCTTCATCCCCCGCCGCCTTCAGCCCTCTGCGCCAGCCAGCCACGCCTCCTCCCGCCCCCCCGCGAGGGCGCTCCCAGCGGGTAGGAGTGGAGGCTAGCTGCCGCCAGGCGGGTGGGCGGACGGGCAGTGGGGGGAGAGCGGAGAGGCGGAGAGGCGGGCAGTGGCGACGGTGGCGACGGTGGCGACGGTGGCGACGGTGGCGACGGTGGCGACGGTGGCGACGGTGGCGACGGTGGCGACGGTGGCGACGGTGGCGACGGTGGCGACGGTGGCGACGGTGGCGACGGTGGCGACGGTGGCGACGGTGGCGACGGTGGCGACGGTGGCGACGGTGGCGACGGTGGCGACGGTGGCGACGGTGGCGACGGTGGCGACGGTGGCGACGGTGGCGACGGTGGCGACGGTGGCGACGGTGGCGACGGTGGCGACGGTGGCGACGGTGGCGACGGTGGCGACGGTGGCGACGGTGGCGACGGTGGCGACGGTGGCGACGGTGGCGACGGTGGCGACGGTGGCGACGGTGGCGACGGTGGCGACGGTGGCGACGGTGGCGACGGTGGCGACGGTGGCGACGGTGGCGACGGTGGCGACGGTGGCGACGGTGGCGACGGTGGCGACGGTGGCGACGGTGGCGACGGTGGCGACGGTGGCGACGGTGGCGACGGTGGCGACGGTGGCGACGGTGGCGACGGTGGCGACGGTGGCGACGGTGGCGACGGTGGCGACGGTGGCGACGGTGGCGACGGTGGCGACGGTGGCGACGGTGGCGACGGTGGCGACGGTGGCGACGGTGGCGACGGTGGCGGCGGCGTGGCGTGGCGTCGGCCCAGCCGTGGCGCGTCTCTGAATGCACGAGGCAGTGCTCCAAGCGTTGAGGCGCAGGGGAAACAATTTTTTTTAAGTGGGACGCGCGAAATTCATGTTCGCGCCCCCATAACACACTGGTGCACCATGGAACTCCCATAATTGGCGGGAAGAGCACTAAGAGCGCCCAGTTGGGCAACTTTAACCGCGTCGGAAAAATGTGCTAACAACCCTTCTTTGCAAAAGTACGTATTGAAATATTTTGATTTATCTCAGGCAAATACCATTCATTGTCTCTTACCCCTATATCTGGAGAGTGAACTTTCTTTCAGACATATACAAGCTATTAGTAAGGAATTTAATATTGATATATATGAAGACAAATGTGGATAAGGAAATGTGCATTTTTGTATAAAAATACTATTTAGACTTAATTACTTCAGAGATAATGGTAGTTTTCAATTTTTATTATAATTATAAAATGATTCTCCAAATTTGAACAAGAAATTCAGTGTTTAGCAAAATCTGTTGATAAATATAAATAGGAGATGAAATAACAAGGTGACGGGAATAGTGACAATTATATATAAATAGGAGAAAAAACATGCTAGTTTGAATAAACAGGTAGTTTTTGTATTACATATTAAGGCCAAACTAATATTTAAATTATAGAACTAAAATTGTGCATAATTTATTAATGTTTTCTAGTTGATCAAAAATTGAGATACGTGCAAAAAATGTAGGAAAATTTGTCGTGTAATCTCCTTTATTTTTATTATTCAAATGCGGTCAATATTCCTTACTTTTATGACTAATCGTTTGTCACCCAAATAACTTCAGAAGCCTCAACTGTATATTTCTTAATGAACATTGAGAGAAATGAACATCGTGCAGCAACTCGAACCAAATCGAAAGCTTTTTCACATCACTATACCTATATATACTTAGTATATAGCAACCCCTCCACAGTTCTTTGTACTTGCTTCCTTGCATAAACTGATGAAATGACTCTCCTCCCTTCCGCCTGCTGGCGCGTATCATCCGTAAACGTGTGATTTCTTACACGTGGGACGCGCGATTCCCACTGGGGCGTCGTACCAGCTGACGTGGCTCAGGGCATCAACTGATATCTTTGCAGTGCCTCAGACCGCGATGTTCTAGGATTCAAGTTCTGACAGTGGCAGAACTTTTAACACTTGCTGGATAGCTAGGTCGAATTCAGCTGCTGTCTAGAGGAGAATTCTAGCTGCCGATCGCTCGTATCGGTAGTTTTCCGTGGTTTCACCTATCAACACAAGGTGAATGCCGGAGTAGTACCCTAACAAACGGGCCATGGGCCGCGCGCGATCTTTCCTTCTTATTCCTTGTTCTATTCTCATCCATTAATTACACACACTTGCACTGTACTACCGCACATGTCAGGAAACCAGTCGGGAGCTTAGAGCTTTTCCCGATTGGAGCGTTGCTCCGCTGGTGAGAGATTGCCTGGTATAGGTCGGCACCAGATCTCGCCATCCAGCGGGGGAAGAGCAGAGCCACATCCCACGATAAAACATGCACTGCACTTACGGTACTAATGGCATCTGTTCACGCACCCGGAATCACCAATCAATCAATCAATCGGTGGCGTCGTGGCCTAGGGTACAGTGGTTCGCATGGAAAGGCCGAGGGCACAGGCTCTAGGGCGCACCCATTTGTAGGCGAAGATGGAAAGCCTCCAGAACAACAGGACATGAACAGAAACCACCAATGGCTACGTGCGGGCTGCGCGCAGGTGACGTGAACTCCCCATTGAGCTCGATGACGAGACTAGGGTTGCAAGCGACCCAACAATGGGAAAACTGTATGCAAGGGCTGGCCGGCGTGCCTAAGCGGACGCACGGCGTAGACGCTAATGTCGCGAATCTCTCGGCCGGCAAGCGAGTCCGAAAGGCGAGCGAAGCATTCAGTCACGTGTTCCCCCAATATTTAAGCGAGTGGAGGCTGCCGTGCCGCGGGATTCGTGAGTAGTGGGATCCCCGTGGGAAGAATTTCTCCACCCATATGGGTGTGATGGCGTCAAACGTCGGCTGTACGAGGTGTGCTCCTGACAAGGGACTTGCAAGCTAGAAGTGGCGCGGGTGTGTTAATGATGGGATGCTCTACATAGTCTATGACTGAGGTTGCTTGCCTCAGGGGTTATGGCTGCGGTGGGAGGTCCCAATAATTTCTTGAGGTTTACAAATATTTTATATTGTTATTCAAGAGTAAATACATCTGTAAATAGAAACTTACTGTCTGTGAACTTACTTTATCTTACTGATCTTTAAGTGTCTGTGAACATTATTAACAGTCTGTGAACTTCCTTATCTTGGACTTACTGTTGTGTGGAGGTGGCTGACGTCACTCTATAATCATATCACGTGCGAACATTATTTTAGTGAAACGTTTCTGAGCTCTTTTCCGATGACAGAACTATTTAGCGTGTGTCTCCTTTCCAGCCGGTCCAGCCCCGCGGTGCCGAAGCCGGCGTTCTATATCGGCGATCTCCCCGCGCGTGCCTTGCAGGGCGGGGCGGAGCGAGGCAGGGCAGGGCAGGGCAGGGCAGGGCACGGGGCGGGGGGAGGGGAAGGGCATCGAAAGCGAACACGGTGTTATTGAGCCTTGAAACGGCGCCCCTCGGCACGAAAAAAGGCTCTTGTGACGCAACGGCGAAGGCGGCGGGGCGCGCGTTAATCAATTCATCGAACGACCCGGATGCGCCGCGCCGCAACACAGCGAGCAGAGGCGCAGGGAGAGCAGGGGCGGCGCGGCGACGCCTCGCGCTCGATGCTGGATAGAAATATCTTCTAGGAAGAATAGTACTACGGAAGTGAGTTGCAAAGAAGAATTGTTACAAGGTCGTCCCCTAGAAAACTTCCTAAACGACAAATTACGAAGCGCATTTTTCATTTCTTTATCGCAAAAATCAGTAAAAATTGTGTACGATGTATGAGGACAAGTATGATCTGTGCAGGATTTCTTGAGATCAAGAATTCTTAACTTCTCGTTTACCATACATATGAATTATGAATAAAAGGTACCAATAAGTGATGTCGGCAACAATTGAAAACTTGGCATTTTTCGCTCCAGAGTAGTTTCAATTTTTTTCCGGCCTCCTCCTATAACTACAAAATTGAAGATAGACATTTTCCTTCAAATAAAATTTGTTCTCAATACCGAGTTCTTTCATTAAGGTTATGTACATTTTTTTAAAGTTTTAGTAATTTTCGCGCAATGTTGCGAGCAGCATGTGCAATTTTAAAAAAATACATAAGATTTTCTCAAAAATGGCTGCAAATTTTTTCTTTAAACTTTTGGTAACGATAGTGCCTAATGTACTCTGTGAGATGACATAAATGTTACATTACTCTATTCTTTTGTTTTTTCAAAAATTACAAAAAGGAAATTTTTGTCTTGCTTCTCACGTTAATATTTACATTAGCGACGATTTATTCATATTATTGTATTTATGAGTACATGTGCTTTAAATAATGTCAAGTAAAGTTTCTGGAAAACTCAACCGTTTTCTGTGAAAGCTAGCTGAAAATTCCGCATTTTCAAAAATGCTCAAACTCCATTTTCTCAAAATGACTCCAATTTTTTTCTTCAAACTTATCGAACGGATAGTGCTATTTGGACTCTTTAATATGACGTAAAGTTCATTTTCAGGTATTTTTTTTGTTTTTTTCAAAAATTACATAAATATAATTTTTGAAAGATCTCTTACACCGTTAATGTGCACATTTTCAGCAGTTCGTAAACACTACTGTAATTGTGAGTTAATGTGCTTCAAATGACTTTCAGTGAAGTTTTTCGAAATCACGAAAGATTCCTGTGAAAAAGAGCTTCAATTTTCGCATTTACAGTCGCGCTGATTTGCTGTTACGCCATTTTCATAAAAACGGACCCAAATTTTTCGAAAAAATTGTCATTTAAGGGAAGGTTTTAATGTTCTTTAATATTCTTAAAATAATATTTCCTTTCTATTATAAAGAAAACTAAATATTAAGAAAATGTAAAAAAAAAATGTAGTTTGGGTAGCGATAGATGGCAGCTGACAAGAGTATGTGTCAAGTCCGAATAGCTAGCCGAGACCAAAGGAAATAGAAAACTAATTTGGGAAAATCTGTTCCATTCTGTAGAACCACGAGTTTCTCTTTTGAAACTGTTAAGTGGTACTGTGGCAGAAATTCTTGGTTCTTTATTAATCAATATTTCGTAGAAACTACGTAAATTATTTTTTAAATAAGGTCGCTTTGTGAATGATAGATTGACGTGCGATCGCCGTAGTGGGCCTGAGTTTCTGATTTCAACACACTTCGTCCGCGTTTTGCGTTTTGACGCCTTTCTCAGCCGTGTGAGAGCCGAGCAGTAGAAGTTTAAAATGTTTAGGAAAATTGTATCGTCCGCCAATATTTCCATGTGTCTGCACAAACACAAAGGCTAAACAGGTCTTTGGATGGAATCAACTCATCCACCTTATAGTTCAGACCTTGCATCTACTATCTCATGATTAGATGTTTCAAGGATTTTCTTGGTTGCCAAAGGTTCAGCGACAACAACAAAAATGAGAACTACAGTCAGGGATTGGACTTCTTCACAGGCGGCAGATTTCATTGACTTCTGAGTTCAAAAACTTGTTGCACGATATAACACATTTTTGAACAAAATGAAACATGTAGAAATGAAGATGAAAATATGTAGATAATTGAAAAAAAGATTTATGATATGTTCAATATGGTCCTTCTTATTAACAAACGGACCATATTTAAAATATAACCCTCGTATCAATCATAACTTTATTCAACATTATCTGTATCCGGCGTTTTGCTTCGCCAGACTACACAATTGAGAGCTATTAAAACTCCGAATTTTGTTGTAGGAGGTGTTTGATTTGTTACGGCAATGCAGCTTGTGCTCCAATACGAGATTTAATTCAGCTAATAAAATGCGCACATCCCGCTTCAAATCCATATTGGCAGAAGTCTCATAAGCGTGGATATCAAACTACACCAATAAACCTTTATCGTGCTGATCAATACCACAGAATCGGAATAAGTTTTATTCACACTACGAAGAATATGAGACAACTAATGCCTTTTCACATTGAGTGCCACACAAGAAAATACATTTAATTGTTCTTGCGAAAGAGCAAGAACGTTGCTAGCAATATCACCAAATTAGCCTCGAAATAAAAGGGTACAGCGTTTCAAAATAAATGGAGAATGAGGAAATCATAATGAAATAGAAGGCGAAGTCTGGTACCAATATCCAAAGAAGGCTAACAAAACAAGAACAAAATTATAAATTCCAACTTTAAACTCCAACAAATAATTTGATTCACAAGAAAAATGTTGATTTGCCATCGAAAGTATTTACTTGTTTGATGCACTCATTCGAAGCTGATGTTAAGCAAATATATTTTCATTTAAGTATTAAAATAGACATTGGTTTGATTTACACGTACAAACAAACATTTTATTTAATAGTTTAATTTTTAATCAGTAATTTTATGGGTGTATGAAATTTAACTGATCTTTTATCAAGGAATTATAATAGCAGGAAGACATATGTATGGCACAAGCTGTCAAACCATTTGTTCATCTTAGTTCTTGCTTTAATTTATATTAAATATTATAACTGTTATATCACAATATGTTTAAATTAATAAGTATGTTTAAAATAGTATTAAATCGTGTACATGAATTTCAATTATTCTATTCACTTCAATCCTAGCGTACATAATATGGGCACAAACTACACATATTATGGTTAGTACTGAACATAATAATTTTGATTTCTACGCCTTTGAGGATTTCAATTTTGCGCTTCATATGACGCGAACTCTTTGTTGAGGCTTTACTAAAAAGTCTGGTGACAGTTCTCTGAACGAGATTATTTGGTGAGATTTACTGTTTATTTGTGAAATTTCTTGGTACAATTAGTTGACTATTGAACTTGATTACGTAATTTCGCAACTAAGGAGTTGCGTCTTCTGACACAGGTTAATGCATTAATGGGTGTGCTTCCTTCAATGGCGTGGTCCAGGGCGGCGCGCGGGGCAGACCAGCGTGGGCGACGATATGGACACTGTTGCACGCACCGAAACGAAGAGGAAAAAATAATTCATGGGCTTTCAAATGCCGTATAGTGTTTTTGAAACCCAACTTCCAAACCCGTTTCATGTTTCTACAAATATGTTCATTACAGCCTAATAGTGAATTATACAAATTGACAATCAGTTACAGCAGTGCGTTTCTATCAGTAGCAGTCTAGTGAGGGTTGCTATCAGTAATGGCGTACAGCGCAATTTTAGCCGATTGCAATGCAATAGTTAAATGGTGCGAATCAAAATTCTTAAAATCAAGGTTTCAAGTTTTAATATTCTCTAAATTAAAGTATTTTGAATAAAAATTAGGTAATTGAATTTTGCAAGTGAGCCGTGCCCTGGCTCATTACTGTAAATTTATCCAATCACTGTCTTGTTTTGTAATTAAATGTCTAAAATGGTGAAGTTGTGTTCATATTTAATGCATTTCCTTATCCATATCACCAGCAATAGAGAGGCTTTCCGGGGCGTTATAACGCTATGAAAATATGAATTTGTTATAAGTGTAGCTTCCAACTTGACGTACTATTAGTCACTGGGTGGATCTGTGCGATAACTCCGTACTTTGTAAATAATTGTTTCAAAAGTAAAAATTGCTTCGAAGTAGAAGTTCAAAAAAGACTAATTTGTAGAGTACTGGTTGACAAACACATTTCGTGTCCCTGTTGTCACACACCTGTCCACCTTCATTTCCCCAGTATCCTCCTCCCCTCGTCATTTCCCGGCAGTCTCCCACATGCCACCCAGAAAGCTCCTGTTCGCATAAAATTCATGTCCCTGCCACGAAAACCTAGTTTTAAGGGCATAGGACTCACCGCTTTGTAGTTATATGCGTTTATAATGTGTTGCAGTAATCTGTTTTGTATGTGATAATCTGCAACCTTCAATTTTTTTGTGAAACTGTTCGTTGGACGACGACGGGGATGAATAAGTCAACCAGTATCATACTTACAGCGTTT
>JAHLJT010008446.1:99657897-99670647 GCA_031308135.1 Acheta domesticus
TAAATATCACGTGAGAGCTAGGTACAAATCGATATTTAATTTAAACAGGAAGGAAGCATATCAACGAAAACAGATGGGGTATCTATTGGATATACTGATGTTACATTTTGCATTACATGTATCCCCGAATTAAAATAAAAGTGAAACAGCAAATGAAATATATAATTGTTTAAAATTGCGAAAATGATAGCCATTTCTTAACTTAATAAATGATAACCATTTATTATATTAATATTTTATTGAAAAATAAAACTTACTTAATTACCACATTAATTATTAACATAGATGTCTTTATTTTATCCTTCCGAAAATTTAAGTTATTTATCCGTTTTAAAAATTTTCTTAGACTCTCGAAGTTATTTCATAAATCAACTTTAAATATCACGAAATATAAATGCCAGTGAGCGAGTCCCAAACCATGTAATCTCAATCTACTGCGGTGTGGTTATTTAGACTAGAAATTTCTTGAGCTAATAGTAAACAAACGTCTGCTAACTTGTTGAATCTATTGCCCGTTCTACCCATTTCCATTTCTAGTTGACGACACCCCTATTGAGATGATTATTATGTTTAGACTGCCAAATCACGGGTCTAGAAACCACTTCATTTATTATTAGTTCCTCGTCCATTGAGCTGGTCGCGTGCACGCGCTTGGGAAAACAAAAATCGGACAGTTCCAAATCCTGCCGTGCCGCGCCGTTTGCTGTGTGCTCATGCTTTTACGTGATTTTAATATTACCTAATCATTTATCGTTGCGAATTGCTTGTGTATCCTCTGAAGCAATGTTTCGTTCTTTCCGTCATTTATTTTTTACATTTTGTTGTCTTTATTAATTTTGTTTTCCTCTTTCTCCCAATCCTAAAACCTATCTTCCCTATTTCATCCTTATTCTCCTTCACTACTAATTACATTTGCCTTATTATCCGTTCCTTGAATTTCTTTAGCGAGCTCATTATCTTGAATCTCCCTTCCTGACACCATCCGCTTGCCACCTCATTTCGTTCAGTAGACTGGCGAATCGATTTTCGAGCACAAAACATTAACCGGTTGCACATAGAAGTCGGTCGCTTGCACGGCCTTCTTGGCCGCGCCCGCTCGCAACTGCAACCTGAAAGTAATTGTTCCGTTCGAGGCAATAAGAGCAAACTCGAAGCGAGGGCCGACAGCAAATATCGCGCGGCCATGCGGCAAACACATCGAGGGCCCTTTTCATCGGCGGCCGCGAAGCTGCGCCCGGGCGTTTGTACTAGAGCGGCCCGCGGTCGGGGGTAGGTAAACACGCTCTGCCAATTTCCCGGCGAACTCGAGAAGAACAGCGGCGCGGCGCCGTGCCGCGCCGCGTCGCGTCACAGAGATCCATATTCACGTGTGATCTCCGGCGGTTCGGGTGGCGCCCGCGGCGCGGCGGGCGCCGGGGCACAGGCACCCCGCGACCAGCGCCCCACGCGGCGGGCGACGGAGTCAAGTGCGAAAGGGCAAAAGAGTGAAGGGTGAAAATGCGAAGGGCGAAGGAGCAAAGGGCGAAGGAGCGAAGGGTGAAGGTGCCAAGTGCGAAAGGGCGAAGGAGCGAAGGACGAAGGAGCTAAGAGCGAAGGGAGAAGGAGCGAAGGGACGAAAGGACGAAGGGCAAAGGAGCGAAGGGCGGATGAGTGACAGGCGCAGGGCGCAGAAGCGAAGGTCTACGGTGGCGGGCGACGAGGGACGCGACGGACGGCTGGGCACGAGGGACGAGGGACGAGGTGCGACGGCACGAAGGCCCGAGGGAGTGGATGTCAGAAACGATGAGAGACGTGGAACGATGGATGAGACACGAGGAAGAAGAAACGAGAGGCGAGAAATGAGAAAGAAGAAACCAGAGGCGACGAATGAGAAACACGAAGAATGAGATTGGTTGTTTTCCGTGGTTTATCTGATCAATACCAGGCTAATGCCGAAGCAGAACCTTAACAAATGAGTAATGGACAATTCTTTCCTTATTCATCCTTGCTCCCTGCTTCTCACCTAAAACACACACTTTAACTTATATGAACGACATTGTCACACATGCCAGGAGACCAGTCGGGACTAGAGCTTTTCCAGGGGAGGGTGCCCCATTGAGGGGAAACCTGGAGGGGGAAACCCCAAGCCGCCGTGCAGGTCGACGCCGGCTTTTAATGTGCCATCGGGGGGGAAATATCGTCACTTCCAGTCTATAACATGCACTACATTTCCAGGAATAATGAGCAAATCAATTAACCGCCCGAAAACGCAAAATACTCATTCACTCTATGCCAATTATTGGCCATGGATTTTCCATCCCTTGCTCTGTAGGATCTTTATGCCGCTACGGCGCCCATCTTTTCTCCACTCTCTAAGAGTTTCCGATAACCGTCGCGTCCTAAAGAAGGCGAAGTGGGAGGCCAAAATACAACCATTCTAAAATGCAAATGCGACTTCCACAAAGATGCTGCTAATGTTAAGTATGCACAACACTCTTATACTTGCGGCGCAAGGTTAATCAGAATGAGACGCCATGCTCTTTAAGATTCGCTCAACAGAAGAGCCAGAAGTGAAAAGGAGGTAAGGAAGGAAAAGCGAATGAAAGTGAACAGATGCGTAAAAAAAGAGAGAGAGATGGAGAAAATGACAAAGGGAGGTGCATAAAAGTATGCACGCAGAAGTATATTCACAGAAAGAGATGGGGAGATAGAAAGAGAGAGGACACAGAAAACACATTGAGACATCAAACCAAACATTCAGGAAATAGCGAGAAGAAAGCTGAAAGTGGGCAAAGAAGGAACAGTATGTACGTAGTATAATAGTTGGAGAGAAAGAGTATAAGACAGAGAGAGGAAAATAATAAGATCGATGTGTCTAGTTGTGAGTCGTACAACTACTTCATTACTAGCTTCTTGAGAAGGGTGTGCTGTGAACTGGGTTCCGCGGAACCACATGTTGCTCATCGGACTATGTTTACGACAGGCTTTTTATAGTTAGGTGGTGCAATTGATGTAAAAGATCTCATGGAATGACTTCTCCATCGATTCCAACGAACAGCCCAGGCATGTCAACACGCGATCATCGCGGAAGATGGGGAAAATCCGCACTCTTCAATAGTCATTGTCTAATTACTTAATTACTACGACCAGCTCCGAGAGAGTGAGAGAGATGGCAACGTCCTATCCTCTGCAGGATCGTTGACCGGTAGGTCCTAGGATTCGATTCCCGACGGTGGCGTAAATGTCACACTAGATACACCGCTACGTAACTAGTTTCGCATGTTGATGTGAACACGTTGAAAGTTCCCTGCGACTGCGCATGCGCGATTTTTAGTGAGGAGAGAGGCTCCCTTCCATTGCCCTCCTGGATTCCCCTCTTGCCTGAACACGTGCGTGCTGGCGTGGTCGGACCGTCGGGACATGTTTGCCTCAGACGCCATTTCGAGGGCCCGGAAATGACAAACAACACAGGCGCCCTTCCCTTATCTCTGACAGATAATGAAAGAATATAAGTCTAGTAAAAGATGTTAACTGGTTATCATATTCACTCCAGCAGTTCCGTCAGCTCGCTCAATATTTACTGCCACTTCCAGAACATCGGACGTTCGTATTGTATGTTTTCTGTGAAGCCCTAATTATTTATCGTATCTCGTAATAAATAGAGGTACTAATGAACTTCATTTATTTATTATTTATTTGTCAAAACTGTATATGACGTTCATTTTGAAGAATACAGTGATCAGATGATTACCGAGTATTATGGCTTCTGCGTCTCTTGCAAACACCTCAGTACACAGGCACAAAGAATAGTTTTTAGAGTTCATGAATATTTTAAGAGCAAAAAAAATAATTTGAAGGTAATTGCCAACGTAACTCATATGGCAAGTGGAGTTACTGGTATACTTCTCTTCATCGTAAAAACAGTTATTCGTGAAGGGAAACAATCTTTAGCTGAAGCCAGTCTTACATTTTTCATTCCAACACGAAAAAAAAATGAGAGAGAAGAAAAAAATGTCGTTACTTTCATTGATGGAACAATGAGACAAAATGTCACTTTAATATTGTAAATAAAATAATAAATAAAAGTACGTAAAACTGTTAGGTACAAAGATGAAATCGTTTATATCACTCGGAAACTCCTCTGAACAACACGAAGGTAATGACGATGGCAGTGACAGTGAAGATAAGTGACAGGTTTTCATCTCTATCCACCAATCATTTGCAGAACGGCCATAAAGATCTGCAAACGTTTCTCTAGGCGTAGTGGGGGGTCATATGCAATGTATCCTCCTCTTCCGGAGTTTTGTAACTTGTTGGGCTATAGATCAAATTCAACCATTGTCTTTAGGAGTATTGTAACGTCCGACTGCTGCTGCTGAAGGTAATGATGATGAGGGAAGTCATTAGCGACCGTGTCAAATTGTAAGACAATGTAAGGCATTGTATTGTAAGACAATGTATGCATTTTGACAGTGACAAGCTAAAACATTTTAAAAATATAAAGTAAAATCATTAAAAAAGCCAAAAGTCTATAATATCTAGTAGTAAAATTAAAGATTTGTCAGAAAAGGAGTGACGTAAACACTTTAAAATTTGGTAAGTTAATTGGCATTATCCTCCTCTCTGAGATTCGGCTATAAATTCGATTTCACCGTAGAATGCTGAAAAGCTCTTTCTACAAAGAGAGGATTCTTCATTAACAAGCATCTCTCCTAGAGAAGCAGTAAGACAATGCCTTCGGAGGTTTTTACCTTACCATAGGGCACAAAAGCATGTTCCACGGTAAGATCTGTTCTGCAGTGCTCGTAAGTAGGGATGGATCATCATGGAGAAGGTATCCGTGAGAGAAGTGGCAGTGACCGATCGGAAGACGTGGAAGAATTATATTTCCGCGCCTAGTACCACGAGTTAAGGAAGCTCAAATTTGTAGAGAGTCCTTTATTCTCTTTGAGATTAAATTCGGAGTTCTGACATCCTGCTTGCCTAGACCTGAGAATTGAAAGTTTGATAAACAGCTATAATTTGTTGGTACTGTAGAAATGTCTCAATCATGATTCTTCGTGAACAATTTCCAGCCTGGTGAGCGTTTCCATTTCCTATTGTTCCTACAAGGCGAGGGACCCAACAATAAACCAAATTATAATGATGCTGCATTAGATGTATTTTATGTTGAATTTTCATTGCCAAAGGGGCACAGGAGAAGAATGGCATGGATTTTAGAGCACTTTTGGAATCGCTGCAGACTAATACTTCCCTTAACCACATCAGCTGAGCAATTTTTAATTCCTCCATTAGCGTATATATCTCTGCAACACATACGCTGCACGAAGAGTCCATATGAAAGTTGCACCTGGCACTATGACCGACGAAAGCACATCCTACTTTCCCATTTTTTCCCGAGGAATCAGTGTAGATGAAGCTGCGACCAGGCTAGGTGTATTTTATCTCCTGGAATTGCTTTAGATATGAGCTAGGAGAAGTGTTTGTTTTAGGGAGGTTGGTCAATCTAATGTCGATTTTGGTCAGGAAAGAGACGTGCCCTACACCAGTGAAAGGTACGACATGACTATGGAAGAGTGGCCTCCTATTAGATGTCGTTTGAAAATGGTGGCAGGCCAAAACACAGGACTAAATATATAATGAACAGTACACAAAGAGTGTTTTACACCTGATGATGGGAAAAAGTAGTTCTCGAAAGGTCGTGAAGAGAAAATAAACGACATAAAATGAGATATTGTTTCTTTGATGACCAAAAACCATCTACCGTTATAAAATCGACTTAATATAACTATACATAAATTTTAAATGAAATTGAGGGTGCAAGAATATTTCATTTGGAAAAAATACATATACAAATGTTATCAACTATTCTCTTTTTCATGATATTTTTTATAAATTAACACACATGTAAACAATTGACAGACATAATCACTTAATTATGACTTAATACATTTATTACATCCTTGCACATAGGGAAAATACCCATACCCTTTTACTACTGGACCGATTCTAATAAGGTGCTTCTAGATGCCGCACATCATTAGAGAGAAAAGGACGGACCGCTGTACCTGAGCATGCATCTGACATCAGCTTCTCTAGTTGAATGCATGCTCATTTTCTCCATTTTGAACTTCAAATAGCTTTTGGAGCGTGACTCGGTCTTTGCTATCGTCCAGCGATTCACAAACGTCCTATCACGATTTTCTTGAGCGCTGGTTCGTTTGCTCTTCACTCTCAGCTGGCAGCTCTCGCCGCTGAGGAATTCAGAGGTCAATTCAAAACCGTCTCCTTATGCTCCTGCCAGTTGCTCCAGATGAAGAATTATTTGCGCCGAACAGTCGTAAAACAGAATCATTTCAATTACGGAATTTAAGTGGATTTTTTTTCACTAGGGTAAACAAGAAGTCCTGAGCGCAATAGTGCGACGGACAACATTCGCTTCATTGCACAAAGCTCTGTTAAATCTCTCATTACATAAATGACTAATGTAACTATTACTAATGCGCTTCTAAATATTTATATGAATTTTGGACAGGAACCGGTGAAAATTTAATACGACCCCGTGTCAACCGCCATAAATTATACCGAGAGTAATGAGGCCCCAGACGCCCAGCACCCAGAGGTGAAGGCAGATGCCGCCCCATCTCGAGGAGTCCTGGGATGCCCCTGGGATGCCCATTTACCCTGGAGGAATATTAAATCCGGTAACGCTAATCTTCTGTCGCGAAGTCTTGGGAGGGAGGGGGGCGAACGGAAGGAGAACGGGAGACGCGATGCGACGGCGGTGGCAGTGGCGGTGATGGTGGCGACGGCGGTGGCGGCAGTGGCGGCGGCGACGGTGGTGGTGGTGGCGGCGGCGGCGGCAAAGGCGGTGGCGGCCGTGACGGCGGTGACGGCGGTGGAGGCGGCGGTGGCGGCGACGGTGGCGACGGCGGTGGCGGCGGCGGTGGCGGCGGCGGTGGCGGCGGCGGTGGCGGCGGCGGTGGCGGCGGCGGTGGCGGCGGCGGTGGCGGCGGTTGTAGCTGCGATGACGGTGGCGGTGGCGGTGGCGGCGGTGGTGGCGGTGGCGGTGGCGGTAGCACTGGCGGCGGTGGCAGCGGCGGTGGTGGCGGTGGCGGTGGCAAGACGACGACGGGAAGACGACGGGAGGACGACGGGAAGACGACGGGACGACGGCGGGACGGCGTCGTGGCGGGGCGGAAGCCCCTAGGCCCGGAATTAGCGCTCCGCGAGGTCGGCGGAAAATCCCGCCGCCGCAAATGCAATTCGCAACGAGCAAATCAAATCAGCGCGGGCTGCCTCGGGCGGAGGCGCTTTCAGATTAAAACGTCGGTAATATTTCGTTATTTACGGCGGGCGCGAAATGCCCTCGTGTTTAGAATTCCATCCAGTGAGAACCTGAATGATTCCCCGGAGAGCTTTTCCTCGAGGTTTGTGTCTGTAAATTTCCTGCGTGCGGCTCCTTCCCGCGTGCGCGCGGTGCGGGCGGTGGGGGCGGTGGGGGCGGTGGGGGCGGCGCGGGCGACGCGGGGCTGCGGGATGCCGGTGGCGTGATCGCGGTGCTCTTTCGATTTACGGGCTGTAAAAGTGAGGTAAAGAAGTAAAGCAATTAGGAGCCTGCTTGCGGTCCAGCGGCGACAACAAATGAGTTGCACGATATCTTGCAGGTGCGAGCTCTTCCTTTTCGCTGGTTTGCGGCGCGTGGCGCGCCTCCGCTCGGCTCAACTGTCTCTTTTATACTGCAACTTTCTTCTTAATTATAGAAGCTTCTCCGGCTGCTGGAGCCTACGTCTTCACTTGTTCTTTGTAAGTCCTCTTCAAGAACGCGGGGATTCGGAATGTACTATTTTGGGAGGAAGTAATTGTTGTAATAATATTGGCAAAAGTAAACCGAGTGCCAACATATCGGTAATTTAGATGTCATAAAGGATGAGACACTGATGTTGTCTGGTATAAATGTTTTTATTTAGAGCTAAAAGATCTTTTTCGATAGCTTAGCTATCATCAGAGCTATCTGAAAAAAATTACAAAATTTTGATACATATTTTTCAGATAGCTCTGATGATGATAGCTAAGCTATCGAAAAAGATCTTTTAGCTCTAAATAAAAACATTGATACCAGACAACATCAGTGTCTCATCCTTTATTGAAAAAGGTATCTACATTATCAACAGTTATACTAATTAGATGTCATATTTAAATAGCATTGTTTCATATTATAATTGACCGTTAAACGTTGACTCGTGATGTTGGCACTTAGTACTCCAAATGGTATTATTAGTCCAGATTGGAACACAAAAGAAAAATACTTTTATTTACTTATTTGTGAAAATACTACTTGTATTTGTCAAACAGTTATTTTTCCATATACTTAGGAGAAGTGAGGAACACAGAATTAAAAGTACAAATTGCACATACCAATTTTACTACAATACATTATATCTATTACAGATTTTATTAAACAACTTTTACAATACTATTCACATTGTAGTGCATACCTTAGCTTCAGAGCATAATTAATTATATAGATATTCTGTAATAGTATATATATATATATATATATATATATATATATATATATAATGCAACTTGTATATTATTCAACTTATATATTCAACTTGTTGTGTCTGCACCATATATTTATATTAACGATTACACACAATTAATTACCAATATTTCAATTATTTCATACAACACTTATTTTATACACTAGTATTAACACTGATCAATAATTATACACATAAACATAATTTCATACATACTTGCTCCCACACCACACGCATCTGGCCAAGATTGGTTATCGTAGTCAATTATTTTATATATATATATATATATATAAAAGTCAAAATTGTGAAATAGTCTAGTAGATATTAGTTTAAGCAATCCTTGTACGTATTGTGTATTTATATGAAAAAAATCCGGCTGTTTGTAGCCCCGATGAAGGCTGAATGAAAGCCGAAACGTTGGCAGGTTAAAATGGTGTTGTTTAATGACCTACACTCAAGAATCAGTCCCTAATATTAATAGAGGTCAAGAAATCAAGCACGTGGTAATTCTAAATTGCACTTTGCGTAGAGACTGAACTTGCATGATTACTTTCAAGCTCCTCTTTTAGGATATTATCAGCAAAAATATCGCCGTTTTCATGAGTGTAAATGGCAGCTCGAGGATTGAAGTAACACGTGAAACTCCACTTATATTTCGATGTCACTGTGATGCATGGAAAGGATTGAATGCTTTGCTTTGGCATCATAATATATTCCTTTTATCGAAAGGCATATTTCGTGATGGCAATACGATTTTGAGAAATTCCATGCATCATCTCTCTTTTGTTAAAGAATCGTTTGAAGCGGAGTACGAAAAGGGGAAATAAGAAGCAATCTCTCTTCAGAAATGTAAAGACTTCTTCTTTCAAGAGATCTGTTCATTTCGTGCTACCCTTAAATGTGTAAGCTAAACTCCTATTTCCCCTCTCTCTTGTCTGGCACTTGTTTACTGGAACTAGAAGCAGAAAGACAAAGCGCGAAATCGATCAGAAATACGTCTCCCCTTTGCATTCAATTAAGAAGATCTTCAGAAAATATTCCCCTTGAAGTTTTTGCGCTTGATAAACCGATTATATTCTGTAAGAAAATCCGTGTAAAGAGTCAGATGTTGAGAGGAAATGGCGTCTCTACTGTTTAAAAGACACGCCAGCAGAGGTCTTTATTAATGAACGGTCTATTACAAGAGACGACACTTGGATTTTTCCTAATAATGTATTGCAGAGACATACTCTTTGTCTCTTTAGGAGTTGATATTTAGAAGAAATTTAATTCTTCTTATGACATAGAAAATACATTTAAGATTATCAATCATCGGGTAAATGGATGTTTTGAAAACTAAAATTATAATGCTTAAACCTTCACGATTACAGTACTTAATCCTTCAAGTCATCAGGTAACCCGTGTGTCTCTTTATGTCAGTCATTCACTCACGACCTCTTACAGTCCATGCGAGATGTCATTCATGGTGTCTCGGCCCGGTGTAGGGGCACAGGCTATCTCGAATGCTTTGATTGTTGTGATGATTCCAGGAAATAACTGTATCCACTGCAGTTGTCTCTGACCGGGAGATCCTAGGAATCGAGTTTCGACGATGGTTGATTTCCGATAATAGCTAGTGTTGGTCTAATTCAGCCTCTGAATTGAAGCTGGAAAATTTTGGCGGTCGGCTGCTCTGATCGGTAGTTTTCCGAGGTTTCTCCTATCAATAATTACAGGTGAAAGCCGAAGCAGCGCGTTAATAAATGGGTCACAGACCGCGCGCGCTCATCCCTTCCTCATCCTTGATTCCCTCTCCCCCCTTACAAGCACACTTAGACTTTACACTTACACGCACTACACTACAATTCATGTCGAGAGAGACGTTGGGAGTTTAAAACCTGTCCCAGCTGTGGCGGTGTTCAGCTGACGGAGACACCTAGATGAGGGGTATCTGCAATTGTACTTATAGGTTGTTAGCTGACATGCATTTCTCACGTTACAGCGAGGGAGGAATGCGCAGAGAGTACTCCACAATGTTCCGGAGTACAACATGTGCTACACTTCCGGGATTAATGACCCTAGCTAATACGTTCCCGGAAACACAAAATAACCAAACACGTATCCGTTGATAATATTATTAATTTCGTATTCAAAAACAGACAGCAGACAGGGACAGATGGAATTCAGGTGAAAGTGAAGGATGGGATGAAAGTATTATATCGACCCCCTCCGGTGCACAGTTAACAGCAAGCGAGGTGTCAATCAGTGTATCTCGCTCTGCTAGAGAGGAATTGACAACTTTTGACCGACAATCTTTCAAGGCATAAAGGTAGTAATAATGCTGTTCAAGAAAGGAGCTTCTGTACGATAAAATACTTGAAACAGCATGCTGATGCACAATAGGCGACATTGTTTGGGAAAAGTACTCTTTCAAAATTATTTTCTAAATGTTTAGCAATAATTTAACTTGAGAGAAAGTTTTTTAAATGTTTCCCAGAAAATGTTTGAAATTTGTTCGTTATTATTATAGATCCATCATTTGTGCAGTGGTAAGTGTTATAACTCAAAAACACTCACTTTCCATAAGAATATTTATTTACAAAAATCTGGGCCAACTCGGCCGCTATGTACAGTTACCACAAAACTTCATATACAAAAAACAATATGCCATCTGGCTGAAACCACGCCGAGCGCTCTACTGCCGGTGATCCTCCGTCGGCGTCCTTTTATTTGGGCCAGCTCCCGCGCAAGGCTTCCCGCGGCTTCCCCTGATTGGCCGGTTCACCAGTGCGCGGAGCCCAGGTAACAGGCGTGGCTGGTTTCTGAGCACACCCTTGGCGCGCTTGACGAAGCTCAGCGCGCCTGATGCCGACGCTCTGTGCTGCGCGCTGCCGGAGGCGGGAACATGCTGCCGGCGCTCTTTGCCGCGCAGTTAGCGCGGCAACTTTGAACTGCCGTCCGCATACTACACCCTCCCCACCGAAGTTGTGATGTAGGGGGTGAAACGACGCAGTCGGTTGCTCCTCCGCAATGCCGGCCGCTGCTGCGACTGTAGAGATGGCTCCTCGATGGTTGCGCCGGAATCCAGTGTGGGCCGCTCCTCCTGCTGGCTTGAAAGGGAAAACGCATTACACTTTCTGTTGCCCTGCTCTGCGCTGCCCCCCCCGCCTGTTGCTTATCTACTACAGAATCGTAGTACCGTCTCCTAATCTGTGATTGATGCCGAGAGATTGATCTATCTTCTGTCCTGAGGACGTAAACTCTGCCTCCTCTTATTGCAGTTACTATTGCTGGTTGCCACTTACAATTACTTCCGTACACTCTTACCAGTACCTTATCTCCTCTCTTGAATTTAGCGCCTTTGGTTGACACTGGCACTTCTTCCGGAAATAACAAGGACAATAAGGTACGGGGCTGCCGACCATGCAATACTTGAGCGGGGCTTCTACCTGACATATTTGGTAACGTCCTATAGGTGGTCAACATGCTAAGTAACGCCTGCTCTACTGATGCACCCGCTCTAGTTGCTTTAAGCATGGCTGACTTGAACGTCTGCACTAATCTTTCCACCTCTCCATTTGACTGAGGATGGAACGGTGGAGCCAAAATGTGCTGTATCCCGCTACTTTTACAAAATTTTTGAAATTCCGCTGATATGAACTGCGGGCCGTTATCGGAGATCAATACTCGTGGGAGGCCTTCTGTTACGAAAACTTTCTTCAAAGCATCTATTGTATGTGGTGCAGTTGTGTGTTGCATGCGCATCACGTACGGATAATTTGACAATGCGTCCACTACTAACAACCACATATGCCCTAAGAAAGGACCCGCAAAATCTACATGTATGCGGTCCCACGGCTCGCAGGGTTGGGGCCATGAGCTTAAATCCGCTCTCGGCGCTGCCTGACTAGTTTGGCATGCTTCGCAATGCTTGCTCATCTCCTCTATATCTTTGGTTATTCCTGGCCAATAACAATAACGGCGGGCTGCTTGCTTTGTCCTGGCTATACCCCAATGACCCTCATGTAAAAGGCGTAATACCTTTGGTCGCAACTTATGCGGAATCACTACCCTAACTCCTTCATCGCTAGCCAGTAATAATACGCCGCCCTTAACCGACAGCCTGTGTTGGAGCTTATACCATTCCGTCAGCGCCCTGGTTCGCCTATGCGCGCTGGACCAACCAGTTTGCACGTGGTACAGCACTTGCCTGAGCTGCGGATCCTTCTTTGTTTCCTTTGCCACT
>JAHLJT010008446.1:99670747-99689800 GCA_031308135.1 Acheta domesticus
AAAAGTCACATGCAGCTCTGTTCGCGGGTGTAATTCCAGGAACTAAAGATAATTCAATTGTGATACAATTGCACCGGAATCCCGTTTGGAAGATATTATATTGTTTCGTTCTGTCCAATTTTGGAGTACTAAAATAGGCAAAACATTTCCCCCGAGGCAGTGAATTGGAGATACATCTCGATAATTGTTTTGATGAAGTTTGTCACCTTGCTTTTTATACACTGGTGAATGATTGCCGTGTTCCAATTTCGAGAAAATTTTCCCGTTGAAACGAGTAATGAGTCGCGATACACAAATGAATGGAAGACTGGTTTGTAATATTTACTTGACGTTTTTCCCTCCGTTACTCGCTCGCTGGATCTGAAGAGCTGTGGGAGCGACAGATACGATACACATTTTGCGCTTTCGTCATTCACTTGTCCCCGTGCTGTCACGGATCGCGGCCCCAGCGCCGGGCGCGGAGCGAGCTGCTCGGGGCGCGAGGGCGCCGGCGCCGCGCCAGCGAACTTCCAAGCGTGAAACGCGGCCGCCGTATTCTATTTAACGGCCGCATCAAAGTTAGCCGAAGCTTAACGCTTTCAATTTCGCGCCGAAGCGCATCACTTCGCAGGGCCGTGAAGCGCCTGGCAGCGAGTGCCGCGCCAACCGAGGCCCCGCGACGGGCGCTGCGCTACCCAGCCCGCTTCCCTCCGTCCCGTCCTGTCACGCTTCACCCCGCCCTCTCCTTTCCGCTTCGCCCGCCCCATCCTGCCCCACCCTCCCCTCACTCTCCACCGCCCTCCCTCGCCCCTCCTCCGCCCACCTCATTCTCCTCCGCCCTGCCCCGTCCTACCCCGCCCACCTCCGCCCCTCCTACATCCTCCTCCGCCCTCTTTCATCCTCCTCCGCCCCTCCTCCACTCTCCACCATTCTCCTCCGCCTTACCCCGCTCTCTTTCATCATTCTCCGCCCTCCCACGCTCTCCTCCGCCTCCTCCCAATCTTCTTCATCCTTCCTCCCCCATCCTCCTCCGCCCTCTCCCAATCTTCTTCATCCTTCTCCGCCCTCCCACGCTCTCCTCCATCCTCCTCCGCCCTCTCCCGCTCTTCTCCATCCTTCTCCGCCCTCCCCGCTCTCCTACATCCTCCTCCGCCCTCCCCCGTCGTCTATCGCCCTTCTCTGCCCTCCCCAGCCCTGCCCCGTCCTCCCTCATCCTTCCCCACTCACTCGTCCCAATGCATCCCTTCGCAAGCACGTGTCTTTCAGTCGCGAGTCTTCTTATGCCTCCAGAATCCGCCCCCTGATTCCCATCTTCCTGATCAGTCCCCGCCGCTCCTTACAGTCCCTCCTCGCATGGTCGCTCTCCGCTTTTGCGTCCGGTTCCGGCCGTATATTCCGTAATATTTCCAGCTCTCCTGGGTGGTCGTGGCCTCTTCTGGCCAGTCCTGGCTTTTCCTGACCGGTTGCAGCATCTTCTAGCTTCTCCTGACCGGTTGCAGCATCTTCTAGCCAGTCCTGGCCTCTCCTGACAGGTTTCAGCCTGTTCTGGCCAATCCTGGCCTCTCCCGACAAGTTACCAGCATCTTTGGCCAGTTCTAGCCTCTGCTGACCTGTTCCATTCTCGACTGTTGCGACCGCCTGGAGAGTTCTCGCTACTTGTTTGAGATCCCGTCGCTTTTCGCCGATTCCGCCGCCTGTCTCGCCTGCTCACTTTCTTTAGCCAGTTCTCGCCGGTTCCGACTTGTATGCCCCACCTCCCATCACCGATTGCATCATCCCCACTGCATCTGGATCGTCCCCGACGCAACTCGTCGGTACAGTTTGGTAGTGGTCGCCAGCGTACCTTTGAAAGGACCGCCACACGGGCATGGCGGCGAGACAGTGGTGCTCGCGGACAGTGCGGCCACCGTCCAAGAGAGGTCGCCCGGGGAGGAGCCGGGGCAACTGATGCGTGCCGGTCGGCGCACACGGGCACGACATCACCTATACTGCGATTTCTCTAACTGCGTCCCTCAAGGCCACTCAAATCCCATCTTCGCGATGGAATATGTCCCGGCATTTCGCGTCTTTCTCAGTCGTTCGCACGATCGTCTTTCTCAGAATTCGCACGATCGCGACCGTATGAAGCAGTGCTTGCGATCATGCGACTTCTAACCGCCAAGACCGAGAAAAGACGCGAAATGCCGTGACATATTCCATCGTGAAGATGGGATTGGAGTGGCCTTGAAGGACACAGTTAGAAAAATCGAAGTATAGTCGGCGAGCCCTGAGCCCGGAGGGGGTATAAAGCAGCCCCATCGCAGTTCGTCTTTGCGGAGAGTATGATATGATTGATTGATGTATGGTATGATATGATGAGTACAAGCTGTTGTTAAGTGCATCGAGTGACGACTACGCAGTAGTGCTACGTCCTCTCCAGGACATTTTCGACCACGCCATTCGTGACTTGGGTCTTCTTCTGGCTTCTGGTGATTCCAGACGTCTCTGGTACATCTGGCTATTTTGGAAATTGTTGTCAGTCCACAGTATACTCTTTGTAATACGAGACAGTGAATAAAACAACCTTTTAAGAACTTCGTCTTTTTTGGATATAACAGTTTCGCTCTTCTAGGCCTCCGGCTCCGCCTCGATCACTCTCGCATGCCGTCAATCCTGCCCGCTCGCGCCCCTTGCGCCCTCGTTCCGGAAGCCACAAAAGCGGAAACGGCCTCTCAACAGCCCTGGCGGCGCGGCGGCGACTCGTCAACGCAGCTCGTGCGCCGCAGGGCCCCGACTTATGGGGTGTGAGCCATCTCAAGGGTTTGTGCTCTTTCGCCAAAGCACACCATACGCGTCTTATGAAGAAGGCGAATGTCATTGTGATAATGTGTTTTTTCGGCCCGGTGGCGGCATTTGCCGGAGGAAAAGTCTTATCAAGGCGAAGTGTGTGTGTGTGTGTGAAATAATCGCGGAAGGTTCTGAAACATTTGATGAGTCATCGTAAAGTTACGCGTCATGGAATTGGAGAGAGATGTATATTCCAATTGATTCTGTATATGCCAGTTTTTACCTTTTTTCAACTGAGTCAATCTAGGTTCAGAACTGTTTTGATTTATCGTCAGAACGTGGGTGTGGCCAACATCAGATCTTTTTTCAAAGGAAGGAAAATCATGTCAGTATTATATAATTATGGCAAAGTCTCAGAAAAATCAATCCCTCCTATTACATTATGAAACACGATTTTTACCTCCAGGAAGGTAGAGTGCGCAACATTCTCAATATTATATGTAGATTACTAATATCACAATAAAACGTCATATCACGTGACAGTTTTTAAATATACCGTATCATTCCGTATTTTGCTCTTAATGCAATTACATTTAAATTCAACATGTGAGATATGTAGAATCAGTACGCATAAATTCTATTTAAAACTGAAGTATTTGTTCAGTTCATCTGTACCTCGAGATATCATCAAAATTCACATCATCACGTTCATGAGACATCATCAAAATTTGGCTTTCGTGTTTCTTTTACCTTCTGTATTCGAAGATTGCCGTTTTTATTCTCGCATGTGGTAGTCGCGCTCAATTACAAGTAGGTCTCAGTGGATGTTTTGAAAACAAGTGACGTGCACCATCATATTTCCTTTTGCGCATCACTCACCGAAAGGAATTATTTTAGCCTCTTACCTTATCGCAAGTATACAAGTATCCAACTGTTGGGGTAGCAGATTCTGAGTCAGCCGGTGTCATACGGAACTACCCACACTGCGCGTGTTCGTGTCTGGTTTGCGTGTGTCTCAAATACATTAATACATTACAGTTCTGTTTTTCATAAAGTGAAATTCGTCACATGATCTGTAGAATTGAATCGGTTCCATAAAATGCAAATCGTCATTTCACATCGCAAGTGTGCGAATCAACCCGATAACTTTCGTTACGTATGTGGAAGATTTACCCAAACTTCAAAGGAAAAAATATATGAAACTACAAAACTTGCGTATTCTTTATACTTTGGCTGTCGTGTTTGTGATCAGGACAAACGATGGGCTTTCTCACCAGTGTTGTCACCTGTACAACGAAACTTAGCTGTGGTCGTCTGGAAAACTCAAATCATTGTCATTCGCTCTACCAATGTTGTGGAGAATACAACAATCCATTTTTATATCTGCATATTATTGCACTGCATATTATATGTATTCCATTCTTAACTTGTTCTTACCTCATGAAGAATGCTCATAAAAGTTTGAAGTCATATAACCTCAATGGAAATGTGGAAATTAGTATAGGATTTTGTTTATTTCAAATACTAAATATGTTAATACCTTTTGAACCCTGCGTGATAGAAACTTTTTATAATGATTTGCGAAATCAGCATTATTGTTTCCTTCGAAATCATCTACTTTCATCCTGGAGGTATGAAAAAGCTTTTTTTTGGATCCGTAGTTTAATCCTTAGCTTGGCTTGCGAACATTTTATGACCAGTATGAAATTAGGATCTTGATTAATTATTTTAAATTATTTACAGTCTATTATCTATTGCAGTTATCACACTAGCCTTCAAGATGTATAGTAAAATATTCAATTATAAATATACTCCAATATATATTTGATATTTAGCCTTTACATATACGAAGGGTAAAACAACTAACTTGTAACATCTCCAACAACCTTAGCGAAGAAAATTGCGCCCTCCTGAGGAACGTCATCTACTAACGCGCAGTTTTGACTGCCTTACTCTAACTATATCTCTCATCTCAACAAAGAGAGACGATAAAATATCTATGTGCCTTCCACAACCAAAGTTCGTGAATTGAAACTCGCACGACCGGAAAATATTCAAAGGACGGAAGATCCTTACTCCGTGATGTCATGCGTGTGGCATGTAAAGAGACTACGAATACATGACTGGAAAAATTAAATCGTCTAGCAATTCTCTTTCTAATCAGATCCTTTAAACTCTCTGCATAGGAACAACGCAAGTAACGGTAGATACAATTGACAGTTGTTTTGTCGGTCGCGTCGGAGTATTTGGGAGTCAAAATCTAGAAGCGCTACAACACACACTTTCTCGCATTATTTCTAACTAGTACAATTTTCGAAAATTCAAAGAGCTCGACGAAAATGAAATCTAAATCATTATTTAAGTTAAACATTTGGAGCGGTTTTTGAAAAATGTTTTTATAAATTGCGTTTATTTCAAGGAATTAAAAAAATTGTTTATGAACAATTACGCTAATAACATTTGAGAGAAACTGTTTAAATTAAAAAATCTCTTGCTGCTTACATAATATATTGATTTGTTCGCATATTTTGTTATTTCAAAGTCAACACTTTGAAAAGAAATATCATAATTCTACAAATGAAAGATCTATAAGAGAGAGTAATGAAAATAAATAAATATTTAAATGGTTTCCGAGCAACTTACGTTCTCTTAAAAAATAAAAATAATTGTAACAAACATTTTCTACATGATGCCCCTGATAATAACATCTCCACTCCGTGTACTGTACAATACACTTTTATGGCAGGCTGAGATGATAGGGGTAAGTGAACACTGCACCATTTTGATTATCTTTAATAAAAAGTCCGTTTTTAATTATCGGTCACATAATGGGCGAACGTGTTTTGAATCCCAGAAGCAGGTGAGACGTGTCGGAGTTTTTTTTCGCCTAGTTTAGTCGCTGATGGGGTATTTCGAAGAGACTACAGCGCATACTTTCTTTTTACGACGAACAAACCTGTTTACTAAGGCGTCTTAGATCTATAATACCAAACAGTTTTCATATCTTCTAGCCAGCGTTTATGTCAATATAATCAAGATTACTATCTGATATATTAGCCAAAGTAAACCGGAAATTTGTGGCACATTATAGCAAGCTGGATTAACGACACGTTCAAATTCATTCGCATTTACCCAATTCCGTATAATGCTTCTTTGAACGTTATAACAGGCAGTGGTGGATCCAGGTGAGGCCATGAGGGCCATGCCACCCCCAAGGCCCTGAGTTTTCGTCTTTTAACTTCCTTTATTTGGCAAAATTGATTTAAATATTTATTTATGTTGGAATTATGTAATTATGTAAAAATAATATTGTATAGTATCATATACACACTACAAAAATAATATACAATAAAAGTACAAATCTTTATTATTTAACAAAAATCAATGATGGCCCCCTCCGAAATGATGGGCTGGATCCGCTCCTGATAATAGGCTAGCGTCAATACTATTTCAAAACGTCTTATTTATTAAAAATGTTTCAAATTTCTTTGTCACAAAAGCGTACAGCAAATGCGCATCATATGAATGAAATTAGTTGCATTTTACGCAATGGAAAAAACGACGCAGGGAATTGTGTGAAGCTGATGTATTCATGTAAATTTTATAAATTGAAAGGTGGTATAGTCGCAGTTTTGCTGTTCAAGAGATCTCACTACCGGCCGTAAGGTTGCAACAGCCAAAATAATATAATAATAACATAACAACAATAATAATTTAATTCATATAAAGAGAATAAACTGATATAAAAATTTCTTAAAACCGGTTCCACTGATTTATAGACAATTATGCATTTAAATTAAAATCAAGTTTAAAAGTTCATAAAAATAGTTTATTTAAAAATACTTACTTAACAAATTTTTTCATGTACAGCATCTAAATAATTTTATATTTCACTGTTTAATTGTTATGTAATTTGATCTTATTTTAGTTATTTATTATTCCCCTGATGATGGAGACGCAAGAGCCCTTCAAAACGTCGTGTACATTCAGAAGGATTTTTAAATAAACTATTTTTATGAACTGTTAAACTTGATTTCAATTTAAATGCATAACTGTCTACAAATAGGTGGAACCAATTTCAAGAATGATATAAAATCACCCATTATTATGCAATTATTGTCATTATTTCTTTTACTTTGGGAAATAGTCAATAAATTCGTTAAGAGATGGGCATCCAATGCTGTCATGGTTACTAGCACATACTTTACATACAATTCCCTTCTCACAATCTTCACTAAAAGTATCCAAATTCACGTCTGGCACACAAATTTGCATTAGAGTCCGCTCTTCAATTTTAAGTTTACTTTCCGTTTTTCCCTCAATAAATTAAATGTTTTAAATCCTTGCGTTAGTCTCTTTAATAACATTTCCGATTTCTTTGCTGTTATCTGTACTAGTATTTGTCACTTTAAATTCATTATCTTCACCCTTCCTATTTCATTATTCATCCTTATTTCTGCAACGTTGTTTCATCTGATTAAAACTCATTTTTATTTTTTTTTAATTTTAGGTTTAATGTTTTTTGAAATACAAACATCTACTTCTTTCTCTATTTTTTCCTCCACTTTCTCTTTTGACTCATCTCACCATTTCTGATTATTGCATTCTACAATCACTGCCCTTTTATTACCTTTATGGTATTTGCGAAATGTACAGGAAGAGTATTAACATTGTGCCTGAGAATTTCATAAGTTTTAGAACTTTCTTGGGATTTTACTACTACTATTATTATTATTATTATTATATTATTATTATTATTATTATTATTGCTTGCGTATAGGCCGTTTCTGATTACGCTACATGATTAACGTGTGTAACTATCAGGATCAGCTTTCCAGCTGTATCCTTCGGTAAGACAAGGTTGTTACGCCTTGAATTGAGAATTATGAGGTGATAGGATAATAATGAGGGTGAAGGGACAATCACAGATACGTCCATGTCTACGCAGGACTCGAAACTGCAGCCTCCTCGGCGCAGAAGACGGCAGCTGCAACCGCCTGCGCTATGGGGCCGGCGTTTTTGTTTCTTTATATTTAGTCTGTCTTTTGTGTTTATTTCAGCGTAAGCCATGCCTTCGGGCTCATTATTGTTAATAATTCATTTTCGTGTGTTTCTGGCATCCGATCTTTTAGGAGGCGAGGTAGAGGTAGCATAGGCGTGGCCAGAGCAGGTTTCGTCGGGGCTACCTGGCTTCGAGGTTACCGGGGGCGACGGCGTCGAAGCGAGAGGAGGGCGGGGCGGCCGACGCAGAGAAAATATCCGGGTGACTGGTGGATGAGAATGCAGTCCGAAGTGGAGACAGAGGTCGCCTGGAGGAGGCGGGGCTATCAAGGGAGGCGTCGCCGTGAGAAGGCAACGGTTGTCGAGAGGAAGTGGGGAGAAGGGAGGTGGGGGTGGAGAGGGAAGGAGGCTGGGCGGGGCGAGGGAGGGGAGGGGAGGGGAGGGGAGGTCAGCGGCCTGGTTGCGGGTGAGCGGGCGGAGGGCGGCGACCTCTGCCGGTCGCGGCGGCTGCGCGCAGCGAAAGTGTTCGGCGGTGGAGCAGGCTCCTCCACTCCCTGAGAGTGGCGCCACCATTTAATATCCTCTCACCTCGCCTCATCAGCCTACAGAAGTTAGGGAGAAAAGATAACGACTGAAGGCATATTGGAGTGGAAGGCTTATTGAGTTTGGAGTATATTAATACTGATTTTGGATAGATCTATGATTCCTAAACTACACAATAGCGCACATTGCAAATTCCTCTGACAACTAGATTGATTACTTCGTGTTTCCGTGAGCGTCAACGTTAGTTGCGTAAATAGTGAATGATTTTATCACAAGAGTTGGCAATGTTCTTTCCAGTGCTGAATGGAGAGATCCGGCACCGACCTACACTTGGATTTCATGTTTTCTCCATCTAGGTATCTTCCATTCGCGAACCACCGGCGTAACTGGGACAAGTTCTAAGCTCCCGACTGGTCTCCCAACGCGTGTGGTACTGTAGTGTACGTAAATGTAAGTAAGAGACGAGGAGAGGACATGGAAGAAGAAGAAGAAGAAGAAGAAGAAAAGATCTCGCGCAGTCCGTGGCCCGTGTGTTAGGATATTGCTCCGGTATTCGCCTGGCTTTGATCGGAGAAATCACGGAAAACTGACGATCAGAACAGTCGGCCGCTATGATTCTCCTCCAGATTGCGGATGAACTCGACCTAGCTTTCTAGCCAGTGTCACAATCCGCTGGGACCACAACAACCGTTTCGACTCGATCCCTAGGACCTCCGGGGCGGAAGCACTCATAGAGCACTGCTTGATGATGCCCTGAGCCACCTCAGCATGTCTGACAATTGGATATAAATACCTTAAGGCAATAACATGCTTTGCCACATTTTTGATGAAATTGGGATACAGTAATCCCTCGACATTTGCGAATTCGCTATTCGCGAGTTCCGAACATTTGCGATTAGAGAAATGCTACCGGGTGTAACATTCGCGACTTCAGCATTCGCGAGTGCGTCTTTTGGTCGCACTTATTTTTTTTAAAGCGAGCACATTTCATTTCCTTTATCAGCGTTATCTGGAAAACGAACTTGGCAGGCGTCGGAGCTCCAAATATCACTTTCTGCAAATATTTAATAGTTGAAAAACAACATTATAGAACAACAATTGTAAAATAATTCAAATCATTTGCGTCAAATTGGATGTAAGGGTTTTGGACATATTAACAGAAAAGCTATTCAGGATCAATGAAACTTTCATTATTATGATCTCATTGAAGAGGAACTTCCGGCAATCATCAGTGAAGAAAACCTCCTCGAAGGTAATGAGGAAGTAACGGAAGCGAAACTGCCTCTTGGAACGACTTCAATGTCAAAACTTCAACGGCGTTCTAAAACTTCAACAAGCCCTGGTGGAAAGGCCATTCGAATGTGATCAGAACATGGAAATAACTTCGAAATTTAAGACAGAAGTGGAAGTAGCAACTCTTCCATATATGGATATTAGAGCAACGAGGAGTGTAATGAAACAAAAAATAACCAAATCCTATATCCAATCACTTTCAACTTTGAAATAAGTTTCAAACATTGTTTTATTTCATTTTAGGATCTTAATTGTGAATTGTTTGTAGTAGCGCCTACTCAGTTCTACTGCAATTGATTGTCAGATTTTTTTCTGTTTTTAAACAATTTTTCGATATCCAGGAACCTAACCCACCTTTTTTCATTAAAGATAGACTCAACATTCGCGGATTTAACATTCGCGATGTTTTTTGGGAACCTAACTCTCGCGAATGTTGAGGGATTACTGTATTAGGTATTTCGTCGCCCCATAGATGTATCTAGATAAGGCTTATTGAGTTTTTATTTTAAAGATTCGCCGCAAGGTGACAGTGTAATTCATATATTAATGTTCTTTATCCCAAAGTGCAGAATGCAATGTCTTAAACCTTTACTTTCCTTTTCCTCAACACTTACCTCTAGTGGCATAGAATGTTATTGTTTCAAGGTCTCCACATAAGAAGGCGGTGTCAGTGGAGTAAAGGACTGCGCTTCTCTCTCTATCGAGGGTCTCCTGCAAGTCACGAGCCCTTCTGCGAGCAAAACGCCGCTCGGTGATATCCGCAAGATGCATACTGGTGGCGGTAGCGACTCCATGGCATTCCAACAAGCTTATAAGCGCAACTAGCGGCGTGGAAAGAAACGATCACGAAAACGCTGACGAAACATGCGGCAGCGTTTTCGACGAAGGAAATGAATTATTTTATTCCTGCAAGAAAGGATATTTACAAAAAATAAAAAAGTAAAAATGTTAAGGAACCAATCAACAAACGTAATACGTTGATTGCTTAATGGCTTAATTTTATCTTACGTGTAAATTCCAGAGCTATTTCCACTGCTGATCTTTTGTGGTGAGGTGGTCAACTGTGTGTCACCGAGTCTCATTGATAGCAAATAACTTGACATCATTGTTCTGGTTCTGAGTTTCGGTGCCGACGATGCGAAAATGTGAGAATGGTAAATAGTATCGGAATGCTGTGTTACAACTCGCATACGATAATACCTATTATTTGACGAATATTCGAGGAAGACCCATGCTGCAGTTCACGAGAACGCCGAAAGTAACATGAGTCGGCGTCACCCCTCATGTGTTTTATCCGCGCCTCGACCTAAAAGTGTCTACCAGGGGGTGGTGTTAATGAGCCTAATCGCCAGCAGGGTTCGTTGTCGCTATGATCGCCCTTCCTAAGTCGGGCACGAGCATGCCGTACTGGATTCGGTTCACATGAACACCGGCATATTAGAGCGTATGCATCGAAGCTTTACGTGTCTGCACAACTTCCTATCCGCGGGGTCCCATTAAAACAGTTTTACACAGTGGCGTAGGCTCAATGTATGCGAGTGATGTATTACATCCCCTAGTTTTCCATCGCTTAAAAATATTCTCAGTAAAGTATTTTATTTTCTTCTGTTAAGTATCTCCCTCTATTTCTCTATTCCCTCCCGCCATTTATGTGCGCGGTCCAATAGGCGTTAGTCCCCTCGCTGAATGTGATAGACCGAGAAACATCCCTTCAACGACCTCACTTCGTTGGCGAGGTCATTGAACTCACGGCGATGCGCTGTGTGCAAGCTGCGTGGTTTCGGCTGCCGGTGATGTGACATAGCTTCTCACATCAAAGGCTTTCTCATTGGCGTTCGTGTATCCCCTCCCAATAACCTTCCATACCCCCTCCTCTGATGCCCTTCTCTCTCTAATAATTCGGCTATTGTGGCCCGGAAGCGGGGAGCGGGGGGTTGATTGCACGACTGTCTTTCTTCACAAGTCAAGCAAGTCTGCCAACTATGCTTAAGCATATTTCAACCTGATTCAGTACAACTGGGTAACTCGATGTGTGTTAGCAGGCCTGACAAAACAAGATCATCATGTAAGGAAATGGTATGACAGACAATCCGTGAACTCGAAACGGTGCGCGCGATGTTATTTCGTCCGTCATGTGAGTCCTGCATTCTACCGTAAATGCTGTTTACTACTGAATGTGCGTTAAATAGACTACTTTGCCTAGTTGGTGATATGTTAAAGAGAATCGTGAATTCGAAATTGTAACGCGAAAGAATAAAACTTGCGTGTGTGTGTGCGTGTGCGACAAGGCGAGCTCATCATTTGTGGTAGTGAGTGAGTTATTTGTGGCAGGGAACAATAGTAAAACGTTTCATTGTGTCATAGACAGGATTCGTGAAATTCCGTGCAGTTCTTTCTCCTATTACGAAAAACTTACGGTAGATAGTGATGGACAACCAAGACAACGCGAATAGATGTCGAGTTCAAAAATTAGGTATGTACTTGTTTGTGGTTATTTTTTTAGTTTTATTGTTTTGTTTATGTACAATGAAATTATTTTAGCACGGCCGCTCAAGATCAGACCTCAGAGCTACCGGAAGATTCCATTCCTTAAAACTACCGCTTTAGGGGGAGCTCGTCCCTTCCCAGGACGTGTTGACAGCCCTACTCCAGTTCAGTAAACATTGACTCTGACTATTCGTCTCCGCAAGGTGACAGTTTTCAGTTGCATTTCTCTAACAGAGTACAGCTATTTGTATGAAGTTCTGTACAAGTGATAATTATTTTGTTGTGATCATTGCAATGCGTCCTGTTCAAAGCAACTTTCATATAGACATCCTTCACAGTCAGACGCGTGAAGTCGTTGCAAAAGTATATCAATTTATGAAGAGAAGCAAAAGAAGGCATTGAAAATATCAAAACAGTTCTTAAGGCAGTAATTCCTGGTTCGGGTGTTTCGAAAAGATCTATTCGCAGAATTAATAAGGAAATTAATTGTATTCAATCAGGAGAATTGTGTTCATTTTCTACTCCTAATTAAGAAAAGAGAAAGGACGTGGAATCTGCTCTCGACACTTTCAATGAGAGTGTGTTTCACCGCACTATGATTTAATGCACCATATCAAGAAATCGTTATTTTTACAGGAAACGACGCGATAGTAAAGACGGTGAAAATGATACTACTTATGATTGTGAGGAAACGGGTATCAGTGACAGTGGAAAACATATGGATGAAAACAGAGCCAGGCCATCTCGTGAATTTGGTGTTTCTCCATTAACCGAGCAAAGACACTACAGCAAATTGATTTCGAAGGCTGTTCGCTAGCTTGTGCTATAGCAAAGGTAGGCTAATGTTTTGGTTTTGACAGACGAACCAGGCGCGAGCAAGCGCCATCTTCTGGCTCTCTCCCCATCACTTTCAGCTTCCCCCTCTACATGCGAATCTCAGCGGCCACCCTAGAAAAAATTAGCTGTAAGTTAGTGCATGCAATGAGAAAATGATGATTTTCAAGGAAGATTCAGAATATGTCTAACTTGCAACATACACTTCTAAAATACTTCAGAGTAAAGTAGAATGACGCAGACTTTAAATATTTGGAATTATGCATTCAATCTGTAATATCATGGTCGCATCCCCACATCTACCAGCCAGGAGACGCCACTGGTTTTACATCGCTTTTGTAATATATGATGTACGCTTGTGATTATATGTGCAATACATAAATGTCGTACCGACTTAGGAAGCTAAAGGTATCAACTGTAGTGCCTCTGTCTGGCAAGTTCTAGGATTCAAGTCGTGTCTGCAGCAGGATTTTCGAAACTAGCTAGATAGGTCGAACTCACTCTTGCAAACAGGTGGTTTCATTTTGATGTGGAAAGTCGGGACTCTATTATCAGGATCTAGGAACTAAGAACGTCACCTACTCAACGACAACTATAAATTTCTGAGTCAGATATTGCAAACATCAATCGAAATCGCGCTGTCGACGTATTGTGACGTACGTTTTAAACATTATATTCTTTAATAGATGATATATTTGGATGTTTTAGGATTGTTTTATTTTTAATTTTCCTTCGGACAGACATGTTGAAGTTCAAGTACGCATGCAAGGTGTTATTTAATTAGAGTATTTAACTTTGGGCTGCAAGTGTCACATTGCACTTATATTTTCATTGTAGGAGTTACAGTCTGTACGGATTTCGAAGAATGCATCTGAATCTAAGGACTGTGTAATATTTAATTTAAAACCAGCCTATATTAAAATTTAACATTATAACAACATATTAACATTATTTATATCATTGTTCTTCAACCTCATAACCGTTACCATTTCTTCATAAGTTATGGTTGAAATAGATAATTAAAATTTATTCCAAATAAACCCCTAGAATAATTTTGTGGTTCAAACGTTTCGGTGAGTACTCTGAATGTGTTACATTGGAATGGACGAGTGTATGGCATTATGTGCCAGTAAATTTTCAGACGACGAAAATCCTATTTTGGAAGGAGAGACACTTTAAGGGCATGCGTAAAGGGCGTGTTGAACAAGTGCTGGAGAGGCTTTGAAATTCAGACAAAAGTTCCATTGCGCGCGTTAAATAGTAAGAACTGTCTGTGAATTAAACGATGTTCGAAAACGTGAAAAAAACATTTATATCCAAGTTCTTCCCCAACCAACCTTCACTCCCTGGGGGCTGAAGCAGCGCGGGAGTTTTCTTGAAGGACGTTAATAGGAATTTCTTGTGGTTGTTTTGGCGCGTCGGTCACCACCTCTCAGAGACGCGTTCGCGTGTCGAGGTAGACATAGCAGCAGGGGGTGGGGTGGGGGGTGGGGGTGGAATAAGGCGAAAGTGGAGGCAGGATGGGAACCGTCGCAGAGGTGGATACTAAGCAAGGGGTGGGAAGATTGGCGGCGAGAGCGAGGGCGGCGAAAGCGAGGGCGGCGAGAGCGAGGGCGGCGAGAGCGAGGGCGGCGAGAGCGAGGGCGGCGAGAGCGAGGGCGGCGAGAGCGAGGGCGGCGAGAGTGAGGGCGGCGAGAGCGAGGGCGGCGAGAGCGAGGGCGGCGAGAGCGAGGGCGGCGAGAGCGAGGGCGGCGAGAGCGCGGGCGGCGAGAGCGAGGGCGGCGAGAGCGAGGGCGGCGAGAGCGAGGGCGGCGAGAGCGAGGGGCGCGAGAGCGAGGGCGGCGAGAGCGAGGGCGGCGAGAGCGAGGGCGGCGAGAGCGAGGGCGGCGAGAGCGAGGGCGGCGAGAGCGAGGGCGGCGAGAGCGAGGGCGGCGAGAGCGAGGGCGGCGTGAGCGAGGGCGGCGTGAGCGAGGGCGGGCGAGAGCGAGGGCGGCGAGAGCGAGGGCGGCGAGAGCGAGGGCGGCGAGAGCGAGGGCGGCGAGAGCGAGGGCGGCGAGAGCGAGGGCGGCGAGAGCGAGGGCGGCGAGAGCGAGGGCGGCGAGAGCGAGGGCGGCGAGAGCGAGGGCGGCGAGAGCGAGGGCGGCGAGAGCGAGGGGCGGCGAGAGCGAGGGCGGCGAGAGCGAGGGCGGCGAGAGCGAGGGCGGCGAGAGCGAGGGCGGCGAGAGCGAGGGCGGCGAGAGCGAGGGCGGCGAGAGCGAGGGCGGCGAGAGCGAGGGCGGCGAGAGCGAGGGCGGCGAGAGCGAGGGCGGCGAGAGCGAGGGCGGCGAGAGCGAGGGCGGCGAGAGCGAGGGCGGCGAGAGCGAGGGCGGCGAGAGCGAGGGCGGCGAGAGCGAGGGCGGCGAGAGCGAGGGCGGCGAGAGCGAGGGCGGCGAGAGCGAGGGGCGGCGAGAGCGAGGGCGGCGAGAGCGAGGGCGGCGAGAGCGAGGGCGGCGAGTGCGAGGGCGGCGAGAGCGTGGGCGGCGAGGGCAAGGGCGGCGGCGAGGGTGTGGAGGCGGCAGAGACGGAGATGGTGACGAGGGCGATGACGGAGGTGGAGGCGGCAGGGTCGGTGCGCAAGCAAGGATAAAGGCGCGTGCAAGTGTGGGAGGGGCGGGGGGGAGGGGGGTGGAGGTGAGGTGGAGGTGGGAGCGGGGGTCGGGGGTGGGGGGCGTTGTGTCCGAGGGAGCTTGCACGCGCCACGGCTGAAGCTGCGGCCGCGGCGGCGTGGCCTCGTGCGCTCGCTCTTGTGGATCTCGCTGTTTGCATTGTTCTCATGCACCGGAGCAGAAAGGCAACCGAAAACATTCGGCCGAACAGGGGGCAGAAGTGGAGGAGGAGGACGCGCCAGTGAGCAGCTCCGCGAGGGGCCCTAGGCGCGAAACGCTCGCCCCGCCCACAACGCCCTTCCAGGAATCGGCTCAGGTGGAACCTAATAGGGCAAGCGTCTGCTACCCCTCCCTCTCCTCTCTTTTCTCCCCTTTCAACCTTTGTCCTTCTTCCTCTTTCCTCCTTCTCCCCACCATCTTTCTTCTTTCTCCCTTTTTGACGTATAATATTGTACCGTAGAGAAAGAAGGCTCTTCCTTTGCCTACGATGACACAGTTCACCAGGTGACACCAGTTTTGGTGAGTGTTCATGCCATTTGAGCATGGGTTTGGATTGGAACGTTGAGGGCGTTACACATCTGCCAATGGTATTGTGTTGTTTGAGATTTTTTCACATTCTTCAATGCCCAGATATTTGTAAGTTGTATCTGGCTCAAGATCTTGAATCAGAGTGTGCATATCAACGTCGGTGCTCTCTGACGTCACTTTGCCTCTCTTTAAATTTATTGCGCACCAAACTTCAAATTATTATTATTAATATTATTTTCACTGGAACTTCATTCTTTTGTTCGTCTTTGATTTCTTTCACGATAATGTCACCAATGTCACATCATGTCACATTCCAAAGGAAGCTTCACTATTATGAGCGTCTGTCCGAACATTGCTCGTGTTGCACCCAGAAGAGAAAGAGAAATGCGTCGCATTTTCAGACGTAAATGACAAAGAATTACTTTTTATTTTGTTATTATAAGTTTCTATTTTCATTACATTCTCCGTAATTAATATAAATTTATTTTGCAAAAACGCGAGAGCGGGTGTTTTGTGAAAACATTTTCAGTAGATCTCGACGAACTGTTCTGAGTGCCGGTTGCCACGCAACAGGGCGTAAACAGAATCGCAGCGCTCCCGATTGGCATTTTTGCACGTATATACACTCGCATGCAGGTCGTGGAAACCAGCTCCGATAATCGACCGCTCCCGTGGTGGATTCAGTCCGCACAAACAAGGGTCAACGACCGAAGATAGTGAATGTAGTCGCGACTCGTCAACGCTGAAGCGTCGTAGGCTGGGAAAACGTGGTGTCGAGTCCTGACTGTAGCGGTTTTTTGACACCGGCCAATTAACTGAGTCGAAGTCGACCATATAATTTAAAGATATCAAGCCAAATATTAAGGCTATGGTTTTCCAAGTAAAATATTTGAGAAGAATAGAAATAGTTGTTCTTCTCAAATTGTTTAACAAGTATCTGCTTATAGTGGGCGTTCTTTCTTGGACGTTCATTTCTTTAGATATTTTTGCAGCCAAGGTTCGTGAAAGAAAATACAATAAGTGGGATGAATTTATGAAGACGCATTTAAAAATGATATGTTGGCTAGAAGACTGAAATTAGAAGATGTTTTATATCAATCCACCCTTGGCATTACACGTGAAACGAGGACACAGAAGAAATAGGAAATACAGTTAGAGGCTTCCCAAATTAATTTGTTAACAGCTCTATGAAGTATAAGTTTGAGGAACTGAGTTCCAAACGAGGGCACAAGCACAGTGTTAAATATTGATAGTGTGGTATATGACATTTAAAAAAACAAATTGTTTCAGCATGAAAACAGAATGGAGCAAAATATACTTTCAAAGTTGGCTCTTATATAGGCCTCGGGGATGCAGAGATGTAGGTAGACTTGGATTGAGGAGTTCAGAACGGTTCTGAGTCTCGGAATGGTCCTTTGGCTCCCAATATTTGCAGTAGAAGAAGAATAACAAGAAGTCGACTATACTGTTTCTGAGATACTGTACTCCGGATGTCGGACCAGTTCAATTAATTACTCGCCACGTATCGCGTGCGATCTTTCTTTTCCCACCCTGTTCTTGATAAGGTTTCCCTCCAGTTTCCCCTTGATCTATAGAGCAATTGCTGAGGTTTTCCACTTTCCTCCTAGCCGTATGCAAAATTTTATTTTATGCATTTTAAATTCATGCAACAAAACACCCATTCTAGGGTAACATTCGCACAAGTAGGAAATATTGTTCATACAATTAATACATTTATCCAAGTTCTAAATGCTTACATAATGATACAATTTATTGCTCAAAAACATTAATTAAAATTTCCCTAGTAGACATTAATAATATTTCTCTACTTTAAACACAATTTGAAACTTCTGCATTAATTATTTATTTCATTCCATACTTAGCAATGGGAATTTTATTTAACTTCTGCTAATTAATAAACCAATACAGTGTAAAGATAAAAAAAATTGCACTGTTACTAGGTCAAAGTAAAATATACAATATTTCTATAAAATATATAAAAAACTGCTTGTGACATTTATGGAGTGTGCAATACAAGGTGCAATACAATACATGACATTTATTTAACAGAAAAAGCATGTCGAAATCAATTGAAATCTAGAAAGGGTGTAGCACAAACACTATATATTATTTATTATAATATTACAAATACTGTATACGATTATTATTAAACACTACTGTATTACTGTAAAACTACCATAAGTAGAACGCACAATGACACTTAAAAAAACAAGCGCACGGGCAACCATGCGAGCACACAGCATTAAATTAAAAGTATGTTGGATAAAAATTTACAGAGCTATGGCTAATTGAAAAGTGCCTATTTATATAGTTTACCCTAAAATTGACCATATTCGGACCAAAGTGACCCACTGTTTGACTCAAATAAGTAAAGTTTGATGATCATAAAATTGTTGTGGAATTACGTGGGCACCACCTCAGCCAAAAATTCGCTGATAAAAATAACATTATATTATATTTATTCGGTATTAGCTAAAAAGTAGCGAAAAGATCGAAAATTTAGTGTTTGTGGCACCTATGAACCCATTTTAAAAATGATTTTATTGGAGCCAATGTTATTCTTGCTTCAAACTCTAACTTTTTACGCTAAGCATCTACAAATATCTTCAATACAGCCTAAATGTAAATAAGGATATCATATGCAGCAGTGCAGCACAAATGTTGGTCGTAAATAGTAATGGCGCGTGACGCAATTTTAGCCGATTGCAGTAAAATAGTGAAATTAATCGAAGCCAGGTTCTTAAAGCAGAGATTTCGAGCTCTAACCTTATCTAAATTAAAAGTATTTTGGATAAAAATGTACGGAGCTATAGTCATTGGAAAATTGTATATTTCTATGGTTTTGACGTAACACTGGCCGTATTCGAGCTATACTGCGATTTTTGTAGGAAGAGCTCTCAAGGCCACTCAAATCCCATCTTCGCGATGGAATATGTCACGGCATTTGGCGTCTTTT
>JAHLJT010008446.1:99689900-99745341 GCA_031308135.1 Acheta domesticus
CCAGAGTCGCTGCGAGTCAGTCCCAATTTCGACTCTATTCTAGACTTAGCCAGTGGGTCCGCCGGTCTTCGCTAAGTCCCTTGCTCGCGTCCTCGCGAGGTCCTTGGCGTGCCTCGCGTCCTCGACATCTCGTCCCCAGCGAACGCGCTGCTCTGGCGCCCGTCGCAGTCCCCGGGCGCCCGCCCGCCCGCGCGTCCGCCCGCGCTCCACCCCTGATCGTTCGCCACGTCCTCGCCGCGCGCACCTCTTCAATTATGTAGCCACGGTGTTTGTAATCGGGTCTCTCTCGCGGCACTCGGGCTCCGCTGATTTCGTTTTATACCACTTTGCCTCCTCTGTCGGCTGTGTCGGCGCTGCTGTATAATGCAGTTGGAGGTACTCCGCTGAGCACCGGGGTGCTGTGGGCGCGGAGCGCAGCGGGGGCGGGGGCGGGGGCGGGGGCGGGGGGCGGGGGCGGGGGCGGGGGCGGAGGCGGCGTCTGGGACGATGCCACTCGCCCGCCTGGCATTACGAGTTTAGCCAGTGTTTCACACTCAGCTTCTCCTCGCCCGGAGTGCTATTTCCGGACCGAAATCACGTAATTTATATAACAATTTTACATGTGGTATTTTGCTTACACTGTATACTTTGCTAGAGAATGTGATTTGAAGTGTTTTCTGCGATTGTCGTGAAAATACATTGACCGGATCGCTTTGGCACGACTAGTTTTCTTTTTCCACATTCAGACAATTGGCTGCGAAATGAAATGGAGCACTCGGTGGTAATTTTGATTTAAAATCCCCTGTGTAACTCACGTCTACATTGTAATGGTTTACTGACCATCCTTGTGCTCTCGATTACGGGGTTTGATAGTGATTCAAGTCAGCAGAATTGGCAACATGCAGAATTAGCAAATTCGCAGAATCGCTGTAAAATTATTGGTAGAAATGTTGACTGCTAGTCAATCGCTTCTATCACTATACGATATGCTGTTGATATGCCTTTTAGACGGAATCATCGCTTGAACAAGATATATCTGGTCGGCTTTTAGGATGAATTTGATGCACACTGAAGCCCATCTTTTTTCCGATTCATTCTCCTCTGTCACTTTAACTTCCGTTTCATCGTCTTTTAATTGTTTCTGTTTTGTTATGTACTTCCGTATTTCAAGTCTTGTTCCTTATTTACATCCAGATTTTCTCTCATAATTGTAGATTGTGTCTGTTATAGACCCATCCCCTTTATATCTTTCATTAATTGAAGTGCCCTTTTAAATTTGTTTGCCCACCCTTGTTCTTATCTTACTGACCAACCACCCTGGTATTTCCCCTTCCTTCTTCATTCTTTTCTACTCGTGCTCCTCTCCAGAGTCGGATTAATATCATAAGGGGCCCTAAACAAGACCAAGCAATTAGGCTCCCTTAATATTGCTGTCAAATATTGTTTATAAGTAACCAAAATCAATACGAAACTAAAACTATATTTTTTCAATGTACAAATTTAATATTCAAATAATAATACAATATAAACATGTTGTATTTTCAAATAACTCTTGTCTATATTTTGTGCAGCAATTTCAAAATTTGCCATACTTATTTTACTTTCTCGTATACTATTACGTAGTGCAGCCTGTACGTGGTGCAGCCTCTACATGGTACAGTCTCAGCCTACGTTGTAGACCTCTTGTTACAATGGGTTGTATATTTGTGATATACAATGACGTGCCTTTCACAATAATGAATTTGGTAGAAATTATTATTATTATTATTATTATTATTATTATTATTATTATCATCATCATTATTGTTGTTGTTGGTTTTGTGGCTATGCATTACATAAATGTAATTTTGCCCTTATTTGCTCAGTTAACGGTAAAAACAATTTTCTTCTCGTCACCGTTCTCATCTTTTCATCTCAAATTTGATCCCGCCCAACTTGCACTCGCCTCTAAATATAATGACGGAGGGGCTATTTGACTCTCATATACCTTCCGCATTCCTTTCCTGTTCCTCGCTCTCCATTCCGCACAACTCGTACCACTCTATTGTAGCAGACCGAGAGGGTTCCCAGCCACTTCCACGTTCGCCTCCCCTTTCTCCAGCCCTCTCCTTCCCTCTCGCACCCCCGCACCCCATCACCGACTCCGCTTCTCCCTGGACCACCCCGATGCCTTCTTGGACGCAGGCGGAGCGCTGGGCGCGACGGGTGGGGGAGAGGGGAAGCGGGGGATGGGGGTGGATAAGGGAGCGGGCGGGCCCTGGCGGGGCGCGGCGTATGGGCTCTATAGAAGCGCGCGTAGGCGGCCCGCGGGGCTCGCACAATGAGGCCGGTATCCGATAGCGCCCGCTATCCAGCTTCATTTCGCTTCCGTCCGTTTTTTGTCGCGCGCCGAGCATTCCCGATGTGCCGCACGAAACAAAGACGCGCGTTTACTCGGAGGAGGCTCCGCCCGCGCAACTGTTCTGCCTCCCACGCGCCGCGTGGTGCGGGCGGCTGCGGGCGGGGCTGGGGGCGGGGCGGGGCGCGAGCCGGCCGCGAAGCAGCCGAATCCTACACCTGTGCCAAATAGCCCCTCGCCCCTCGGCGAGAAAGAATCGCGATCGAGCGCTGCCCCTTCTGTTGTCGATGCTCTCAAAGTAGCACTTGTAGGAAGAGAGAAGAGTGGGAAGTGTCATGTACGCAAGTTTGGTGGTATGTTCCGTCTTGATAATGATTCCTAGTACGTGCATGAACGACGTGAATTCTTGTGCCTAGAGTCCTATAAGATACCCTATAAGATACCTATTTTAAGTCGCGACAAAATCAGTTAAAATCTAATTGATTCCTAATTGAAAGGGTACGACACACACTGTTCTTAAAGCTGAATGTGTATGATTAAAGGAACCACATATTGGACTCGTACTCATTTTTGTATATTTCGTAATTAAATTTTCAGTTTCAGTTTGCGTCCAGCCGATCAAGAGAGTCCCCGGAGTATAATGCCATCACCACAGAAAAGAACGCAAATAACTAAGATGTACTCACAATCAGTTCCCTTGATGCTAATAAAATTTTCATGTATTTTCGCGTAGCTCAATTATGCTTCATTTTCAAAACACTTAGAAGAAATGCCTGTTCTGTTTTAAAATTTCATTTGATCAAATGATCTAAAAGTGTTGTTACACGACCTTAACAAGTTGCACGATGTTGATTTGTTCGGGAATCCGAATAGAACACTCAGAAACAAAATATTTGAATCATTGCAACAATACATTCTTAGTCTCGTAAAATAAGCTTAATAACTTTCGAAATGAAATTGCCTCCTTTTCGTGGCTTACAAAAAATATTGACATCATCAATAAACGCGACTTTTTCGTTGATAATGGGAGATGTACATTTGTGAAGGGTACTAGCCTCCAAATCTAAGATTCTAATACTTGATACTCAACTGGCATGGAATGAGACACAATGCAATATCATTTAATGTCAGTAAGACTTGTAGATCTGCTGATTGACTTCTGGACATGGAGTGTCATCTCATCTCAGTGATCGAGTAAGGACAAGCGTAGAGAGTTGGTAGAGAACGGATATGAGATGCAGGCAGCTAGTAATTAGGTAAACTGTCCGTTGCCTAACTGGAATCGGATTGATTGGTTTTCAGGCGCGTCAACTGGTATGATCATTAATGCCATAAATATAGTGCATGTTATATTCCAGGAGTTGGCGGTGTTCCTCCTCTCCCGGTGTGTGAGATCCAGCGTCGACCTACAAGTTTGGTTGTGATGTTTCCATCCCGGTATCTCCGCCTGCAGCGTACCGCTGTAGACGGGTCAAGCTCTTGTGTGTGGGTGTAAGTAGAGTGAAGTAAGAAGTAAAGTTAATGGAAGTTAGTGTAAGTTGTAGTTAGTGCATGTAAGTGTGTGTATAACATGAGAGGGTTGGTCACGTTTGAGGAAAGAATGATCGCGCGCGGTCCATGGCCTGTTTGTTATGTTATTGCTTCGGCATTCGCCTGGTATCAATCGGAGAAGCTGGAATTGGTAGTAGTAACTGTTCGTTCTGAGGTTTTATTTCTTCTGGAAACAACCTTTACTCACAAAGGCGAGGATATATTCTTTAATGATGTGTAATATGTTGGCAATATTTTGACTATCACGGCTCTGGTGACCCCACTAGTATACTATAATGTAATCCGGCAGGCATTGCTCTGGACGCATTCCGTATACATTACAAACTTTCATGAATATATTTGAATAATCACTGTCTTCCGTTTTAATTAATTTATGTGTTTATGAGTGATTTGAAAAAGAAATACTTTTCCCAAGAGCTTTTATCCAATCGACTGCGGGTTACTCTTTGCGTCGGATTGGAACGCATATTCGACCATACACTAGACACCTACACACTCGCGGACTCCTCTGATCTGGGGTCAGCAGAACGCGAGGCCCTCCGCGACAACACATATACGAGAGATAAGGCACAAGCAACCATCCCCAAGGCGGGACTCGAACCCGCGACCCTTCGAACCGAAACGCTGAGTCGGTATGCGCTCTCGCCACCAATCCATGTCGGCTAGAAAGAAATACTTAAGAATTGTTTCAATATTTCATAAAGAAGATTTATACCATCGTCACATGTGCTCTAAAAAGAATAATACTTTTATTTTTTTACTGATACGTTATTGCCTTCGATTCTGAGTTCGATATACACCTCAAAATATACCTGGATCGAGAGGATTGTAGTTACAAGGAAAATATGAAAACAGTTGAATGGTGTTACATGTTCTCTTATGGAGGGAATTATGGGAGGGAAATTTGAAAAGACAAACCGAGTCAAGTTAACATCTAGTTAATTAGTAAATAAGTACACCTGAAAGAATATTTTAGGTAAAGAAATAAAATCATGCATGTCCGAGATATGTTCGTACCAGAGTCGTTAACTGGTTCTCAAGATTTTGGAAGACAAAAATGCCTCGGGACAAAGGTCCTCGAGCTTTTTGTCGCCGCTCGATCATTAGAACCCTTATAATGTCATTCGTGCATAAATATTATTTATGCCGTCATATTATCGAGAACTATATTCCCCAGAGCAACTCAGTATTTTAATACAGAAAGCAAAACTAAAAACTGTGAAAAAGAAAGAGCGATTGACAAGTGAACGATATTGATATTAATGACCCTAGCTAGTTCTTGCAACTTTCACGGAGTGCGTTTAACGTACGTAGAGAATTGATAGGATTGGCGTTGCGAGTTGCCGTCTTTCTCGCTCGCGGCTTCGCGGCGCCAGGCTGGCGGGCGGCGACGGCGCCGGACACCGACGGTCGGCGACGGTGGCGGCATCGACGCGTGCGGTGGCAGCACGATTACCGCCGCCGCCATCGTCGTCGTCGTCGTCGTCGTCGTCGTCGTCGTCACGGCGGGGGCGGCGACGGCGGTGGCAAGGGCGGCGTCGCCATACGGGGCAGACGACAGGCGGAGGGAGTAACGACGAGGCGGCGGCGGCGTCGCTGGCGCTTGGGGGTTAGTGTCGAGGTTGTGCAGTATTTTCTCCAGACTTCGGTCTTTTTTTCATCTATATCAGTAAGTTACGTACAACATAAGAGCCAGTCTTTAGTAGGAAGTGTGGATTTTAAAGGCCCCCCCCCGGGAAAAGATGGTAAAAGTTCCCCTAAACCAAATGACTTATGAGTAGTTACACTGTAACTCAAACTTGAAAATAATATTTTTGAAAGGTTTATTTGCTCCCGTGCCACCACCTATACCCATCTACACCCAAAAATGTGTTTTTTTAAGTTTTTCGTCAATTTAACACTATTTTATTTCATCGGAAAAAATGAAAGAAAATAATTTATACTATCAGATAAACATTTTTGATATTTTCTCAGTGCCAAATTCAAATGTAAAAAATTGAAAAAATATGAAATAATGAATTATTTTATTATTTTTCATAGTTTTTCAATAAAATAAAGTGTTAAATTAACGAACAAATTTAAAAAAAGTTTTTGCCTTTAGAGGGGTGTGGATGGTGAGACGGGGGCGAAGAGGGCCATCAAAATGTTATTTTTGTAGCTATGATTTGCGGCTTAATATACCGTTAACATATTTATTTAATTTTACCTGCTTTAGATTCGTATCAATTTGATGAAAACTATATTTAAAACGGACAATTGAATGGTTTCCGCACAAGTAATGATAACTCTCTTGGAATACAAGAAAGGAAGCCATGCTAATTAACTATGTGAATTTTAATCACACTTCTCTATACTTCTACAGAACATTGAGTGATACAAAGAACTGACTAAAAATGTTTATCAGAATAATATCATGAATACTACGCTAACATTACTAAGATTCTTTAGTTGAAGTGAATTAAATACTAATTCGAAATATAGATTACGTATATTTATTTAATTGTTTATTTGATTTGCGAAGTGGCATGGCTTAGAGAAAACACAAAAACACTTTAAAATTCCACTTATGTGGGATTGCTTCAATTACAGAATATTGAATTATTTAATAATATAGAATATGTATTAATATTCAATTTATTAAATGATAAATTGTTATTGATCATTTTAATACTGACAAGAATCGTTTGAAATTGTATTCTAAATACTTATATTTTTAGATTTACAATATTGTGATTAATTTATTATCAAATAAAATTAGACAATGTCGAGATTTCAAAATTATAGAAATAAGAAAACGTGTATTGAAAATAGAAGATAAGCTCCAGCTCATAAGCGACAAGATTTAGAGTATACAGATAAAGTCTAAAATAACCAGTTAGCAAGTGGCTGAGTAACTTGAAGTGGTTGAGCATGTGGTTGAGTACCAGTAAAGCAAGTGGTTGAAGTAGTGTTAGGTGAAGAAAGTAAAACTTAAGTCACACTGACCTAGAATCAAAGATTTTTTTATAATAATGCTCTCGATGTATCTGATTGGATAAGAATTTACAAGTCTTTGTCAATGTCTATACGAAAGTTGTGTACTGTTACAAAGAATTTTAAAAATATTTGTGACTTGTATAATCATGAAAAAAGAAACAAAACATTTTGCATTATGTCAATTCGGTTGATATGCTTTTGTCCTTTTTATTCTGAGTACTATGTTTTTACGCATTTTGCTATCCTTTTATAAGTACAGGATTTCTCTGAAGATATTTCCTTCTAGGTTCAAGTGTTCGCGGAAGACACATTATATTAGTACACGGCGAAAAGGCCTTGTAATGTTTTGGTCATTTTTACTTTGTCAGGCAGTAACGTATTGGAAAAGAAAACAAGCTTTCGTTTGGAATTAAAGGCTAATATCTGGGAGCAATATCACCAACACAATTTAGCAAAATTCCTAAAAGTCATTCATTACATTTTATCTGCAGTATTTGTAAATGTTTCATTTGCTTTGCACGCTGCTCTTTGTACGTTCAAAAGCTGAATTCAGAAGAACTGACATATTTAAAAGGTGTAGCGGTGATGTGAAGTGAGTGAAGTTTGTGTCCTGTTTTTGCGGCACTGCTCGCCCCCACCGTGGCCCGACACGGGCAGATCGTATCTCCCGTGTAAGTTACAGAGACACTTCCACTACTGCGCTCGTGTGGCGAGGTGGCCAACTGCGTTTCATTGTGGCACACATGACACCAAGTCTCACTAGTGGCGACAACCTGGACTTCACTGATCTAGACGTATGGAAAAATCACCAATTTCTTGTGAACCCGCCCCTAAGTGTTGATTAGAAATGGATTTCTTTCACAGGTATTCTCGTTAAAGGAAACACGTATTGAACTGGAGCAAAAAAGTCGACCAACACGAATATGATCAACACGTCTTAGAGGGTGTTATAATGTGTTTATGTGATGTGCACCGCGCAAGCGCTGCACGGCGTCGATGACGATGTCTGCGCCACCGCCGTGGCTGCAACCCCCGCTGTCACCGCCATTGCTGCCACCCCTCCCCCGCAGCTGTCGTCGGCGTCGTCGCCGCCGCCTTGGCGCCGGGGTCACCCCGGCAAGCAGGCGCCGTAGGAGCGGCGGCTAAGTGCGCTCGGCGCGGCCAGGGTCGGGGGTGGCGGCGGAGGGCGGGGACGGGGGAGGGCGGGTGAGGGTGCGAGCGCTGAGGACGCCGGGGGGCGCGGGCTCGAGTGGTTCCGGGCTCCAGCGATAGCGCATACCGCCCCCCGTGACATGCCTCGTCAGGGCTTTAGCAGCGGCTCTTTCATCTGCATACGCCCGCCCCTTCGGCCCCACTTCCCCTCCTTTCCCCCGCTTCCCCCTCTTCACCCCTCCCTCGCCCCCTCCCCCACGGCAAGAGGCGCTGTCAGAGACGAAAAGAGGCCGCGAGGGAAGTAAAAAGAAAAAAGAGAGACAATGGGGAAAAAAGGAAGCGGAGAAAGAAAAGGCGAAAGACAAGGGAAGAAAGTCCGAAAGGACGAGGCGCACATAAAGGCCCAGGGAGAGGAGACCGCATGAAAGTACCTCCGTGCGCGAATTAGACCTGACAATTACCACTACCGCGCTCCCTCTAACAACGCGCCTCCGTCGAGAGTCGCATCCCCCCCCGCTCCCCCAGGCGCGGCCGCCACTCGGCCGCCCACGCCTTTTCTACTCCCCATCCTCCTCCTCCGCCCTTCCCCTCCCCTCCCCGCCACCGACGCCACCGCCACCAGCTTCTCGTTGCCAGCCCTCCGCGCGCCCGCGGAGAAGGAGCCGCCCATTGAAGCGTTTGCTTAATTACTGTCACCCGCTCGGATCAGAACACAGGCGGCGACGCGCACAAAGCCCCGAGGACAATCGCGCGCGAATTAGCGCCCGCACGCCGCGCGCCGCCACTTCCGGCTGAAGGGGGAGGGGAGGGGATGGTGGGCGGGGGAGGGAGGGGGAGGGGCGGCGCACCTGAGCACACACCCCCTGCACGGAACACAGTTTACAGCCCATAGTTCGGCATTGCACCTGTCTCTTTATGTGAAACCGCGTCTTGGCATACGTCTACTTAGAAGCTTTCTTTGTCCCCGTGCTCAAGCCTTCCCTTCCAAAGCTTATTCATATTCAAACACAGGAGGAGCGTGCACTAGATATTTCTTTGTCAACTACAGGCGACGAAAGACGTTGGGAAAGCGTAAATTCAATACAGAGAGATGCATTTAGTTTTCGTAGTTCTGTTCTTTTTGTTAGGATTTATTCCTTCAGTTGGGTATGTTCTCTTTAGTCATGTATTAAATCATTTTGCCTTTTTTACTTCACTCGCTTACGTGCCTGGAAACGGAGCATCCAGACAGTGGCGTAGACATTTTTTGGAGGGATGAGATGCATAAAGTTTTGCCTATTTTATGCAGTTGTATTTTGAGCAACACAAGTGTTTATTTACTTTCATACGATCCCAAAGAAATTATCGCACTAAAATTATTAAAATAAATATTTTAAAACTCTCTCTCCAATATTTTACGCAGTCGTATAAAAATTGGTAATTTTGCAACTAAAAAGTGCTAAAATGAACCTGATGGATCGCTTATTTTGTAGTTTAGAAAAAATGTAACTTTAATAAATAAAATAGTTAAATGAAACTAAACGAAATGTATGTAACAAACAAAATTTTGTATGGAACATTTGATTGACAAAAAGTAATATACAAAAATGTTCTAAAATAATATAAATAAAATTAAAAAAATAAAAATCAAACTGCAAAACATAAATAAATAATATAATAAAGTAACAAAAGTTATTACAATTGTTACAAATAAACTACTAAAAACTCGATATCAGTACCATTAAAATATATTTATTTCTTAGGTTATTATATTGAAATAACGCCCTTTTAACTATCTTATGAGGTCATAAAATGATACTACAAAACCTGTTCTAATTCTATATCCTCAAAAGCTTGTCAGACGGTGGAATGAGCCAAAGAAATTAACATAAATTAAATTGAAGAGTATTTTTATGCGCTTAACATTCCTGTGAATAAACGAGCAGAAGATTAGGGGAAAAATACTTGTAAAACCTTTTACATCTCCCCATACAACATACAGATTTTTGGCATTAAATAAACTAATTAAAAGTAAACCGAACCTCCTCCTGTCTTGCAATGTTTGGCCGGTGTATTCCACATTTCTGTCGTTTCCTATCTCCTGACAAACCACTCGACAGCGTCTTCTTTAAGACGGTGGGCTGCACGCAAGGTGCAGAGAGTCTCTCCGGAGCACAGGGTCGCGCGGGCGCGGGCGGACGTGCGTAAGCAAAACCCACGCCACAAAGTCCCTTGTATAGCTACTGAGAATCCGCACGGAAGGGCCGCGAGGAGTGTACAAGAGGGCCAAGGAGGGCACGAAGATGTCGGCGAGGAGGGCGAAGAACGTCGAGGGTCGCGACGGAGGACAATCTCAACGAGCCGTGGGTGGAGGGGGCGGGGGCGGAGACGCCCACAGGGATGCTAGAGGAAGGGGCTGCACGGTGGGAGTTGCCGGATAAAAGAGGGTTGAAACTACACGACTGATCGGACACTTCCAGAGACGGGTGAACATCTTGTACGTTGTTGCATTTTGTTTGTTTAGTTTACTACAGTCTTGATGATTTTTGCCATATTAGAACACTTTCTTCATTTGTATCTTCTTTGTTATATCATTGATTTCTTCAAGTCTGGAAGACTCATTCACAGCAATAACTTTCTTAGTCAGATAGAATTTCATGTGTTACTTTCTCACCTTACTTTGTAGGAAGAGGAAGTATTCTGATGGTGCGCCGGAAATCGGCGATTTTTCGTCAAGGAAACTTATTTTCGGACACTGGTAATGAAACAGTGGATAAATATGGTTCCTATATGAAATAAATTACTTCCTCGGACACGATGTGTATTCAGAAAACATGTTTTGTGGGTCCTTGATACTGAAAAATCGATTGATGGCGAAACGTTCGCCCGTCCGTCCGTCCGTCCGTCCGTCTGTCCGTTCGTTCGTCTGTCTGTTCGTCTGTGGTCAACTGTAGCCTCTAAGTCGGTTAAGTTTTCACACTTGGCAAGATTTGACTCCCGTGTTCCACGCCATCCTATTTTGTAAAAAGAAACAGACAACAGATGCCTCACTGATGCAATTGTATAGTGTTAACGGAATGCGACGTTTTACGAAGAGTAACATTCAGAAACAGTCTCCCTTCTTTTCGTGCAGTCATCCACCAGGATAGCTGATGCTAGTTATAGTGCCAGAATGCAGTTTGCCGTTCTTGCTCGAAGCACGGCCATGTCTCTTTATGGATCGCGGTAAAGCCAAAGCTTAAATAATCGTAAACCGCACGCGAGTGCTTACATGAGCACGCCTATATATTTTTTCTTGAGCAAGGCTTGCACAAAGTAAATGTTCGAAACACTGCTCTTGTTATTAATTTGAAGCAATACAATTTTTAATTCAAAATTATGGTAAATATGTTGAATTATTGATGGGAAGGTTCTTGAGTTTATATCAATTAAAATATAACTAACCAATTGCAAACGCTTCGGAAATGTATTTAGTCTCCATTAGGGCTATAATACTACGCAATAATAGGAAAACCCGTCAGACGTTGTTCTGCCCTTTATCTCCCTCTTTCCCACCCATCTCCGTTTCTTACTGTCTCTCCCTCCGTCACCTTGTACCTGTCTGTCTCTGTGTGTCTCTGTCTCTGGCGCTCTCTGTCCCTCTCTTTCACATTTTCTTGCAGATTCTGCACGTCTCTGAGCAGGTGAGGTAATATCGGGAAGCGCCGTACGAGCAAAAATGTAATAGAATGTTCAGGAAGAGTTCATTCTGTAGATTACGATGTGAGAAACGTTTCTTTGAGGTCAATGCTGCCGAGTGTGTTGCAGGTTGCATTTGACGTGAATATGTAGCGCCGTGTAGTGGAGTTAAAACAGAATTAACAACACAAACCTCGGCGAAAAAACACGTAGAAGTGCCAACTTTCATGGAGATCGGTCCAACGGTGTCGGAGTTTTGCTTTTATATACATACCAACATCCTGTTACTGAAGAACTGAAGAATTAACTCGCAGTAGTAATGGTGATCGGCGTATATTTAAATGTCTTGTGAGAGCTAGGTCCGTGCTTTTAGACACAATAATGATATAAGGCAATCATAATTATTATAAAATATCAATCAGAAAATTGTCTGTACTGTCACTAATATATTATTAATTGAATTTTGGCACATATTTTTCATCGACAGACAAAAATGTTTTTATTCAGTTCTTCAGAATGAAGAATAGTACTCGATATAATAACAAATATTGACTCACCAATTCAAACAAATATCAAACAAAACTACTCATTAAAACAAATATATACATATGTATTATAGAGAGTGCAAAGCACCTACAAAATGACCGTTACAAATAGCACAATGCAACCAATAAGTTAAAACCTTTGTGAGGAAAGGGGGAGAGGATAGGCTTCAAAATACGTTACATAAAATATAAAATATAACAGAGAACTTAATCTTGGGTTATGAATCGCATTAGAGCAAATATCAAAAAATAACAAATTATATACATGAAGACTAAAATTAAATACAAGAAAAAGGTCTGTGTTGACCATCAACAAAGCATTATTTATCTGAAAAGTTCCATAAGACAGAGTCATACTGACACGTAAAAGAATTCGATTCCAACGTGTATTGAGAGAGTCTGAAGTTTTTACATGAAGATTTCCAGAACCAACCTAGAAAAATAATTCCGTTCTATCTCCTATACTTCTGAAAAATTGATGGAATGACCACTGTCCAGCAGATATGCTGTTATTGAATTATGCCGATCTGAAATTTCATTCATATTGCGCATATGTTCAGATACTCATGCCTTTAACGTAACGTTGTGATCCTTACAAAGGTTTTAACTGATTGGTTGCATTATACAATTTGTAGCAGCCATTCTGTATGTGCTTTGCACGCTCTACTGTACATAGGTATATATTTGTTTTACTGTGTATTTTTGTTTGATTTTTGTTTGAATTGGTGAGTCTCTGTAGTTTTTGATTATATCGAGTACTATTCTTCATTAGAATAACTATTTCAGTACAATAATATTTGATTGTTTATTTATGTTAATTTATGTTAATTTATCTTCCTTTGTAACTACTTATTCATATTCTTTTCGATGTATTTGGATTATATCTCCTTTACTTTACTATTTCTAGCCTGAAGATGGGGAAAAATAATACCCCGAAACGTCGCTCTGTAAACTCTGGTATATTTTTATTACTCTGAAGAAATGAATAAAAACATTTTTGTCCGTCGAAAAATCTGTGGCCAAATTCAATGAATAATAATAATTGTCATAATTATTTTCATAATTATAATTATTGTTACATAATTATAATTATAATTACTGACGAGAGAACGTTTTGATGGAACATATTTTTCGCGAAAATGGCAAGTTTACGGAAAATATTAATTGTAAAATTACAATTTCGTGCACGTTTTCCGAATTTAAAGTGTCCACATCGCGATGCTCTTCATATAAAATATATAATGTTAAACCTAATAAAAAATATAAATGTCACACTCTTATTTCTCTACTATTACTACCTCTTACTGCATAGATCACTAAAAATACAATCACATCACCATTAATGACATACGAGTTCCAAAATATATTTTCATACAGTCTAGAACAGCGATTACCAACTGGACAAGGAATGACGTCGGAGCAGCTTTGCTCTCCGAGATAAGGCGCTTGGAGAAGGAGCCCGAGCAAAAGGGGAAGGGAAGGAGGGGCTCACGGCGGTCGAAAACCTTATCAGTGGGCATTTGCCGGTATTTCTGGCAACATAATTAGGAAAATATCGATACCCGTTAATTTTCTTTTGTTCAGGAAGAAAGGTTTGCTTTTGTAGATACTGGAACAGTGGCGAAGTGTTTAGTATGTTCGAATGAACTGCAATATGTTAAAAATTCCAACGTACAGATGCATTACGTAGCTTTGCGACCCAGAGAAATCAGCGAGATTAAAATAAACTCTGAGAATTGACATCGTTCCCAATCGTGGGATAAGTAAAGGAATTTATACTGAAAACCACGAGGATATACAACATTCTCAAACAAAATTGTACATAAAAAAATGAAGCCTTGGGTCCAAATTCTCTCACGTGATCCCTACCGGGTACCTATTTGTTAACATTCATTATCGTTTCAGAACAAAACTATATCTGGGATACGGCATAATATCCTGGCGAAGCTCATCTTATAGTACCCGGACTTTTAGATTGCAGAAAAAATTCGAATAATAAAGAAATGCTATCTACGTGATTCCTGCAAACCTCTCTTCATTGAGCTTGGAATCTTACTAACTTTCAAGAAGACTATACTAACTTTCAAGAAGAACAATTTTTAACAATGATGTATAATGTATTAGTTTACATTTGAATTGTGTCATTAAAAAAAACAACTTAATATACTTGTAACAAGTAATGTACTTCACCTACTGGGTAAATAACCCCCATATCCAACAGGTTTTTTCCCAGTTTCCCTGATCCACTGAGGAAATGTTGGAGGAGTAAATAGTTGCGGAGCAGTGAATCGTAAATTTTTGTGAGGTTTGCTTACTTCACTACTTACCTTGACAATCAGTATCGATTCGAAGTACCACTATTCTATTTTAAGCGGAATTGGCACCTGGATGTATCTGAAATAAGTTTCTGTAATGCTCTAGTAGGAGAGAGCTATCGTGGAGGGGAGATTCACAAGATATGAAATTTATTTGACTTGATAGAGTTAACTTTAAATGAAAAATTACATAACTTACAATAATGCTGTCTAATTAGAATGTTAATTTCTTTGCAAATTGACTAGAAGCATTGAACGCTTGAATCAGCTGATTGGCAAAACAGCTGTAGACATGACAACTGAGGTAAACACCTTGTGCGCATTAAAACTCACTGAGTGTATGCTTAGATTGAGATTGAACTTGGCATGTGCGTACGCTGAAAAGACAAGAGAAAACAACAAAAACATTGACACCAGAACTCGTGTCAGCATGGCAGCAGACACGCTTGGAGATGGTCTGCCCGTCAGAGGTGGAACAGCTGACTCGCGGCGAGTGATGACCTTACACAGCCGGGAGTAGGTTGGCCCCGAGATCACAGGCGCATTGCGCGTATCACCAACACAGATTACGGAGCTCAAGATACGTAAATTAGTTTCTCACCAAGAAGTGTAGAACTTGGAATCAGGGCCATTGCGACAGTCACTGTGGCTGACAATGCTTACTATTACGCGACTATTAGCAACTATATTACGAGAGCAATTGGCAAAACTCATATTATTGTTAAGATTGCATGATGGCATATGGGACACCCGCCCTGAGTTCAGGTAGTTGCATAACGATAAGTTACATTGCTCACAGAGTAAACACTGCACTGCTCATTAGACCAAGCAGTTCGAAATACGAGCGATTGCACAACTCATGTAACATCAGGTTAAAACAGTTTACCACAGTCAATAAACGTCAGGCTGCGTTGAAAGTGAAAGTTGCGCATAAGCACATTTTAGAATTATACTGTACACACATTTTAGAGAGTGCAGTGTGAATCTAGCACAAAACAATAGTAAGTGCGAACGAGAGAGACGTGGGTTTGCTCTATACGAAAGCTACGGACAGAGCCGTTCGTTAGGCAAGGCCAGGGGGGAACGAAAGCGTCGCGGTTGCGAGCTACACGAGCCAATGAGAACTTACCCTTCGTTTATTATAATTTAGAAGCGTTAAGCTAGACTAATTTATAATTAAAAGGAAGATGCGCGGGCAATTAAGAATTTTAGTGGGGCGTTAGTGCTAATAATATTAGCTGCGCGGATTGCATCACGTTTCAAAGAATATTGAACGTGCAGCTGCACGTCGTCAAAGGGGAGATGTGTGGGCCGAGGTTCTTGGAACGTCGGGCGAGTTGGAAGGGCGCAGGGACTACGCAATCTTGCCTCACGACTGTACCTGAATTCTTAAAACTTGTAATAGAACTTGTAACGTAGAATCTGTAGCTGAACACTAGAAATAAAATATTAAATATGAGAATAAAAATTAGAGTTATAAATTTGTACAGATCTAGGTTACTGGTTCATGACAAGAACGTGCATATGAAATGTTCAATTACAAATTAAGTAGCTTTACTCCGAAAGTTGAGATGACACGTTTCTTTTTATTTCTGAACATAAATGTAGCTTCACAACGTGGACGTTTTGTTGAGTTCTTTCAGTTGTGGAAGGAGTAGAGCCGGGGTATTTGTTGCTATTTTGGTAGCAATACTAAAAATGAAATCTGCAGTTCTTTTACCGATTAAATAAATTTTCTGTTACTCGAGGGCGAAAATATCTAGTTTTAAAATGTTGCTAACCTCGCTTTGTTAGTACTTCTATTCATCATTTAACTATTTGTGGTTAAAAGGTGGGGAAGAAATTCTGGAACTCAAGAAAACTTGAGCAGATAGTACTTCTCGACCTTACGTCACGTACAGTTATTTAACAAAATCAATCAAATCAAAGAGGGGAAAAAGGTATTGTTGGCAGTTTCTCTAGATTCTGTCAATTCATGCCTTTCCCATTGCTCTGTTTCCTAATTATTAACTCTCTTCATTCACTTCTGTTGTTATTGTTATTGTTATTATTGCTATTATTATTTATCAATATCCATCATTATTTTATTTCCCCAACGAGTCCACTAGAAGGTATCCCAGCAAACACGACCGAGAGCTGAGAGGAAACACAAAAACAATTGAATGTAATAATGGAGTACTGGATTACGAATTTAAGAGCACACAAAATGCTTTGGTATATCAATTTTAACTGAAGGATATATTAAGAATTTTGTTATTTGGTAAAATATCCAGATCGGATAATATATTTTAACATATTAGATACTATTTTTTAAAATAACGAGTTTAACGCAATTGACTTGTTGACGCGAACTTCCGAGTGACAACCATCTTGTTGTGCAGGCATCGTATTTATTCTATTTTAATTGTTTGATTGGATTATAAATATCACTAATTTCCGCAACTCTAAAATGTAAGAAGTTTTTGATAACCAGGGTAGGACGTGTTATCAACACAAGATTTAGTGGATTATGTTTTTACTAGAATGAGAACATTGAATGTGTAAAACAACGTTTCGAGTGCTATCCATCACCCCCTTTCAAGTGCTGAAACAATTTCGTATGAGAACAAATAGGCTGCAGGTACGAGATAATAACAACATAACAAAGTTGATAGAAATCACTTACCACTAGGTGTATTCAATCTACTTACAGAATCATAAAAGAGCTTGTACGTGTGATAAAACTAATAGAAATTGTTGAGGGGTAGGGACATAGCGCCGGCATATGTTAGAGTATATAAAAGAAATAGGGAGGAGAACCTGACAAAAGGCTACGAGTGGCGCAGAGCACAGAACGTGCAAGTCAATGAGGTTATGCAAGGTGAAGTCAGAGGAAAAACTGTGAAATTGGTGAAAAGCAAAAGAGTGAAGCAGATCAGTTTTTCCCTGTTTTCATCTAGCATAAACTCATTGACTTGTACGTCCAGTGCTCTGCGTCGCTCTGCTTTTTGACACATTCCCCTCCCTATTCCTTTTACGTATCACAACAGGCTGACGCCTGGGCTAAGCCCCCGGTCTTTCGTCGGTTAGTTTTCTTTATAGGGCAAATTCCCCTTAAAAACGAAGCTTACCCGTTGCTTGGAAAAATCATTTACATTTTTTACCCGCAAATCAAAGGATAACAAGATTAGTGTAGTTCTTTTCAGTAATTTGATTGTACATTTTGCTTGAGGAAAATGCATATATTTGGGTAGTTTCAATTTATGTGAATTTATGTATATCAATCCATGTTATTTTTCATAGTCTGATAATTTGGAAATTTGTTTGAAGAGTAATGTTTGAATTGAAACCATAAAAAGTAATATAGTTCTTTAGGTGGTTATCATGGTTGCGCAAGAATCACAAATTTCGCTAGGCATTTTTGCTTCCCCAACGTTTTTTGGATGCACTAGTGATACGGCTGGCCGATACTAGATTTTTCAATTTTTAAAAAAGGAGGAAAAGTGCCAAAATTAATTTTAGAATTTTCAATATCTGATTAATAGCAAAAAATCCTTGTTATACAGAAAATGAATTTAGCTCAAGTGAGTTTCCAAGCTTGAATTTAGCTGAAGTGAGCTTCAAATTGCCTACATCTATAATACGTCTCCCTTCTTATGGATTGGCTCAAACCTGTTTTTCATGTTAAGCATTGATTTTGTGAACTACTTTGTTTTAGAAGAATGTCTACTTTAATCTCCAAGATTGTTTCTTTCTATCTTGTTGCTTCGTTTATTGTATCGGTCTATTTATATATAAGAAGTAAACTCCGACACCATCTCCAAGAAAGTTCGCACATCTACGTATTTTTTCACCCAGAAGGTTTATGTGCTGTTAATTCTGTTGTAACTCCACTACATGGCGCTGTAGAACAAAACTATTTACATCAAATGCAACCCGCAACGCACTCAGCAGCATTTTTAATCTAGTATATCGTTAAATAAATCCTAAACAATGAGTTCTAGGGCCTTAAAAACTAAAATTTTGAGACCGAAGGCCTCAAAGAAAACGTTTCTCATACCGTAATCTACAGACTGGACACTTCCTGAACATTCTATTACGTTTTTGCTGGTCCGGCGCTTCCCGATATTACCTCACCTGCTCAGAGACGTGCAGAATCTGCATGTAAATGCGAATGAGGGGGACAGAGAGCGGCAGAAGTAGAGACACACAGAGACAGACAGAGACAGGGTGAGGGAGGGACGAGACAATGAGAAAGGGAGATGGGAGGGGAATGAGGGAGATAAAGGACAAAACGTCTGCCGGGTTTTCCTAGTACTATATAGAGAACTTTATTAATTCTATTCTTTTGCAGTCGTATACCCGATGATACGAAAACATGATTTCGCGAAACTTTGTACGTTGTAATAAAATATTTTACTGTTTCTCTCATACATTTACATACTGTTTCAGACATACATTTTTTAAACAACAATTTTAACCAAAAATGAAAACTGGAATGTCTATAATATATCGAGTACTTTCTCCATACCATTAAACTTCTTAGTTATGGGGATGGATTTTGTATCTGTAAAAACAACGGTAGAGGTTGTTTGGCGAGTTTGGAGGTTTAATTACTCTATACCCCACCAGCCTTACTAATAAAAGCTTGGTGTAACTTTGTTATATCACGCTTATTCCGGGCATAGTTATTCCCAGCATAAGTTCGGAATAAGGATGGATTAAATTTTTACCAATAATGGCCACTAAACCGTAGCTTAACTATTCCATGTTAAATACGGAATCAATGCTTGGCAACGTTGCTTCATGTACCATATTTGGCGTATTTACTTTATTCTTTGCTGTCTTTGTAAGGGCTTAGCGGGAACTTGGCGTTGAGTTTGCACAGAATTTTCGCATTTTCTCCCGAAGTGTGTTATGGCAGTTGTAGTTAGTGGATTCAGATTGATTCAATTGAATTACGATTGTAATAAATGCTGATGTCCATTTTATAGAATTTAAATTAATGTCCAAAAGCACGTGTGTATGTTAGGAATGGATAAATGACTACAAAAAGAGCACAGTTTAAAAAATGAAATCTGACGAATATGTTGAGAGAAAAATGTGGATTCGGTGAAATAAATAAATAGTTCAATAATTTATGAATATAACACTTGCAGAAATGTATTTCTCACCTTTTTTATTTTAATTTGAGCAACAATAATTGTGAACATTTTTAAAAAATTGCTGTAAATCCGAATAATTATATCAGAATTCCAAAAAACAAATACTAGAGAACTTAAAATCGATTCTTTTAAATCCTTTATTCTTCATCTCACAAAAAAATTTTATAACTCTCTTTACCTGTATCTAAAAATTTTGTTTTACAACCAAATTATTTTCAATGTCCTTGAATAGATTAGTGTTTCCCTAAGAACGTTTTCTGTCCTCCTTAATTTAAGTAATTATTTTTCCCCTTTTCAATTCACTTCTTTTTAAATAGAATGCTATTTACTGAAATATAGTTAATCTTTTAAATTATAGGTAATATTATTTACCTGCAAATTATATGCTGGCATCTTGCCATGTATAATTGAAAAATGCACGATTGAATAGTTAGAAAATAAATATAAAAAAATAATAAGTGCGTTCTAACTTGATTAGAGAATGTTGAACAACAATTATTAAAGAAGAAATCTTCCAATCAACTTAACTTCTAATTAAAACTGGAGCTTCAATTCATTTAACTTATATGCTAGTAGGACTACTTATTACTGATATAAGAATAGAATGTTGTTCAATTTTTGTACTGCACAATTTCACAATGTTACTGTTTGTAAACTAATTTATATTGAATTTATTATCAGTTGATATAAGCCCACCTATATGAAGTATAAAAAAAGTATAAAAAGTTAAATTGCTCAAAGCAAGCCCATATAAAGTTGAATTTTCCTACGCTCACAAAAAATTAATTTTTATTTTTGTTGACATACAACTATGTAAATGAATTAGCCAAGTTTCTGACCTGTATTACAAGATTTATCATCTCAAGAATATTTATTTGTTATTTATTCCAGTGGCGTAGGCTCAATGTATACGAGTGATGTGTTACATCCCCTAGTTTTCCATCATTTAAAAATATTTTCAGTAAAGTATTTTATTTTCTTCTGTTAAGTATCTCCCTCTGTTTCTCTAATCCCTCCCGTCATTTACGTGCGCGGTCCAATAGGCGTTAGTCCCCTCGCTGGATGTGACAGGCCGAGAAACATCCCTTGAACGACCTCACTTCGTTGGCGAAGTTATTGAACTCAAGGCCATGCACTGTGTGCAAGCTGCGTGGTTTCGACTGCGGAGATGTGACATAGCTTCTCACATCAAAGGCTTCTCATTGGCTTTTGTGTATTCCCTCCCAATAACCTTCCCATACCCCCTCCTCTGATGCAGTCATAATTCGGCAGCACGCCTGGAAGCCCAGAAGTCACGTGCCACTATTGTGACCCGGAAGCGGGGAGCGGGGGGCATACGGCACGATTGTCTTTCTTCACAAGTCAAGCAAGTCTGCCAACTATGCTTAAGCACATTTCAACCTGATTCAGTACAACTGGGTAATTCGGTGTGTGTTAGCAGGCCTTACAAAACAAGATCACTCCCATCATGTAAGGAAATGGTGACAGAGACAATCCGTGAACTCGAAACGGTGCGCGCGATGTTATTTCGTTCGTCATGTGTGTCCTGCGTTCTAGCGTAAATGCTGTTTACTACTGAATGTGCATTAAATAGACTACTTTGCCTAGTTGGTGATATGTTAAAGAGAATCGTGAATTCGAAACTCAATAAGAACTTCGCGAAAGAATAAAACTTGCGTGTATTTGTTCATGTGCGATATGGCGAGTGAATCCAGTTCATTTGTGGTAGTGGGTGCGTTATTTGTGGTAGGAACAGTAGTAAAACGTTTCATTGTGTCATAGACAGGATTCGTGAAATTCCGTGCAGTTCTTTCTCCTATTCCAAAAAACTTAAGGTAGGTAGTGATGGACAACCCAGACAACGCGAATAGATCTAGAATTGAAAAATTAGGTATGTACTTTTTTTGTGGTTATTTTTTTAGTTTATTTGTTTTGTTTATGTAAGTTAGTGCATGCAATAAGAAAATGATTTTCAAGGAAAATTCAGAATGTGTCTAATTTGCAACATACACTTCGAAAATGCTTCAGAGTAAAGTAGAATGACGCAGACTTTAAATATTTGGAATTATGCGTTCAATCTGTAATATCATGATCGCATCCCCACATCTACTACCCAGGAGACGCCACTGATTTATTCATTTTCTGAACCTTTACCCTCCGAAACTTAATGAATAAAAAATATCACTAAAATTCTTTCACTTAAAAAATGTAATAAAATAGTTTTGCCTTTTAATACAAAGGTATATCTTAAAGACAGGCATCAACATAAAACAGCATGCTAATATACCCCAATGTTTAGATTATTTGTTCTATTTTAAGATAATAGTAGATGAATTCGAAGACTCATTTACATGAATATTTTTTATTGAGAGTTCATTTGTATTGGTCCAATTCATGAAAATTTTATGTCAGTTAGCCGATGTTTCTGAGTTTTTATTTCTCCATCTTTAGGGCTAAATACATTAACTACATGGTTAGAAGTACATGCAATTAGTGTTTATACATTCCGTAATGAGTAAGCAGCCTTAAAGATGGAAAAATAACACTGAAACGTCGGCTAACTGACATAAAATTTTCATTTATAGGACCAATATCCATGAACTACTCGATGGATTCCACTACAGATGGTAATGAATCACAGCAGATGAATATTTTTTATTAACGACCCACTTTGATAAAGAGAAGTTCACTACTATTACATACCCAATTTACATTACAACATTAGGCCAATAATTTTTTTTATTTTTCAGGTATTATCCGAAAAGTTTTGTTTGTTACAATTTCATATCTATTACTTTGAGTTCATTATGAGCCAATCTTTCAGTCCGGTACCTGGAGAACACTCAATATTTGTGACATGTTTTTTTCAGTCTTCATCTGAATTTGGTATGCGACTTAGTAATCAAATGTTGGTTTAAAAAATATTATATACATGCAGTTGGATACAATTAATCCTGTATGAAGTTGAAGAGAAGGTTCTGTAGAATTATGTTTGGCATTACATTTTTTTATTTACATTTAAAACCAATCCACTCCTCTCTTGTATTTTTCCTAGAGGTAATTTCTGTTACTGAGCTTTCCTAGAGAATATTAATGTTGCAGAGCCAATAAAAATGGACAAGTTCTTATATTATATGTAGAAAAACTAGTAAATTCAAATTAAAAACATGTAAGAAATTAGCAGTATCGAAATTAATTGTAAAATGAGTTTTCTCAGAACACTCTATGAAAATAAATGTTCTGTATTCTCAAACATAATGAAGCACTTATTACCATAAGATTTAAATATTCAATTGATGAAACTCTGGAGCATATTTAAAATAAAAATAAATCTATTATTATCAGACACATAATACAAGTATAACTTCTGTTTGACAGTACATTCATAAAATGTTAATTCAATTAGGGATCATAATTTTTTAAAAAATGTTCTCTTCAAGCGCTTTCCGAACTGATACTCCTCATCGAACATCTGCTACTATTGGTAGTGTAAGTAGTCGATCACATCTTCCTCCACACAAAATTCTCACTGCTTTCAGCAACAGCTCTGCAGAATTTCTGAAGTCTGTTCGGCTTTGTATTCGTGAATAACATTTTCTTTTACTTTATTAAAATAACACAATGACTTTAATTTATAATGAGATATTGTACATATGCACGCTTAATGATGAAAAATTCCTATAGATATGTGTCATTATGGACATTGGGATATGAAAGCTTATACATTTGTTTGAAATGGGTGACTCATGCCATGCAAGTCTTCAGTCACGTTGAATATTATATTTTCTCCAGGAGCGAATAAAGTATTTCTGCAAAAATGTGCAAATTTTGCTCCTCCCTACTTGTGACTGATCAGCTTTGACGTAAACAAATTGGTTAACTCAAGTTTTCCTTCCTACGAAAACCCATTTTTATTTCGAAATTCATCTGAATACCCTTCAAAAATAACACTCGGCGCTCGGTAACACTTCTTTGTTGTCCGTTCGTTTCATTACCGATGTTTTACACTTCTATTTCTGGTATGAAACGCTAACAAAAATCACCTCGAAGTTTCAAATGCCAAAAATGCAAGAAAACAAGAACAAATGAATCACCCACGACAGAAACTAGATAGCCAAATATCCACGAAAAACACAAGAAAGGGAAACACAGTCGAAGTAAAAATGACAATGATACATTGAAGCGAAACGCATAAACAGCTGGTTCTTATTTGCCTCCATGTTTTCGCATTTCGAGGTTATTCCACGCTTAAACTACGTCTGTTCGTGGTTTAGCGGTTGCCATGGAAACTACACCTCACTTATTCCGTGTTCGAGTTATGCCACGTTTATTAGTAGGAGTTTTCGCTATTCTCCTGCTTTTCTCGGCTTAAGCACGGAATACAATTTACACCACGTTTATTAGTAAGGCTGCGCAAGTTCAACTTGGTTTTAGAGGTCAGCTTCTACTTCCGAAAGCATTCCTGTTAGTACCATTCTAAAAAGGCTCTGTCTTGCTTAAGCTGATACGTCCGAACATCTATGTCCTTCTTCAGTTCACGGAGACTCATGGTGTACTACGGGTGACTCGAGGTTAATGTTGATTTCCAAGTCCTTCATGACTTGAAGTTTGTAGTAATTTCACGCCTTCCTTCCTCCATTTCTATGTTTGATTTAGGTAGAACGTCAGTTATTTTTTTAAAATTTTTTTCACTCCTGGTATGAAGAAAGGTGGCGTTAAATTAAACTTGTGATAATATTGATTTGGTACTCACCAATATTAGTTACAATGAATATCAGTAGAAAATCTATTCTGATCTGAATATATTAGGCGACCTCTTGGGAATGCAGACAGGTTATACAAAATTCTGCTCATTCTTGTGTACTTGGGATAGTAGGGCAAGGGAAAAGCAACCAAACACTTGCCCCAGCAAGAATGTTGTGTGCTCAGGAAGAAAAGGGTCTTTCAGAAATCCTTGGTTGACAGTACAAGCATTGTACTACTTCCATTGCTAATCAAATTAGGATCAATAAAAAATTTCGTAAAGTCAATGGACAAAGAAAGTGAAGGCTGAATATTACTCTGACTTCGTGAATCGCGTGATTACAACACATAAAGCAATTGGATGTAATATGTGTCTCAAAATAATGTGAAATGTGAAATGTTTTACATTCGCATTTAAACTTTTTTCCTTTAACTTTGGATACCTTCGTGATGAATAAGGAAAACTGATTCACGAACAGATGGGAAACACGAACAGATGGGCATGTATGGGAAATCATTGTAAAGGGAGGTCACTCAATTTTTAGTTGATTACTGCTGGAACACAATATTGGTAACTGACTCATCGGACTACAAGCGGATATTTCTGACAATTTTTTGAAGTAATTTTTAATTTATTTATAGAATTAATTACATAGAAATACATTTTTCTTCAATATGAAAGTACTTATTAACACTGTGAATTCTTATGCGATGAATTGTAGTTTCTCAGTAGAAAATATAAGCTGTATCTAATTTTACCGTTCCATTAGCATATTGGAATTTCAAAAAATTTCATTATTATTTCAATATTTTTAATATTTCCACAAAAAAATGGCGCGAGATATATTTCTGACTTCACATCGGCATTCAGCGCCTGCGAATTAGCAAAAGTTACCCGTTCTCACTCAGCGGCAAGAAAAGAGTTCTCAATTGTTCTGTAGCATAATGCTTTCTCAAGTTGTTCACAATGCCTACACAACTGTCACATTCCATTGTTCCATTACTAGCACTCCACGGCGTCTGGTTAGCAACTCATATAAGACAGAAAATGCCTGTCTATAATGTAGACAGCTTCTGGGTAAATGACCCGCATAACATTCGAGGTTTTCGTCCAATTCCTCATTTCGCCCGCTCGGCTCTTGCCCCGCCCCGCCCTACTCCGCCGCCCGCTCTGCCCTGTTGCATCCCGCTCCGCTCCCCAGCCCCGTCCGCTCCCCTCCCTCGCTTCGCTCCTCTCTACCCGCTCCTCTCCTCCCCCGCTCCTCTTCGCCCCCTCCTCTGCGCCCCGCTTTCTCTGCCCGCTCCACCTCGACCTACTCCTTCCTCTCCACTCCGCCCTGGCACGGCCCGCTCCCTTCCGCCCCGCCCGCTCCCTTCGGCCTCGCTCCCCTCCGCCCCGCTCCCCTCCGCCCCGCTCCCCTCCGCTCCGCTCCCCTCCACCCCGCTCCCCTCCGCCCAGCTTCCATCCTCTCCGCTCCCCTCCGCCCCGCTCCCCTCCGCTCCCCTCCACCCCGCTCCCCTCCGCCCAGCTTCCATCCTCCCCGCTCCCCTCCGCCCCGCTCCCCTCCGCCCCGTTCCCCTCCGTCCCGCTCCCCTCCGCCCCGCTCTCCACCGCCCCGCTCCACTCCCCACCGGCCCGCTCCACTCCCCTCCACCCCGCTCCCCTCCGCCCAGCTTCCATCCTCCCCGCTCCCCTCCGGCACGCTCCCCTTCGCCCCGCTCCCCTCTGTCCGCTCCTCTACACCCACTCCCTTCTTCCCCGCCACACTCGCTCCGCCTTCTTCTCGGCGCCTTCTTCTGCTTCTCCTTGGGCGGCGCGAGGCGAGGCAGGGCGACGACGCGCCGACCGCCGGCTTCCGTGATTAATCGCGAGACGGCTGCCCCCGCCCCCGCCGCGCCTTCGCTCCCGTCCCCGTCTCTGCTCCTCCCCCCTCCGCCGCCCCTCCCCCGCCCTCCCCCGCGCACCTCGCTCGCGCCGCGCCGGCGCCCTAATTGAAATGCTCCCCGCATGCAGCGGAGAGCTCCCTCGCTGTGGCCCGGAACATCGCCCTCATCGGCCGGCGACGCCGCCCCCTTCTTGGCCCCGCCCACGCCGCGCCTCCCCCCGCGGCCCCGACCTCCTCTCCCACATCGCATCTCCACGCCCCCACCCCAGCCCAGCCCTTCTCCAGCTCTTGGATTCCTAATTTCTCTCGCTCTCTCCCGTCTTCTTTTCTCTGCTTAGCACTAGCGTTCTTTCTCCCTTTAAACTTCTTCGTGCTTATTTAGTCGGGCTCATCTTTCGTTCATGCTCCTCCTTTCTTAACTACGAGCTATCATTTTTTCGATTCGTGTCTTTCTTAACTTTTTGTTTACATTCTTTCTTTCTTTCTTTCCTTTGCAAGCGCTCTCCTTACTTTCTTTTTCCTTCATTCCCTTCGTCTTATCTTTTTCTCCCCCATTGCTTGTTACCTTTGGTTCCGTGACCTCCCCTGTTGCTCATCGGCACGCAGCAGCCTCGTCCCCCGCCGTCCTCCGCTCGCATCTGCTTCGTCTCCTCCGCCCGCGTGCCCCCCCCGGGCTCTTTGTTGCCGCGTCCGCCTCTTCGCCGGGCTCGCTTTCCTCCTCGCCGCCTCCCATGTCGGCCTCGACCTGGCGTCCTTATCGCCACGCCTCCGACCCCTTCGCCGTCTCCGCCCCCGCCCCCGCCACCCCCGGGCCGCCCCGACCGGCAACTCCCCCGGCGCGCGGCTGCAGCGTGAACTTCCAACTTGCTCCAGTGCCGGTCGTGATTAATTGTACGGGCGGTGTCCACGGCGCTTCATTATTTGAAAGAAGTCAGCCCTGGGAGCGCCGCCGGCCGCACGGCTGGTGGCGGAGGTGAGCGGCCGGGCGGTGGCGACGGCGACGGCCTCCCTGGCCCGGGCGCTGGGACGGGCGCGGCGGCGGCGATGGCGGCGGAGATAACGGCGATGTAGCAACAATGTTCTCTGTGTCATAGAGACAACAGTAGTAGATTTGCCGTAGAGATGGGGGGGCAGAAGCAGCGTTATCAGTGAGGGACTGAAACGGCCGGTGGGTGTGGGAGCTGCGGAGACGGAAGGAGAGGAGGGGTATGATGGAGTAGAGGTGCCGATGCTGGCGCGGAGAGATGATGACGGCGGGAGAGGCCGAGGCGGTGGCGGCGACGACGGCGACTGAGCGTGCCGGCCTGAGGACAAAGCACAGCCGCTCCGCCCCGCCGCGCGCCGCCTCGCCCCGCTCTTCCATAAACATGTCCCCTCTAAAAGTAAAGCATTTCTACTAGAGTGCTCTCGGTGGTCACCGTGCGGAGCCTCGGTGGCTAGTGGCCAGTGGCGCGCGGCTTCCCGTGGCGACGGGCAGGCGCATTCGGTCGTGCCACCTCGGCGCAATTGATGAGCTCATTTCCAAAGCGACGTATCTCCAAGAAACAGTTTTTCTTGAAGGGGAAATATTCGAATTCATTCTTGTGGTTCACGATGGGATTCAACGGGATGGGATTTTCGGATACCATTTACTATACTAGAGAGAAATGCCATTTTTGAACACAATATTTCTTTGTGTGGTGGAGAGGGGTCTTAAGAATATATTGACTCGTAAAACTAGGAAACTAACAGAAAAAAGTCGCTTTGGAAAGAAGCTCTTCAATTTTTGCAGAGATCTCTTTTGTTTCGTACATGGCTAATTGAATTATTTGGCACATCACATAGGGGCTGAACAATTGATACATGTTCAGGCTAAGCGTAGTGAGCATACTATTTGATACGTTCGAAAACACTAAATAAGCAATCAAACAATACATCTGTGCAAATGCTGGCACTGTAGTGGATGTCCCCTTCTTTGTGTCCGTGATAGGTTGGGCGCTCGGAGGCAAGTTCCTCAGACTCTCATGAAAGTGGAATCTCCTCTTGTGCCCTTTTCTCAACACAAGAGTAAATGAACTGGTGAACGAGCCGTCGTAATTTTTGCCCTATTTCGCATGAGACCGACGAATTGTACTGATGACGTGTGTTCAGAAAGGTAAAGACCTTCCAGACTGAGCTCTCGTTTGACTAAAAGCACTGACGACTCCCTGGCCGAACTAAATGGCTGCTTTGATGAACGATTGAAACGGTTTAGTTCTGTTTAAAGCGTGGTCTGTTGAACAGATCGGAACTTTCCTACTCGTTCTGCTGAAGTGTTTTATCAAGCATGAGGACTTCTTGACAGACTGAGGAGGATTTGAATTCATTCTTTGAAGGCTACGAAGCGTCAGAAGTTTATAGAATTTGGTAAATCGATCATCACTGGATCGTTTAGTAAGTTTAGCATCACATATCTCTACAACTTTCGTCTTGAGGCAACATCTATTACCAATTTTTTCCCACATTGATAAATCTTAAGAACATGGCCTTCTGCACTGGCTGGAGTTACGGCATTCTGCGTACGTTAAACTTGTGGGGTTTCAGAAGACGCCTCTCAGTGCTTCCCTAAACATTTTTAACTGACAGATCCTTTCGTGTACGCCATGGTAGCAAGTTGTCCTGCTCCCTTGAAAACATCGTTCGATAGTGTTTCTCTGCTACTGCTATTAGTATTATTACGTAGGTTTTACGTGAGCCTGTGAAGGCAGAGCAATTTGTGGACAACTTCTCTATCTTCTGTTCGTCCAGCAGCATAAATGCAAAAGTATGCAAAAGCAGCTTCATATCGTCTCTAACAGATTACACGATGGTGCAAGTACAGTGACCTCAATTTTTCCAACTCTAAAACGAGTTGTATGCACTTGTGTATAATATTACATCTCCATAATAAACTCGAGCTCTCCATAGGCGTTCACCAGCTTCTCTTCGTTAACAACATTAGGTACTTTGGAGTCTCGACAGATCTTCTTTTCATTAAATGCTCTGAATCGAGAGCTTGGTGCATGTCACGGCTGTGGAGGAGCCTTGTTTGCAGAGACAGCCTGTGGGGGTAAACCTCCGGCAAGTTGACTTGTAGGTCGGCGCAGGACCTCTCGTTTCAGCCGGGGAGGCACACCACCACCTGCAAAATATTTAAGAGACTTATGATCACAGCAGTTGAAGCCCACGGAAACATCAATCAATATTTAAAACCTGTGGAATTTCGAAAATTGTAAGAGAATGTATTTTGGAACTTGTCCTACTCCTTCAATATGTGTACTAAGGTTTTTAATGTAATATTAGATGTAATTCCTCAATTTAAGATACTTAATTCATTTCATATTCACTTTTTGGAAATATTAGTAGATTCGGTGTAAAACAGTTAAGTTGTGAAAATGTTGTCAAGTTCCAAAATCACTGCTATATTTACGTATTATTTTGTAGACTTTACTACGCAGGGTACTGCTTGTATTCCTTCTCTGAAGGCCGGAGTTTGATTTCTTAGGGGAATGTTTGTTTTCATTAAAACCTCTGAATTTTCCAAAGTTGCGAATCTTTGAAAATTGCATATTGACAATATACCGCGCTTCATTTGCTGAAGGGGGTGTTTCGCGAGACAGCTCTATAATTGCTATTATTTTTGTTGCAAATAATACGCGCAAATATGTGCTGTAGTAATACCACTAGTTTTCCTAGTGTAAAAGGGTACATGCGTAAACAACAGAATAATAGTATCACTTTTCCCGCGTCCGGCAGTCCGAAGTGGTGGACTTATTGGTGGACTCTCATCAAGCAGTACGAGTCCGTATCGGAGAGTGAAGAGGTAGATAAAGAAATTTTATTTATATATTAATTTATAATTTGTTTGTTTGTCCCTCGGTGACTCGTGGCTAGCGAACTTGGCTTCTATATCGCAACCCCGGGTTCGATTCCCGGATGAGGTACAGATTAGGTTCTTGCTTTTCACTGCTATGTTCCAGTTCATTTAGCTGTGTGACAATGTAAAAACTTCTGCCAACTACGCTTGTTGCTATCTTCAATTATAATTCAACTGCAGTGTAAAACACAAACTATGTGAATATTGTAGAAAACGTAGCGTGTGGTGTTTCTTGGGTGTCAACATAAGAAGAGTAACGCAGTGAAGGTAACCTGCGGCAACTGTTCCTTGCTGTTCGCTGCGTAGCGCCCTGTCCTCCGGCCCCGCTTTGATGGCGAGCATTCCGTGGTCAATGGAGGAGCCTGTGGCCATAACTTAGCCAAGTGACTGAAAGGGCGCCCGGGAGGCTCCAATGAAGTGCGATGAAAGGGACCGGGCCGCAAAGACGTTCCCGGAAGGGCGCTTCCGGACAGAATTAGCAAAGCAGACTTGTGGGCCCAGGGTATTGTGGTGTGAAACGTCTGTTGGACCTGTAAAGTGAGAAATGGTTTAAGAATAAACAATATTACTGAAGACAATCGCCAAACACATTAAGTTATTTACTCGAGATGAATTCTTTGATGGGCAGGAATAAGAGTACAAGTCAGAAAACCTTGTTTTACAGTAGAGCGGAAAAACTGTTTTCTGTTCGTACTTTGAATATTCAAAATATTTGCAATGTGAAGAAAATAGTGTTTTAGAGCAGGATTTGAGTTGTACCATTTTTACTAGACATAGATATCGAGCAGATGATGACAAAAATGTACATATCTCGATTTTGCCAAAAATTGACTTGTACACTTATTCCTACCTATCAAAGTATTACTTTATTAAAATTGATTTGTGTTGTTTCTCCTCGTTTCATATTGCGAGGCCCTAGATCGCATACTTCCTACAAGCTCGTAGTATGAGAAAATCAGGTTTAATTTACTGAAGTTTCTCGTACAGCTACCAAGGGAAGCTGCAATAGTCAGCATTGTTTGGCATGCTACACGGTTCGGAGGAAAGGTATCTTCTTGGAACTGATTTGTTAATTACAGAACGTGGAGGCGTGGATTTTGCCTGAGTAGAAAGCAGCCTTTCACAATAATTTATTTCCTCATAAAGCTAATCATCTCCATTCCTGTAATAAATATCTTCCAAATACTCGCACTTTTCTTCGAAGTTCTCTACATCTTGATAATAAGGGCTTTTTATATAGAGCAGGAAATCAAACTTGCTATTTGTGCCATCAGTCGTTCAAATCTTTTATTAATCTCTCCGCAGGCAATGTAGTACTATGTGTTTCATTGTTCTGTTTATTTCGTCCTTTAATTTCAACATCTTTACATTAGACACTGTTATGCAGCAATACTTTTCTTTTTCTACATTCCAATCGAGGCAAACGTTTACCCTTTCATCAATGCATAAATAACCCTATTTTATTCTTCTTTCTAAAAAAAACTTTTCAACATGCAGGCGACACATGCGTACTCGAGTAATGGCTGAAGAAATAGGTACTATGCGAAGGTAGTAAGATTACAGAAATACTGTAAAGATTGTCGAGCAACCGTAAACTTTCTGCAAAACAATACATAGTTTGAAATATTTTAACCCCTGGTCAACACCTGTATCAGTTAGTTGATTATGGAGTAATAAAAGATGTCATCTCGGTCAACTTGGTATTTATTGAGAGAGGCGGCTTTCGACGGCTTTGCCATCATCAGACAGCAGTTACAAATAAAATAAAATATAATACAGTAAAATCTGCCTAAACCGGAAACGATTCGGACAAAAGAATGTTCCTGTTTAGGGAGGTTTTCGTTTTAGGCAGGATTATCTGTTTATGACACTTTTTATGTTGATATTTCCGTCCTGAAACTAGTAATATGACTTTATTATAATTATAAAAGTATACTAACATAAAACTCATTTATGGAAGAAATCACCAATAAATGAATATTAACATGATTATTTCTGACAATTGGGTAAAAAGAAAAATTTCACGACTTGTTTATTTAAATAATGTTAACTTTTTCAACATTAATCTAAGAGTTTTTGCGTTTTGGGTTTCTCTCTTACTAACACCTTTTCAGTTGTTTTCCTAAGTTGAACAATTTTAATATGTCGAGTTTTATGTTTTTTTCAATCATTGTCAAACTGTTTCTGAAGCTCATAAAAGCACATCACCTCACTGGCTAGTGGCTGCACCAGAACTTCTCGCAGACTCTTTCAGCGCACAATGCGTCACAGCCCACTGCGAGTTTTCTAACTCTGCCTCTCAAGCCCCAATGGCCACGATGGAGTATCACACAGCATTTCGCGTCTTTCCCGGTCTGCTGCTAAAAGTCGCATGATCGCAAGCGCTGCTTGATACGGTCGCGATCATGCGATATCTAGAGGCACGACTGAGAAAGACGCGAAATATCGTGACATATTCCATCGTAATGACGGGCCTTGAGAGACAAAGTTAGAAAAATCGCGGTACAGATCTATCTGACACCCTCGCATGGCCTTGAGCAATTCGGCTCTGGTCAAGGAGTTACGATTACCAACGCGAGGCAGGGAAACGCGTAAATTGAAGCCATGTTCTTACACCTACCCACGCTTAGAGAGTCGGGAGAGAGGGAATTCCCCGACGCCCTACGGCGTGAGGGACAGATGACCTTACGGTCGAATTCTACGATAACAGCGGGAGCCCATTTCCTTCACTGTGCGGCCACGTGTGAAACACAGATGAAAACACAGACTTGCAGATGCATTCATTCCAATAAGAGTATCTCCCGTCTCTCTGCGAACTGCATTAAATTAACAGAAATTCCGTTTTACGAAGTTTTTTCGCCTGGCAGGACATGAAGAACCGTTCCGTTTCCGCATTGGGCAGATTCCGTTTTATGCCGTGTAAAAATGCCATTTAACTTCACGGGCCGGAGACATTTTTCGGTTAAGACAGGTTTCCGGCTTGTACAGGTTCCTGTTTAGACAGATTTTACTATAGTTACCTTTAAAATTATAATAGAACATTAAATTACAAAATATGGAATTAAATAATATATACGAGGGCAAGTCAATAAATAAGTCTCAAAACGGAATCGAGGCAAAAATAATCAAAGCGACTTTCTGACATTTATGTCACTTTTCCATATAATCACCCTGTACCTTCAGGCACGTATCCCATCTCATTACAAGTCCTTGAAAGCCAGCAGGAAAGAAGTCCTTTGATTGCTGTCGCAGCCAACGTGTAACCTCATAGATTACGGCATCATCTGTATCAAAATGACGGCCACCTATATGATTTTTTAGGGGATGAAAATCACTGGGGCTAAGTCAGGGCTGCGCGGTGGTTGTTCCAAGCGTTCATAATGAAATGTCTGCAACAGCTCCTGCGTTGGTCTTGCTGTGTGAGGGCGGGCATTGTCATCCAGAAGAATCATACCTTTTGACAGGAGTACAGGTCGCTTGCGGCGAATGGCCTGTCGGAGTTCCTGCAGAGTGGTGCAGTACGGGGCATTCACAGTTTCACCATGAGGATGGAATTTCTGCAGTATGACTCCCCTCATGGCCCAAAACACGGTGAGCAAAACCTTGCGGGCCGATGGAATCGTCTTGAATTTTTTCTTGTTGTGGGTATGTTTCCATTTCGTAGATGAACGTTAGGTTTCGAGTTGGAAGTGATGAACCCAACAGTCGTCCTCCGTAACAATTCGTGCCACGAAGTCCTCTCCTTCCTCTGTGTACCGAGTGAGATGCTGCAAGGACAGACCCATTTTGCCCAGTTTGTGTTGCTCAGTCGACTGGCGGGGCACCCACCGTGCTTATACATCACGAAACTGCAACTGCTCATGCACGATGTTCCATGCCGTTCCATGTGAGCAGGCTACAGCACGCGCTGTGTCATCAATCGTCAGACGCCAGTCATTGCGGATGAGTTGACGCTGCAATGTGGTTGCAGTTGACACCTCGGCGGGACGATCAGGACGCTCCCCATCTCTGACGCTTTTCCTTCAGCGGTTAAATTTCTGACCCCAATTGAACACAGCTTTTCGTGAGAAGCATTTGCCACCATAGACGGGACGCATTTCACGATGCACTTCTTCTGTGGACAGTTCTTTGGCCAGGGGCGGCTCGTCCTAAGGGGCCACAGGGGCCGGGCCCCACCAAAATTTAATAAAGCACAAAACTGTTCATATATCTTTACAGTAATATCTTTGTCATAATTGTAGTTCTTCATTGGAATTCTTTATTCGTGAAGATCGACAATTCGTCCCTAGAACTCATTCCAAGTCCCAATAACCAAGAATTGAGGGTCATAGTTCCATGCCGCACTCAAAGATAGCGTTAGTAGTGCTCAAGGGGCCCGCCTTGCTTGGGCCCCGGAACGGTAACCCCAGTCTGTTTCCAAGATCAGCGCCCTTTCGTACTGGGCGCGACCACTGCTTGCTAATTTTAGCTGTCATAGGGGCCCGCACCAGCGGGCCCTTCGCAGAGAAACGGCAGTCTGAGCGCGCCGTTTTCAAAGTGCACGTGAAGTTCTGCGCGCTGTAAGATGAACTCAGTGGATTCATTACACTGTTTTCCGTTTTCTTCACTCAGATGTGAAGAAAAAAATTATATTAAACGGTTAGGAGCACATCAACTGATTGACTTATCATTTGCACAAGTTGATGGAAAGAAGAAACAAACATTCTGTATTTCGAGGTTTCAGAAAAAAATCATGGTTGACTGTGAGTGAAAACAAAGCTAATTTTGCTTTTATTGTTTATTATTTGGTGAGGGATTGTGGACGACAGTAGGCTGTAAGGATCTGAAACATTTGAACGAAAGGATAAAGAAACACGAAGAAAGTGCATTGCGAGTGAGGGTGAGGGATTGTGGACGACAGTAGGCTGTAAGGATCTGAAACATTTGAACGAAAGATAAAGAAACACGAAGAAAGTGCATTGCATTTAGAAAATGCTTACAAATTTAAAACATTTGGAACTGTGAACATTGTTGTACAGATTAATTCGGCGATGAAAATTTCAATCAAGAAACATAATGAACAAGTCGCAAAAAATAGACATTTAGGTAGAATAACTGACTGTTTAGTTAAGTACCACGGCACTCGTCATTCATGAACTAGTAGTATTGAGAGGGCATGATGAATCTGAAGATTCGAAAGACCGTGGCAATTTTTTAGACTTATAGTTACTCGGCAATCTAGATAGTGTGTTAGATGATCATTTAAACAATTCTTCTATTTATAAATATAGCTCACACATGACAAAGAAAGAGCTGCTAAATTGTATGAAGTGTATATGGAGGAAATGTAGAAAGACATGTAGCTGATTTTATTTCTCTGCAAGTGATTAAACAATTGGCATAACAAGTCGAAGTCAACTTGTCTTAATTTTACGATACGTTCCCTTTTCGAACTTTCATCATTCCGAAAGATAAGCTATGGCATTAGCGTAATTTTTGTAAAAAATCTTTTGTTTCCATTGACATACCAATATTTGATTAAGTGACTTAATAAAAATTCCTACTTCTGTTTTTTGTAGAAAACTTATAGATTTAAATGTATAATTAACCGATAAATAATATGAATTAAACAATTGATTAAATGATTTCTTCATTAAAAAAGTTATTGATTCTGAGATTATATTCGTGCTTTTACACCTGGCCCCACCAGGAAAAAATGTCACGAGCCGCCACTGTCTTTGGCCCACAAAAAACGCAGAACTGGACGCTGTTCTTCTCGTGTACACTCATGCAACATATGTACCATGCACTAACAGCCTCGGACTCACTGAGTACCTGCGAGATGTCGTACGACAAACAAATATATGCTGCCATCTGCTGGACATATTGCTGACGGGCCGGGGTTTAGGCGGTGGCCCGGGCGGTGGTCCGGGCGGTGGTCCGGGCGGGGGTTTAGGCGGTGGCCCGGGCGGTGGTCCGAGCGGTGGTCCGAGCGGTGGTCCGGGCGGTGGTCCGGGCGGTGGTCCGGGCGGTGGTCCGGGCGGTGGTCCGGGCGGTGGTCCGGGCGGTGGTCCGGGCGGTGGTCCGGGCGGTGGTCCGGGCGGTGGTCCGGGCGGTGGTCCGGGCGGTGGTCCGGGCGGTGGTCCGGGCGGTGGTCCGGGCGGTGGTCCGGGCGGTGGTCCGGGCGGTGGTCCGGGCGGTGGTCCGGGCGGTGGTCCGGGCGGTGGTCCGGGCGGTGGTCCGGGCGGTGGTCCGGGCGGTGGTCCGGGCGGTGGTCCGGGCGGTGGTCCGGGCGGTGGTCCGGGCGGTGGTCCGGGCGGTGGTCCGGGCGGTGGTCCGGGCGGTGGTCCGGGCGGTGGTCCGGGCGGTGGTCCGGGCGGTGGTCCGGGCGGTGGTCCGGGCGGTGGTCCGGGCGGTGGTCCGGGCGGTGGTCCGGGCGGTGGTCCGGGCGGTGGTCCGGGCGGTGGTCCGGGCGGTGGTCCGGGCGGTGGTCCGGGCGGTGGTCCGGGCGGTGGTCCGGGCGGTGGTCCGGGCGGTGGTCCGGGCGGTGGTCCGGGCGGTGGTCCGGGCGGTGGTCCGGGCGGTGGTCCGGGCGGTGGTCCGGGCGGTGGTCCGGGCGGTGGTCCGGGCGGTGGTCCGGGCGGTGGTCCGGGCGGGGATCCAGGAAGGGTCTGGGCGGGGTCCGAGCAGGGGTCCGGATAGGGGACCGGGCGGGGGTTCGGGCGGGGGTTCGGGCGAGGGTCCGGCCGGGGGTCCGGGCAGGGGTCCGGGCCGGTGTCCGAGCGGGGGCCGGGTGGGGATCCAGGAAGGGTCTGGGCGGGGTCCGGGCAGGGGTCCGGGCAGGGGTCCGGCAGTGGTCCGCGCGGGGTTCCGGGCGGGGTTCCGGGCGGGGTTCCGGGCGGGGTTCCGGGCGGGGTTCCGGGCGGGGTTCCGGGCGGGGTTCCGGGCGGGGTTCCGGGCGGGGTTCCGGGCGGGGTTCCGGGCGGGGTTCCGGGCGGGGTTCCGGGCGGGGTTCCGGGCGGGGTTCCGGGCGGGGTTCCGGGCGGGGTTCCGGGCGGGGTTCCGGGCGGGGTTCCGGGCGGGGTTCCGGGCGGGGTTCCGGGCGGGGTTCCGGGCGGGGTTCCGGGCGGGGTTCCGGGCGGGGTTCCGGGCGGGGTTCCGGGCGGGGTTCTCGGCGGGGGTTTGGGCAGGGATCCGGGCGGGGGTCCGGGCAGGATCCGGGTGGTGGTATGGGTAAGGGAGGGTAGAGGCCGAATAGGGGAGGGTAAGGGGCCGGGTGGGGACCAGGTAGGGGACGGGTAGGGGACGGGAAGGGGTATCGGCGGGGAGGGGTACGCGACGGGTGGGAGTGGGGCAGGGGTTTCACCACGGCCTCGAGCGCGGATTCCCCAAATCCACAGCGCGCGGCCTCCCAATGCGTCCCTGGGCGGTCGGCGTGTGTGCGTTCTGCGGGGAGGCATCCCTTATTGCGAGGCGAATGTCGCTTCGGGGGCCGCTTGCCACGATGGCCTATTTGCACGACCGCACGCCGCATAAGCGTGAGTGAATGCATACACGCATATGTCCTAATTAAGCGCGATACATATCATCTGGGGGCTGGATCCGCGCGCTTCGGCCCGGCCGGGCTGGCGGTATTGTGAGCGCCTCAAACAATACCGAACGTGTTCCGGCTAAGGATACATTTCACGTGTCCGTCAGCGCATTGTGAGCCCAGATATTGCGGCGCGCCCGGCGCTTGCATTGTTCCGCCCGCAATTTGTTAATTATTTCGAGTTTGAGCGCGCAAGTGGTGGAACGTAAGGCGAGCAACTGGAGCGTTTTTATCCGCGACGAGGTTTCAAGATGGCTTAACTGAGTGTTTTGTTCTCGGAAAGAGGGGCAGGGAGGGTGAGGGTGAAAGAGGTAAATAGAAGTGCGCGGTACCCTACAAGTTCGCGTTTTCCTTCTGCTTGTGCGGGTCAGTCGTCTATCGCGGTTTGCACGATGTTCTCACAGTGAACGAATCATCGTGTGGTCTAGTAATGATTTCGGAATGTTGCTAATTTTTTTGAGGGAGTCTGTTTTTAGACGAAACCCATCTTCTACTCCTCCCTGGCATGTACCCTTAACCTTAACTGAACCAAGGGCCGCCAAGAGAAAATCTGGGTCCCGGTATCAAGGTGTGTAGACCTTTATTCACAATTCTACAAGCAGTATTTTAATGAATCTTAACGTGCCTTGTTCCACCAATGTCCCATACCTGCTCAGAAACCGAGCTAATGTAACCTTGTCGACGTCTGGCCATCTCATGGATGCTAGTCCCAGGGACCCAGAGTCGGCAGTAGCTCGAAGCCATCGTCAAAGATGGACATGGGATGAATTGAAGGAGGTGATGTGGCGCTTTTTCTATGCAAAAGAGAAAAACGGTTTCGGCTAAGGATGGCAATGCTGTCACTCCTTCAAAAGATGACGTCGAAACATTTTGGGCAGGAATTTGGGAGGAGAGATCTTAGAACAAAGACACATCTTGGCTTCAATCAGAAGTTGATGCTGCCGATGAACTTGTGGAAACTGTGGAAGATGTTCACGACTTCTCGGAAGAGGACTTCTTCCAAGCAATTTAGGACATGACAAACTGGAAATCGTCTGTAATTGATAAGATCCAGAATAATTGGATTAAGAAATAAACAGCAATACATTCTCATCAAGCAAAGGCTGTTAATAACATTTTAGAAAACCCAAAGGAACTCCCGGAATGGCTCACACGCGGCATCACGTATTTGGTAGCCAATGTGGGAGACAGTCCTTTGGGGAAAAACTAGAGGCCAATCAGTGGCGTCTCCTGTGGAGATGTGGGGATGCGATCATGATATTACAGATTCAATGCATAATTCCAAATATTAAAGTCTGCGTCATTCTACTTTACTCTGAAGTATTTTAGAAGTGTATGTTGCAAATTAGACACATTCTGAATTTTCCTTGAAAATAATTTTCTCATTGCATGCACTAACTTACATAAAACAATAAAACTAAAAAAATATACACAAAAAAGTACATACCTAATTTTTGAACTCGAGATCTATTCGCGTTGTCTTGGTTGTCCATCACAATCTACCTTACGTTTTTCGGAATAGGAGAAAGAACTGAACGGAATTTCACGAATCCTGTCTATAACACGATTCACTACTGTTCCCTGCCACAAATAACTCACCCACTACCACAAATGAACTGGATGAACTCGCCATATCGCACACGCACAAATACACGCAAGTTTTATTCTTTCGCGTTACAATTTCGAATTCACGATTCTCTTTAACATATCACCAACTAGGCAAAGTAGTCTGTTTAACGCACATTCACTAGTAAACAGCATTTACGCCAGAACGCAGGACACACATGAACGAAATAACATCGCGCGCACCGTTTCGAGGTCACGGATTGTCTCTGTCACAATTTCCTTACAGGAAGGGAGTGATCTTGTTTTGTCAGGTCTGCTAACATACACCGAGTTATCCAGTTGTACTGAATCAGGTTGAAATGTGCTTAAGCATAGTTGGCAGACTTGTTTGACTTGTGAAGAAAAACAATCGTGCTGTCTGTCCCCCGCTCCCCGCTACCGGGTCACAATAGTGGCACGTGACTTCTGGGCTTCCCAGGCGTGCTGCCGAATAATGAGAGAGACGAGGGGGTATGGAAGGTTATTGGGAGGGGAAAGACGAACACCAATGAGAAGCCTTTGATGTCACATCTCCGGCAGTCGAAACCACGCAGCTTGCACACAGTGCATGGTCGTGAGTTCAATAACCTCGCCAACGAAGTGAGTTCGTTCAAGGGATGTTTCTCGGCCCGTCACATCCAGCGAGGGGACTAACGCCTATTGGACCGCGCACGTATATGGCGGTAGGGAATAGAGAAACAAAGGGAGATACTTAACAGAAGAAAATGAAATACTTTACTGAAAATATTTTTAAGTGATGGAAAACTAGGGGATGTAACACAGCACTCGCATGCATTGAGCATACGCCACTGAGGCCAATAACATGTCTGCCAGTACTTTGCAAAGTTATAACTGCAGCCATAGGTGACAAAATGTACACAGACCTAAAGAAGAACCATCTGTTGTCATTTGAACGGAAAGGATGTAATGGTTCTTATGACTGTAAGGAAATCCTACTACTAAATAAAGTCATCTTGAATGATGTAAAGAAAAAAAGCGTAGTTGGAGCTTGGCTTGGATTGACTACCAAAAGGCCTTTAATAGTGTACCACACGATTAAATTTTGAAAACCCTGGAGATCTATCGATTTCATCTCAGACTTATTGAGTTTTGCAAGGCTAGTATGAAGTCGTGGAGTACCAGGTTACTAATACGCAGGGGAAGGGCAGGAATTTATAGCTAATTTACTTTTGAAAATATATTTTATTATATAGGAGCGAATATTTTGTCAACAAAACTCGAAAAAAACCTCTCTTTTCTGTATTCAAAATTCGACTAGAATATGGTTTAGGATAGAGACCACAGAATTATGAAAACGTGCACAAAATTCACTTCTCCCCATAGCTCGTCACACGCAGTTTTTAACTGTTTTTGACGTAAATAAATAAATAAAAGGGAAGCAGTAGAAATCAGAAGTATTTAGATCAACAGGGGTATTTTTCAAGAAGATTCACTATCCCCCTCTGCTGTTTTGCATTAGTTTCATCCCATCATCTAGAAAGTTGTCAACAGCCGACTTTATTTACAAACTCCATGGTGATGAAAGACCAGTATCACCTTTGTTTTACATGGATGATCTTAAAGTGTTTGCAAGGAATAAAGCGATTCTCTCCCAAATGCTGTCTGTCGTGATTGAGTTTAGCAATGACATCTGCATGAAGTTTGGTCTTGACAAGTGTGCAAAAATCAATTTAAAAAGAGGCAAACTGATGTCAGAGAGCATTCGCAGAGAGTATTAAAGATGAGTGAGACTTGTCCTGAAGTCCGCTCTGAACTCCAGGAATAAAATATCTGCTATTGGTAGTTTGGCGGTGCCTGTAGTTCGAGTACAGTTCCGGACCAGTGGCCTGAACTGAGCAAGAAATTTGGATCTTGGAGGGAAGAACCAGAAAACTGCTTACACTACATCGTCGCCCATCCTCGAGCCGAAGGACATAGACTTTATGTATCACGTAAGGAAGGAGGAAGAGGATTCAGACAAATTGAAGCCTCCCGGCACAATGCAATAGTTGGAATGGGAAAGAATGTAGTCAGTCATCAAGATGACTCTAATGAGGCCGGTCATGAAATCTAACCGAAAAATGGGAAACAAAGGCATTGTTAGTGTAGCAAGAAGCATTGCAAATAAAACTATGCAAGACACGCTGTATAACACAGACACTGAACTTCTGACGCTACTAAACATGAAATGTGAGACACAAAAAAATGTAAAGAAATCGTGTAGAGACAAACCAGTCCTAGGACAATATCTGAAAAGAATGGACAAGATGCAGACAAATAAAATCAATAATTTATATGGGTTAAAAGGGGAAGATTGCAGCCAGAATCGGAAGCAGTTCTTATAGCTGCTCAATATCCGGCGTTGAGAACACGACATTATGACAAAGCGGTTCTCAAAATTTCCCAAGATAATCATTGCCGCATTTGCCAGGAACAAGTATAAATTGATCTTTCTGTAATACTCCCTGCGAATTATCTTCTCAAGACCATTGACCATATCGTCTCAGCTTGTTCAATTCTAGCAAAGACTGAATACTTGAAAATACACGACGAGGTGTGTAGTTACCTTCGCTGGCAGATCTGTACTGCCCTCGAAGTTCCAAACACCAGCCTCAAGTGGTACGAACACTCATCAAAAACGATGACATTTGTTGGACTCTTTACAGTATTGAGCGACCAACAAATTCAAACTGATCGTACGATACCAGCAAACAAACCGGGTATTGTAATCCGAGATTTGGGGAAAAAATTGTGTCTTCTTGTAGATGTTGCTGTACCTTGCGATCAATCGGAGGCAGAGAAACGTCTTAAATACAAGAGTTGGGAAATCGAGATCATCCGAATCTGGGACGTAAATGCACAGGTAGTCCCGTTAGTTATCGGAGTTCTTGGATTTGTTCCGCAAAATTTGTGTAAGAACTTGCCTAAACTTCCAGATCATTCAAAGGACTGGGAAGTGCAAGAAATAGCTCTATTTGGATCAGTTCACATTTTGCGCGAAGTATTGTAGAGTCACCGACAGTCCCTGCTCCTTAGCTAGTTGCAACCTGGAGTAGATTTTATATTCAGCCGATTCATAACATCCTTAGTCGCGATATAGAGGAATAATAATATTAATAATAACACTAATTAATAATTTGTGTATATTAGGTCTTATAATTTGAAATAAAATGAATTATAAATCAGTAAAATCTAGGGTAAGATTACCTTATTAACCCATTGCAGTCCCATGTTTAAACTTGCACCGTCTGTTTGGAAACATATACGGATTATTTTAGAATTTTTTCAATTTTTTTGAAGATGAGCATTTTGAAAAAACTCAAAATCAAAATTTTAAATTCAAATTTGAAAAACATTTTAACCCAACCCCTATTGAGTTGCATATCATATAAAAGGCCATAAAGGCTATAAAGCTGCAAAATGACACCTGTTGCAGCTCTCTATCTTAATTTGAAAAGGTTCAACATCAATTTAAATAATTTCGGAAACCCAATTTTGTAAAATTTTACGCGGCTGTATTTCACAAACGGGTGGAAATATTTTACTCAAATTTTGTAGTTTTCGTATTCTTCACTCATACTACGTATGTGTCAAATTTCATCTGAATCTGAGATGGGGATGTAAAATGACTGGTGATTTAACATGGAATGACCCAGGAGCTCTGTAAGTCAAAATAAAGAGGATGTTTCACGCTCCTATTCGATCAGCATGCACTTCATGTCTAATGTTTTTTAAAAGCTTGGATTAATCACTTTGTAACTTATTTCATGTACCTAGAACAGTGCTTTCCAACTCAATGCTGTGACGTCACAGCAATCTGCTCGCCTTCCCTGCACGGAGACACGGAGCAAAGGCAGACTCCGACGCGGCGGCGGGCACACAGTAATGCTACGAGAATGGGGAGGAAAGGTTAACTTGGAAAATCGATAATTACGTTTTTTAAATGGTAATATTATTTAGAATGTTTATGATAAATAACAATATGAAGAATTATATAATGGAACATACATTATTTCATAATTCAATGCTATATTCGTCTCTGTCATAACCACTTCATTTCTTCCACTTTAATTCTTCTATTAGATAACATTTTTGGAAAAGACAGTTTTAATATTTTAGAACAATAATATTTGATACAATGGTATACAGTATAACGAATTAGTTCGTTCTGAAACAATAATTAATGTTAACAAATAGACAACAAATATGTACCCAGTAGGGTCACGCGAGAGAATTTCGACCCTATTCTAGATTGTTTTTGATGTAGTTTTGTTTGAGAATGTAAATCCTGGTGATTTTTCAGTATCTTATCCATAATCTTCAATCTGCTTATTCCTTTACTTATCTCATGATCGCGGGTTATGTCAATTCCCAGAATTTATTTTTATCTCGCAGTTTTCTCTGGGTCGCAAAGCTACGTAATACATCTGTAAGTTGGATTTTTAACATATTGCAATTCTTTCGAACATATTAAATAATTCATCATTTTCCAATATTTACAAAAGGAAATCTTTCTTCCCAAATAGACAGAAACCTGACGTAGATGTTTTCCCACTCATGTTGCCTGACCCACTAGCAAAGACCCACTGTCAAAGTTGTAGTTACCGGCTACCGCCGTGTGTCCCTTTCCCTCTCCCCCTTTTGCTTGCACCGCTTCTCCGGGGCCTGCTCGCGGAGGGGAAGCACTGCTCTGTCATTTATACTCCAATTGGCAAGCGCCGGCCTAGAACGTAACTTTTTATGCCTAAAAGCGCAAAAGATCATAATTTTGTTACCTATTTTATGTACATAAATCATCACTTTTTTCCCCAAAAAATTTCATGGTGCCTGAGCCGGCTACGATTGATCAGCGGATACACCATTGCCTCTAAAGCATCTTGAGTGGAGGACCTACGTTTGGATCTTGGCGGTGCCAAGGCGGTGCGACCCGGTAATTTTAGCTGTCGGCTGTTTTGGTCGATAGTGTCCTTGATTTTCCGCTCAAAACTAGGCGAATGCCGGAGCAAAACCGTAACAAACGCGCCATGCACAGCGCGCGATTTTCCTTCCTCACACTTGTCCCCTCTTGCCACAGTACCTACACTTCCATGCACTGGGACAGGTGGTGTTTCAGGGCATCGTTGATATCACTGCAGGGCCTATGATCTGGGGTTAGAGTCTCGACTGGCAGGATTTTCGACACCAGATAGACAGCTAGATCGAATTCACCGGCTGACTAGAGAATGATTCTAGCGGCCGGCTGCTCTGATCGGTAGGTTTCCGTGGTTTCTCCGATCAAAACCAGGCGAATGCCAGAGCAGTGCTCTAACGAACGGGGCATGGACCGTGCGCAATCTTTCCTTCCTCTTCCTTGTCATATCCTCACTCCTTACTTACGCACATACACTACCATATAGATCGGGATACCAGTTGAGAGCATGGAGCTTGTACCGGCTGGGACGGTTCCCTGCTCGCCGACGTTTAAGCGTAACCATCCAGCTCAGGAGATCACAGCCACCTCCCGCGATAAAAACAAGCACTACAGTTACGGAAATAATGGCCTTAGCAGTTGACGCGCGCGGTATCACCAATCAATTAACCCCACTTCCAGTCAGCCAGATAGGCAGGCAGTGAGCCAGTGAGTCAGGTAGTCAGTCAGTCAGTCAGCCAGCCAGTCAGTCAGTCAGTCAGTCAGCCAGCCAACCAACCAGGCAGGCAGGCACTCACTCACTCACTCACTCACTTACTCACTCACTCAGTTACCTGGATCGGCCATCCTCGAGCAACAAAGCTATCTGAAAAATTGTAGATGAAAGTACTTTTTAAAATGATAATTAGAAAATTAGTTTTAATAATCGTCAATTTAGACGAGTCAAGCCATAACGAATATTCTGATACCGAAAGGCAGGAAGGAATTCACGTTTCACCGCTGGGTGCTTTGACCCCCGTACCCCCAAACACGAATTTTCATGGTTCGAATTCTCCTGGTAAATTCTAGAATGTACAAAAAAGGCAATCGATTTGTTTATTTGAGAGGAGCCTTGCCTTAAAATCTCCCAATACACGTTTTTTCGAGAATTCTCTTCGTATATTCTGGAAGGATTAAAAAATGAAAAATGGTGAGTTCCCCCCACCAGTAGCCCTCGGCGCGTCGACTGATACACCTCACTTGCCCCAAAGAAGCCTGACGCCGGACTAACACAGGTGACACTACTAACTGTAGAAAACATTAATTTACAACTCGTGTACTGCATTAGGACGTACACAAGAGCAAATTTTGAAGCATGCAGAGATGCTCTCTTTTCTTTTCTTCAGAATCTTTTTCCCTCTCAAACGTCACATACACTCTTTATTGTTTTTGGCGTCGATGCACGAACAAATAAATATGTATTTTAATAATAAATGAATGAATGAAATAAATCCCGGCCGTTGGGCGCATAGACGGCGTGGAGACTGCGAGAGAACGGTGGAAGCGCCGCGGAACTAGCAGCGCTGGCGCCTGTGCAGCTCCGTGTATCCGGCGCCCCTATAATTGCCCGCGCGAAGCCCGCGCCGTCGCGTCGCGTTGATGTTAATTGCCGGGCGGAGGCGGGGCGGCGCCCAGGCGCGGGCGAAGGGATTGGGGGCGGAGGACGAGGAGGCGCAGGCGGGAGGCGCCCCAGTTGCGAGGAAGTAGGGCACGAGGCGATGGCGGTGGGCTGCCCTGTCTCAGACACTTGCGGTGCGCGGTCCGTGGAACGAATGAGAAGTTTCGCCAAACGAATCTCCCCTCCCTCCGACGTATGTTGGACGTCTTTTGTCTTGTAGTGAAGTGCGGCAAGCAGAAGCAGGCGCGGCTATTTGTGGGGTTGTAATTAATTCGCTTTACTTGTATTTCTCATATTAAGAGGATCATGCAGCGAACTATACAAGGTGCCCACGGAAGAAATTACGAAACTTCGAAAATACGCTCTTAAACAATTTTAAGCATAGTGTGTCTAATAATCTTTTTGGATATTTTGAATGTCTGAGCCGCAATAGGCACTCAAAGTTGGTTTGAAAAAATACTTTCAATTCAAAAATTTGCATTGCAGAAACATATAAACACTCCAGAAATACGTGAATTGTTTATTATTTGCAGAAGGAATGAATACATTTGTTCATAAAGAAAAATTAACACAAATAAAAGGCAGTCGAATTGTGTAAATTGGGTACTTTTTATTTCTGTGTTATTTTTTCTTTCTGAACAAATATATTAATTTCTTTTGAAACAATAAACAATTTACATATTTCTGTAGTGTTTATATGTTTCTGCAATGCAAATTTGTGCACAGTAAATATTTTTCAATCCAACTTTTGAGTGCTTATTGCGGCTCAACCATTCGGAATATCCAAGGAGTTTTGTCTTAAAGAGTTTATTTTCGATTTTTTGTTTTCCTCCCTGGACATTCTGCATATTCTGTGCAACAAATTAAATATTAGAGTGAAATTTTTTGTTTTTATCAAGAAACAGTGTTGACACAGTGTTGTGATACAAGTCAATGGAAATGCTCATTGAAAAGTAGTATCTTTTATGACAGTCTATTAACTAATGATTTAATTAGTTTCTCAATATAGAGAAAATGTTTTCTTCACTTTAATAGTTACGACGTTTCGTGTTCAGATCACACTACGTATTCAGGGTAATGTTGATATTGGCCACTGGGCGCTGGCTCTAGTAAGATCCCAACCGAGCGTAAAGCGTCTTGTGTGTTCGCGATAAGTTTGCCTATTTTTGATGTAAATATTAACCCGCTAATTCGGGAATGAGCCTGATTTTCATGGTAACATATATAAATATATCACGGTGTTATCAAGCCGCCAGCATTTTCGCCGATAATACTATTTCTTAAACAAAATACCGAGAATTTACACCCTATTTTATTATTTTGCAAATCGTTACATGACGTCACTAGCAACGATAGAGACGGGCGTTGAGGAATGAGTTTGGAAAGCCTAATTTCCGTCGGCGGCAACTGCCGGCCGAGAGGCGGCAGGACGCGGGGCGCTGGTGTTCCCAGCGGCCTTTGCTCTTGCGTCTTTCGCTACTCGCTTTGGAAATTGCATCAGCAATCAGCGCATGGGTGATCGATGAGAGGCGGCGCGAGAGCGCGCGCGTCGAGCAGAGTTGCTGGCGATGATGGAAACGTCTCGCGAAGAAAGAATGCATGATGTCGGAGCGGGATGGAGTGACACGGGAGGGCCACACAAACCAATGGAGTGGATCACAAATATAGGAGGCATGTGTATAAAGGGATGGCTTTGAGAAACTACAACGGAAGAGGTAGGGAAAGTACAAATGAAATCAGAAGCATTTGCAGTCACATGGAGAATACATAAATATGAATTTGGAGTTGACTATGAAGAAAAAAGGTAAATGAGTAGACAACAAAACGAACTGTGAAAGCAGAGCACTCATGAAAATACATGGAGAAGAGAAAAGCAATAAAAAATAGAGGAATCAGTGAAGTATTATACAAAGGAAACTTAAAACATTTAAATAAATAAAACCTTTAAATATACATGTATAAAAATGTGAGGTTCCCAGTCCGCCTGAGAAATTGATTTATTCGTTATTTCTATTCTACAAACTGATTGTAGCAGACCTGACGAAACACGAAAGTAACACATATTACAGACGTTCATGTATATTCATCCTGAAATAAATTTCAGACCTTGCAAAGACTAACGCTGAATTACTTTGGACCACAAGTTATTACTTGTTCGTTGTTGGAAAGGAGGAAACATGACTTCGCATCTTCACGCAGTTCACGAGTGTCCGCGTGTTCATGATCACGCAGTGGTCTGCAAAAATGAGAAGGTTGTAGAAATCGATCCCACTTTAGATTCATCCAAAAGTGAAATTGGTGACTCGATAAATAATTTATGTACAAATATTCATGTATTACTCTAAATTCAATGTGTTTATTCATAAAACAGAAATTCGTAAAGAAAAAATATCGGAATTCAAAAAGAAATTCAAAATAATATGTGCCACAACTGTGATATCTTATGTGAAATATTAATTTTTCAGAGATAACATTAACGTGTGCAGTAATGTAGATGAAGGAATAATGGGATGCTAGATGGAGTGGGATAAACGCACGAAGGGTCAACGGGATGGACGGACGAAGTGGATGAGATGGAGTTGCGAAGGGAGGAGGGACGGAGATGGGGACAAATTGATGACACAAAAGTTGGTGTATAATAACTCTTACATAACACAAACTTTTGTAATACATTATCTGAAGATATATAAATAATTTTCTCATTCAGCTCGTTAATCTTAAATTGTACGTTTTCTAAATTCATTTAAAAAAGTTCAGTGGACACAAAGGGATATAAAACGTAATCGATAGACATCGACTGCGACCGACGAATAATCTCTCACATGTCGGAGGTAACACGAGACGAATAGGCCACGAGGAGCGTACCACGGGAGAGACCTGGGAGGGGTAGCATTCAGAGAGCGATCAATGGAAAGCCTGATGCGAAGCAGTTAAGGACAAAGGACAAATGTGGCGACAAACTAAAGGGATACGGAAGGAGGTACGAATGGCTAAGATTGAAGAGGGGACACACAACTAAAGAGAACAAGAGTGAAAAGTTCTGGTGTATAGTTTTGAGACAGCTTACTTTCAAGGAAAGTGTTGCAAATAGAATTCACAGGTACTGCTACTATTAACGTAGTAATTGCACTATGATACGCATCAACACCATGTGTGACTGCTCATTACATTTGTAGTGACATGTATTATTAAGAATACATTGACGGAAAGCGTTTAATATTACCTTAGATGTTCCAAAAATTGTCTTAACGACAATTGTCTATTTCGAACATCTGTATAAATTGAAGGAACTGAATTATTCACATACTCCACTTACCTTTTTGGATTTAAAAAGTTGTTATGGTGCTATATCATGGTTTCGATTTTTTTCAGGTGCTTCAATATTGCACTTACACAGGAAATTACTTCATTTTTCTCGGAACTAAGCCATTAAAGAGCACGCCTATTATCTACCACCAACGACCAAAGATAACAATTTTTAAGTGTGGACACAATTTAAATGATTCAAGTAAATGGTAGAAATAAAACATGCATTCATGCTACAATGCATATAACATGCATTGTAGACAGAGTCTTCATTAACTGCAATGTTACCAACAATTTGTGGATAGGATGTTCCTCTATCTTCTTCGTCTCTATTAATAACAGTTTGTTACGTGGTAGATTTCTAGCACACAGTCTTTTATAAACTAAGAGGTATTTTGTCGGGAATGTTTGAGCTGAGTGGTACTATCCAAAAAGAGTTGGAAGCCTCCATCATGCTCCTTTCTCCATTCAAAGTTGATTTCACTCACCTGATTAATTTTCCAAGAATGAAAACAAGCCCTCAAAGGTAAAGCTCTGTAGGTACAAGAGGTGAATACAAAGTAGTGGCAACACTGATGTCACGCCAAATAGGCAAGCGGCAGTGCCACAAGGGTTTTTGTATGTAATATGGGAATGCAAGACGAGAAACAGTGGTAAAGACTACTTCCAATTCAGGATAGCCGTGAAGCAGAAGAAGAGAGAGTGAAAGCTCCCTAAAAATGCTTACGAAAAACGAACGTGCCATAAAACAGTACTACACATTCTGCACGACGGTACGTTGTCGCTACTTTGTATCGAGCTCTTATGTATGTAACATAGTGTAGCGAGGAATTGAAAGTTACACTATAAATGGCTTTGGGTGCTGAATTATGTACTGAGATATGTGTTCAAAAAATTACTTCCATATGCGGGGTTTCTTCGAAAGACAACAAGTTGTTTCGCAAATGCGTCCCTACCCTCATCTTCTTTTCCTAATTTATCTTCACAGCAGTACATTTATACTTGGAGAGATTGAAATAATCAAAGCCATGGATAATCAATATCGTTTGGGCTCAATTTTTTCATTTCTGAACAATTGAAGATTAATTCAATATGCTGGCGCCGCGATCCGGCTCCCCGACGACGTATCGAACCTTCTGTATCAAACAGTTCGCTGTAGGAAATCTGAGTTCGTTTTCGCCCGACTATTTGCAATTTTTTATCACTTTCGTGGGGTTAGAGGTTGAGCGATTCATACGTAAGTAAGAATTTAGTTCTTCGCATTTATACCAATTGAGAAAGCAATATATATATATATATATATATATATATATATATATATATATATATATATATATATATACACATACATATATATATACACATACATATATATATACACATACATATATATATACACATACATATATATATACATATACATACACATACATATATATATATATACATATACACACACACACACACACACATATATGGTGTCCGGGGAGGAATCGTCGAAACTTCGAAAACAAGCTCGTCAGATATCTAAGCATATTTTGTCTAATAAAAACAACAGAAAAATTAAGCGAGAAAAAAAGCAGTCGAATTGTGTAAATTGGGTGCTTTTTTATTTCTCGCTTAATTTTTCTTTCTGAACAAATATATTTATTTCTTTTGTGAATAATAAACAATTTACATGTTTCTGGAGTGCTTCCATGCTTCTATAATGCAAATTTTTGCCTAGAAATCAATTTTTCAAATCTACTTTTGAGTGTGTATTGCGGCTCAACCATTCGGAATATCCATGTAGTTTATTAGACAAAATATGCTTAGAATTGTCTTAAGAGCGTATTATCGAAGTTTCGACGTTTCCTCCCCGGACACCCTGTATATATCTATGTATAAGTTCTATTTAAAAAAATGTTTTTCGCTCGCTAGGTGCTTAAATTGAAGTTTTCGATGAGAAAACATGCTTTGAGAAAAATAACGATTTTTATCATAATTCTAGAGGGCGCACCGATCACTTAAACATGACATTTTTTGATACTTTTTTGACATTTGGTCTTGTAGAACACAATAGATGCATAGGAAAAGTGAATATTTTTATATTTTTCCCACATTGATACCAAAAAACGTTTGCACAAATATATAATGTTTTGGATGACCTAAGTATTGTTAAAAACGGTTAAAAGTACCATTTTCCTAATATTTATGATTTTCTGTCCCATACATTGTCCGTTCTTAATGAAAATTCATACTTAAAGGTTTTCCGAGCATTTTGGAAATATTCGAAAAAATGGTCTCATTTGAAACAATTGCTGTTCTTATAGTATGAAATAAATTTTAAATAATACTTTATTAAAAATCGTTTATTAATAATAGTTTTACATTTTTAATAGTGGATTTTGAGTCGCATGGAACCCTCACTTATTGCGACTTTCGTACAAAGCTTTGCTGTATTATTGATATTGTGGAACTGTTTTGCTGCATCTCAGTGAAAAACTCTACATACTATATAAAATCAATTCACATATTGCATTGTAAAAGAGTAAATTTGACTTACTTTAAATCCAAATGGTAAGAGTATCACGACAGGTATAAAATAAGCGGAGCTAATTGAGTTAGTTTGAATGGATAAATATTATCCTATCGTAGTATTTTGTTATGAGCAATATTAGTTTTAGTTACTATCGGAATGGACATTTTCTCAGAACCTAGAAGACAACTTTCTGAAAATGAACCCTGAAAGAGCACCCTTCGTAATAAAGTTCTGTTTATACGTTCATTTTGAGTGATTTCAGGAATTTCAGGATCCCAAAATATTTTCTGCTGCTACCCCTCTTGAATACAGGTTCAAGGCTTGCTGATGCATTGAATCAGGTAGGAGAGCGAGCTTCTGAAAACTAATTATTTTTCTCGACTTTCCTGTTTACCCTCGTCAGTTCTCTTTCACATAAAGTTTTCATGAGCTGCGGCGGGACGTCGAGTCTTGGGATGGACATGAATTTACGTATCGACGTATCGGAAACGGATGGTTATCGATTAAATTACGGTATTCACTTTTTCCACTCGCCCGTTTCATTTTAATAAAGGAATGAGCGATGTCGCTCACCAAACGAAACGGTCTGTAATGTTTTACGCTCTATATCACTCCAATATCCCCGCAAAATTAAAAATGTTGGTTTTGCTTGTGCCAAGTTTCCTCGAATGTGAGTACTTAGACTCGATTATTTCCATTTTGGATATTTATGAGTATTAATTATTTCGAATATCGTACTACTATTTAAATTCTGTAAGAAATACTTGGAAATTAAGATCTTGTTTGTGTAAACCAAAAATCAGAATCAAATATTTATTTCTGTTACAATTATTTTTAAATTGTGTATACATTTCACCTACAATATTCTCGGTCAGTGAGGCATGTGTTTCAGAATTCAATCGGTATGCACAGTTTGAGAATGGCCGTGATATTGTCACAATCACATATTTGTATTTATTAGTCAAAGTCGACTCTGTTCATTGCTTTTGGAAATATCTCGCGTCCCTGGGTATTTAACGAATCCATAGACACTTCGCACGTGGCCGAAGGCTACATATTTTTCCTTCAATTTCTGCGCGCATAGGAAATAAGCAATATTGATAATAATAATAATAATAATAATAATAATAACTACAACAACAACTCCACCTGGGAGTACATGACCTTGTAGTTTTGTGGTGGAACTTGAGTACCCCCATGAGCCTGAGAGATATGTCGGCGGTAGCTTAGCTACTGGTAGGGCCTCCCATGCTGAATAGGTTAAAGGTGAGGGTTCAAACAAAAAAGTACTCCAAAGGTTAGTGTGAAGTTAGTAGAAAGGGAAGGGTCACGAACTTTTGGACTTCCTGTTATCGGCCCATAGAGGGTACAGGAGAGAAACTGGGTTGGCACACCAGGCCACTGAGTAGAGTGAAGGCTCGAACCTTGCTTTAACCAGCGAAGGAGGCTTCCTTCAGCAGTCAATGAAAATCCCGTAGGGTTTAGTAGTGCCGACTGGCGATCGGAGGGACCCCTTGCTGGGCCCTGCGGGGGGATGCCCCGAGGCCACTGTGGGTCGCGGGGGGATGACAGGAAATAACCTGTGGGTTAAGTGTGATCTGTGAACTCGAACTTTCTTCCTGCGAATCTTCACTTAAAACCAATGAGCAAAATGGATAGAACAAGAAATATAATGAATCTTTACGTGCCTTGTTCTACAAATGTCCTATACCTGCCCAGAAACCGCTTGCTGAGAAATTGCTGCATTTGCCAAGAGCAAGTAGAAATTGATATTTCTGTTCTATCTGCAAGAATTACTGTATTCTTGTAGATTTTTATCATTTTAGTTGACAGTTCCTTCTTTGGAAAATATTTTATAAGGCAAATCTTTTTTTATTAGGCACAATCTTTTGACGAGAGATTGGGGTTTCGTCAGAATTACTAGATCATTGTGAATAAAAAGTGTGTGGAAACTCAGAACATACACTGGATTTGTGTAGAATATATGAACCAATAATTACACGTCACTGATATTATCTTTAATTATGCATAGCTTTAGTTATAATTTGTAACTATTTGATCTTGACTGGCAAGAACAAATCCTTAGCAGTACAACTCAAAAACGCAATTTTCAGTCAGTCTCTTGATATCTGCACTTCCAAACCCGTTGCAAACTTACAGTGGATGCCCTTTACTACTCATAACGGTTGTGAGGTTTGGTAAAAGTCAGATTGGGGTCTTCTTGGGATAACATAGGAGAAGGCACAGCGTTGATTTTGAATACAGAGCACTATATACAGTGTTATAATTTATGTTTTTCTTGCAGCCGGCACGTAACTTCGTGTTTCCCTGTTGCCTTGAAAGGTATAGCATTTCGGTGGAACTTATGAGGATAATGCATTAATATTTTATTATAAGTAATCTAACCTCTTTATCGAACGCTTGCAATGATACCCCAGATCACTTAACAACTGACTGCAAGTGTAGATGATGTTGCAGTGAGAGTTTTGGTGTTAATTGCCATATTTTGTTCCACAAGTTTTTAAAGATCTTGAAAACGTCTATGCAAGGATTTGGAACACGAGAAAACACCGTCTTTTCCACTTTTTTTCAAATGTTTTCCATTTTGGGATCGTGGGAGCTGTTGAAAGCTCAGGGAATGACAATCAAAATACGTCTAGATCGCAGTTATCGTAAATGAGCAGTTTTCTCAAAATTCGTTTTTAATGAAGATTTAGTTGCGGAGCATGTGCTACGAGTAGGCTCGGCTAGGCTTCCCGCCGACCCCTCTGCATTTTATGTCCCAGACCCGATCAACCACGCTGGGATGTGCACATGTAGAGCCGACGAGTCTATGACCCGAATTCAAACAATTTAAAACTTGGCGTTTTTTCGTGGTCATAAAGAACTTCAAGATTTCTTTTTTCTCCTGCTCTCTGGCCGGCACGTCCTAGGATTAGAGGGCCGACAATGACAGGATTTTCGACAGTAGCTAGGAGTTAAGGACACTGTTGGACAATTCTAGCTTCAACACTAGGTGAATGATGTAGTGCTCTAACAAACGGGCCAGGCACCACGCGCGATATTTCCTTCCTCAACTTTGTCCTATCTCCCCCTTACACACACGAGCACTACACTATCACACATGTCGGGAGACCAGTTGGGAGTTAAGTGATTGTCCCGTCTGAGGCGGTGTCTCTCTGGTGGGAGATACCTCGTTGGGGACTTATCATCCAGCAGGGGAAAACACCGCCGCCACCTCCCCCGTGATAAAACATACATTACATTTACGGGAGCAATGACCGTTGCTGTTGACGTACCCGGAACACACGAAATATCAATCAATCTTTCTCCTGCAGTGTATGACAGTGTTACGCATATCGTAAGAATGAACAACTATCTAGCTTTCCTGAATTAACAGATATCTCTAAAAAGCTTTAGCCTATTGCCTGAGCGTTTGTAAACAAAATACTTGAGAGATTTTTGCTCTATACATTGTCAAAGAGACGCGGTAAAAGTGTTCATGGGGGGAAACGAACCCTCTGTGAAATCCGGCAGCCCGCGTTCCACCTCCGGAGATGATCATGGATGGGTGTTAATGCAATAAACCTGAATTTGCGTGATATGTGGTGCCAAAACCACGAACGATTGCGCCTTCTACGAACTCCATCCGAAACTCTGCAAGGGAGCGCGACCGGCGCCAGTAACGCATTTGACGCTGACGAGAGGTCGCC
>JAHLJT010008446.1:99745441-99810633 GCA_031308135.1 Acheta domesticus
AAAATATTCGCTGTGGCCAACTTAGGTGGTCCGTCTGTATATTAAATGATTAAAATAGTTATAAATCTTTACTGAAATCTATTTCACAAGATTTACGTTACCATATAATAAAAGTTTAACCTTTTTCCAAAAAAAATCAAATATATTTTAATCGACTTGATAAAAGATACTACTAATGAGAACATACCGGTAATTTCCTTGTTCCTTCAAATATTTTTTCGACTTGTCTTGGGCACCTGTATGCTGTTTTCTTTAAGCTATCAGTTAGCTTGGGAATAAACCGTACCTACGTATTTTAGCGGCTCACAAGACATATTTAAGCGAAACTTACGGTTCCCATCAGCATACTACGTCATCATTTTCAAGCATTTTTAACGGTCATCGAGGCATGGAAATTTTCGGCGGACACCCATTACACAATACTGAACAGACCAGGGACGGATTTACCTACAGCAGAATAAGCAGTTACTTAGGGGTTCCCATTCCAAGGGACACTCCACGCCTCCAAAAAAGTCATAAAATATTCGGGAAAATATCATTAAAAGGTTTTTATCGCTTTTAAGACATCATCGACCAACTTTCTGCAGTCAAGAGTAAAAGATATGTAATTGAAACGATAAGAAACTAAACGTGTAGTATTCGTAGACAAGAAAACAAAATGAACTTAAAAATATGTTCAATTCTATAATCAATTCCTTAAATTTTAATTGTATTGTATAAAAAGGTATAATTCTAAAATTAATATTTAAAAATTAATATTTTTTAAATATGGGGATTTTCCGGAAAAAGGAGCCACAACACGATTTTGTGCTTGAGGGTCCATGTGCCAGAGGTTCATCAATCTTACAACCTCAGCAAATTACAACCTAAGAAACTCACCGCTGAGTAACTTTTAGAAAATCCCAGAAGTTCCTTTTGCAAGATATCGAACGAGTGTGTATGGCCATCATGCGTGCATTCGTGTGCACATTGCGTGTCATTCTGCGCGCACATAAGCGTGTCTGCGTCCGTAAGTTACATATGCGTGAGGGGACGTAAGTGCGTGTCCGCGTATGTGAGTTCGCCTGTTGCGAAGTACTTCATTTTCCACTTTCATTATAAACATGTATTACTGTTATAAATAAAAACGTATGACCCATGGTATTGGCATTAACCCACCGTGCGTAGGACAAAGGTGAATGAAGGAGAATTTCGTTAACGTTCAAGTGTTCTAGCGGTCTGTCATTTCTTCTAGCTTATATTTGAAATAATAATAATAATAATAATAATAATAATAATAATAACTCCACCTAGGGAGTACACGACCTTGGAGTTGGTGGTGGAGCTTGAGTACCCCCATGAGCCTGAGAGCTATGTCAGTGGTAGCCTAGCTACTGGTAGGGCCTCCCTTGCTGAATAGGTTGAAGGTGAGGGGTCAGACGAAGAAGTACTCCATTTTGAGGAGAGTGGGAAGTAAGCAGAGGGGGAAGGGTCATGAACCTTTGGACTTCCTGTTATCGGCCCATGGAGGGTACAGGAGAGAAACTGGGTTGGCACACCAGGCCACTGATTAGAGTGGAGGCCCGAACCTTGCATTAGCCAGCGAAGGAGGCTGCCTTCAGCAGTCAGTGAAAATCCCGTAGGGTTTAGTAATGCCGACTGGCGATCGGAGGGACCCCTTGCTGGGCCCTGCGGGGGGATGCCCCGAGGCCACTGTGGGTCGCAGTAACGGATCGCAGGAAACAACCCAAAGGTTAAATGTGATCTGTGAACTCGAACTTGCTACCTGCGAATCTTCACTTGAAACCAATGAGCAAAATGAATAGAACAAGCAATGTAATGAACCTTAACGTGCCTTGTTCTACCAATGTCCCATACCTGCTCAGAAACCGAGCTAATGTCACCTTGTCGACATCTGGCTATCCCACGGATGTTACTCCCAGGGACCCAGAGCCGGCAGTAGCTCGAAGCCATCGTCAGAGATGGACCCGGGATGAATTAATGGAGGTGATGTGGTGCTTTTACTATGCAAAAGCGAAAAATGGGGGCTCAGAAATAGAAGTTTTTTAAGATATGGAGAGAGCGGAACCCAGATATGAGACCTAACCCTAGACTCAAAGAAGCTTGCCAGTCAACGACGATACATACTCAGCAGTGGAAAATTCACATCAGAACAACTTGGCAGACATCCAGAGAAACGCAGAGTATGTTCATCGATCAAACCATCCACATGACGAACATTTAGAACCATCTAATATCCCTGAAAACGATGATCCCCTTCAAGGTTCATCTTCTTCCAAATGAAACATTCGTCAGTGGTGAAAATTCATCTGGCCATGAGTCACACGATAAGGACATGATGCGGAACCTCCTCCGACGCGAGATAGAGCGAGTTCGTCTACTTCATTTGAATCTCGTGCACCGTTGAGGAGAATTTACGAAAATGCTAAAGCTAAGAGAGTGATAGAAACAGCGAATTCTGTCTTAAATGAGGTTGTACAGGCCTCAAGTAGAGATCTAGATATTACTGAAATCAATCACATCGTGTATGCAACTGGATATCTAGTATCTCAGATTATCTTGGGGCCAGCCAAGAACACCGGATTGGCCGACAGCCAGACAGAGTAAAAAGCTCCGTACCTCCATGGATGAAAAGAATTATGAAGCGGATAGCAGACACACGGCGTGAAGTATCACTCCTAGCCGAGGCAGTCTTCTAAGTCAAACCACACGTATAAAGTTCACAAAAAATACTCCATGTTGAACAAAAATTCCTAATTGACAATGACACAACAAGGCTAATGGTAGCTGAAAAGCTAAAAGAAAAAATCCAAGCATGGGCTCAACGAATAAGACGGTACAAACGTAGAATCGATTTCCGTGTACAGAACCGGTTGTTTGAAACAGACGCGAAGAGATTCTATCGCAGTCCTGACTCAAAAACCGAACGGCAATGCTGCCCCTCCTTCAAAAAGATGACGTCGAAACATTTTGGTCAGGAATCTGGGAGGGCAACCAGATCGTACAACAAAGACGCATCCTGGCTCCAATCTGAAGTTGATGCTGCCAATGGACTCGTGGAAACAGTGGAACATGTTCAAGAATTCTCGAAAGAGGACCTATGCCAAACAATTAAGAATATGGGAAACTGGAAATCCCTGGGGTTGATAAGATCCAGATTTATTGGATTAAGAAATTAACAGCACTACATTCTCATCTTGCAAAGGCTGTTAATAAAATTTTAGAAAACCCTAACGAACTCCCCGAATGGCTCACTCGCGGCATCACGTATTTGCTACCCAAAGGAGGAGACAGCTCTTTGGCGAAGAACTACAGGCCAATTACTTGCCTGCCAGTAATGTACAAACCTTATAACTGCAAGCCATTGCTGACAAAATGTATAGGCACCTAGAGAAGAACCATCTGTTGCCAGTTGAACAGAAAGGATGTCGTAAAGGTTCCTATGGCTGTAAGGAAATCTTGCTTCTGAATAAAATAATTTTGAATGATGTAAAGAAACGAAAACGTAATTTAAGCATGGCTTGGGATTGACTACCAGAAAGCCTTTGACAGTGTACCACACGATTGGATTTTGAAGACCCTGGAGATCTATCGATTTCATCCTAGACTTGTTGAGTTTTGCAAGGCTAGTATGAAGTCGTGGAGCACCAGGGTTACTAATCCACAGCGGAAAGGGAGTAGTAGAAACCAGAAGTATTCAGATTAACAGGGGAATTTTTCAAGGAGATTCACTATCCCCTCTGTTGTTTTGCATTAGTTTGATTCCTCTATCAAGACAGCTGTCGCACACTGACTTTGGTTACAAGCTCCATGGTGATGAAAGGCCTGTATCACATTTATTTTACATGGATGATCTTAAAGTGTTTGCTAAGAATGAAGCGATTCTCTCCCAAATGCTGTCTGTCATCAATGAATTTAGCAATGACATCTGCATGAAGTTTGGTCTTGACAAGTGTGCAAAAGTCAACTTAAAAAGAGGCAAAATGACAACGTCAGAGAACATTGAAGTTGATAGACACACTGTGATTTCAAGATCTTGAGCCAGGTAAAACCTTACAAATAGCTGGGCATTGAAGAATGTGAGACCATCTCGAACGACACAATGAAAGAGACAATTCGCAGGGAGTATTATAGACGAGTGAGACTTGTCCTGCAGTCCGCTCTGAACTCAAGGAATAAAATATCAGCAATTGGTAGTCTGGCGGTGCCTGTAGCCGAATACAGTTTCGGACTAGTAGACTGGACTGAACAGGAAATTCGCATCATGGGATCGAAAAACCAGAAAACTGCTTACAATGCATCATGTCGCCCACCCCCGAGCTGATGTACATAGACTTTATGTTTCACGTAAGGAAGGAAGAAGAGGCCTGAGACAAATTGAAGCCTCCTGGCACAATGCATAACCGGGATGGGAAAGTATGTAGTCAGCCATCAAGATGACCCACTAATGAGGCACGTCATGAAATCTGACCGAAGAATGGGAAACAGAGGCATTGTAAGTGTAGCAAGAAGCATTGCGAACAAGACTATGCAAGACACCCAGAATGACAGAGACACTGAACTTCTGATGCTACTTAACATGAAATTTGAGACACAGAAAATGTTAAAGAAATCGTGGAGAGACAACCACTCCACGGACAATACCTAAAAAGAATGACAAGGTGCAGATCAATAAAGATCAATCATTTATGTGGCTTAAAAGGGGAAGAATGAAGCCAGAATCGGAAGCACTTGTAATAGCTGCCCAAGATCAGGCCTTGAGAACACGACATTATGATAAAGCGGTTCTCAAAATTTCCCAAGATGATAAATGCCGCATTTGTCAGGAACACGTAGAAACCATTGATCATATTGTCTCAGCTTGTCCAATTCTAGCAAAGACCGAATATTTGAAAAGACACGACAGGGTGTGTAGCTACCTCCACTGGCAGATCTGTACCGCCCTCGAAGTTCCAAACACATGCCCCAAGTGGTACGAACACTCACCGAAACCGGTGACGTCTATTGGATTGTGTACGATATTGTACGACTAACAAATTCAAACTGATCGCACGATAGCAGCAAACAAACCGGATATAGTCATCCGGGATACGGAGAAAAAAATCATGTTTACTTGTCGATGTTGCTGTACCTTGCGATCAAAACGTCGTTACCAAGGAGGCAGAGAAACGTCTTAAATACAAGAGTTTGGAAATCGAGATCAGCCGAATGTGGGGCGTAAAAGCACAGGTCGTCCCGATAGTTATCGGAGCTCTGGGATTTGTTCCGCAAAATTTGAGTAAGAACTTGTCTAAACTCCCAGGTAATTCAAAGGACTGGGAAGTGCAAGAAATAGCTTTATTTGGAACAGCCCACATTTTGCGCAAAGTACTGTAGAGGCACCGATAGTCCCTAGATCTACTCCTTAGGTAGCTGGTTGCAACCTGGAGTAGATTTTATATTCAGCCGACTTATAACATCTTTAGTCGTGGTGTAATGGAAAAATAATAATAATAATAATAATAATAGTAACGGACTGCAAAATTTCTGGTTAAAGAAATTCCCCGGAATCAATAAACATCTTGCTAAGTGGTACACTGGTATCTTGGAAAACCCGTCGATGATGACTCCGTTCTTGACAGAAGGGATCACCTACCTACTCCCCAAAGAGAACACAGAGCTGAACCGGCAAAAAATACTACCCCATAACATGTCTCCCAACACTATACAAGCTGCTTGCATCCATAAGCAGGAAAATATACCATCACCTAGACAACAACAAAATATTAGATGAAGAACAAAAGGGATCCAAAATGGATCACGAAGGTGCAACAACTAGTAGTAGATTCCGTCATTGCCAACAGAGAAGCGGATCATTGTATACCGCATACATAGACAATCAGAAACCATTTTATAGCGTCCCAAACACTTGGCTAAGTGAAATGTTGGAAATATATGGGGTTGAGAATCATGTGAAGGGATTCCTGAAATATGCAACGGATCACTGGAGTACTAACTTGCAGCTGAATACTGGAAAAATGTATATTCAAGTTAGGAATACTAAAATCAAGAGATGTATCTTCCAATGTGATGCTCTTAGTCCTTTGTGGTTTTGACGTGCTGTAAAACCACTAACATCGATGCTAAATGGGCAGGAGAGAAGATTTAAGCTGGAACTATCAGGAGCACAAGTAAGTCACCTTTTTTATATGGATGTCTTGAAAGTGTCAGCTGAAAACAAAAGTCATCTTTACATCCAGAGGTTCAGTTAGCTTGACCACACAATCTATTGTGTGGGAAAATGAAGCAATGACGTGAACATGAAATCTGACCTCAACAATTGCAGAATTAGCTGTGTGAGTAAAGGAGAATGGGTTGAACATCCTTAATATGAAGTAGATAAAGAGATAGGCACCATCAAAGGAATGTCCGAAGAAGAGAAATACAAATATCTCAGATATTTGCAGTCCAAAGGGATACACGACAAACTTGTCAAGGAAATGGTGGGTAATAACTACATTCAGAAGGTGTGCAAGCAATCAACATACAGGTTGTCCCACCAACTATGGACCACCCCCATAACTTCTAAACGGTTCAGGATATCAAAATGCAGTTTTCAATTAACAATGTGGAATCATGGGGCAAGTAACATGGCGCAGAGAAATTGTCTATAATATTTTTAGTTTTCGGTAAATTGAATCATTTTGATATTTTAAATGGAACTATATATTTTTTCACCAGCAATGTATAGATAATGAAAAGAGGAATAAAATGATGTATCATATGTTAGTATTTTGATGGTAATTTGAGTATAAAATTAGACTTTCTGACATGTGATTTTGAAGTAAACGGTCCTTTCTTGTAGCAGCCCTTGTAACAGTCGCCGTTGGTAAAGATGCCCTTCGCGGCATCGAGATTGTTTCGTGGAGATATGGTGTGAGAGGAGCGGCCGTGAGGGATAGAGGTGTAACTACAGCAATTCATGGTCTTGACATGGAGATCATATGAACAAAGATCAATATGAACGATCAGAATGAGAAAGTTTTGCCATTTGTTCATCTGAATTGAATTTTTCTTCTACTGAAATATCAAAGCAACGATAATCAAAAAGAACAAAATAAAAATAATTTGTAGGACGACAATCATAAAGGTCCTTTTCAAACTTACAATAATCGAACTCAGTGTATTGTGGCAGAAACAAGCTCTCGTTTTAAAACATGGAAAGGGAATGAATGATTAAATATTTTTACTGTAATATCTTCATTAATTCATTAAATAATAGATAGGTAGACATTTTCTATTATTATTTAGTGTTAATAAGCTTCTTATTTAAACGCGTACAAAAAGAACAAAGCAATACAAATTTTGAAATACCCTTGACAGTCTATCAGTGTAAATTTAATAAACTTTAACACAAATGCACATCTGCAGTCACAACTGTTAATACTGACTGGAGAGTTTCTCACTTCATATTGCCATGTGCTGCCACAAACTTGAAAATCCACGGCAGAAGACGGAAGTGTGCTGTTTTCTTTTCCATTTATGAACAGCAGTAGACGTACAATTGCGCAGTGGACGAATAATCATCCTAATTGAAAATTGAAATGCAGTTAAATCAATGGAAAAAAATCTCTTATTCTGATCGTTGAAATTAGTGTTTCTTAATGTGACCTTTGTGACAAGACCCTGGATTGCTTTAGTTAGGCCTCTCATCCCCCATTGCCACCCCTCTCCTCTCTCTCCACGCAAGTCTTGACGCCGCGAAGGCCACTTTTCAGGGAGGCGAGAGTTGCAAGGGCTGCTTCACGAAATATTGTCCATTTAATTCAAAATCACTTATCGGAAAATCTAATTTTATACTCAAATTACTATCAAAATACTAACATATGATACATCATTTTATTCCTTTTTTATGATCTATACATTGATGGTGAAAAAATATATAGTTCCATTTAAAATATCAAAGTTGATTCAATTTACCGGAAACTACAAATATTATAGACAATTTCTCTGCGCCATGTTACTTGCCCCATGATTCCGCATTTTAATCGAAAACTGCATTTCGATATCCTGAAACGTTTAGAAGTTATGGGGTGATCCATAGTTGGTGGGACACCCTGTATATGCAACCTCAGTACTCACTTATTCCTTTGCAATACTAAAATGGACCGACACTGAACTGAAGAACTTTGACATAAAAACAAGGAAAGAATTTTGTAAAGCAAGAGCAGACCTCCCACAAACTTCAATTGAAAGGTTCCATACGCCCCTGGCAGATGGAAGCAGAGGTATTCCTAGTGTCACGACCACGCATTATATACAAGTGAAACATCTGAGAGACTACTTTCTCCAAAAGGCAAAATCCAGTGAGTGGATGACTGCAGTTATAAAGACCGACCACACAGTCACACCTCAACTCTCCAACATAATGTACGGTCGTTCCTCGAAGACCCTCGCAAACGATTCTAGCAAAGACATCAGGATGACCCACAAATGAGGCAGGTCATGAAATCTGACCGAAGAATGGGAAACAGAGGCATAGTAAGTGTAGCAAGAAGCATTGCGAACAATACTATGCACGACACGCAGAACGACAGAGACACTTAACTTCTAATGCTACTTAAGATGAAATATGAGACACAAAAAATGTTAAAGAAATCGTGGAGAGACAAACCACTCCACGGACAACATTTGAAACGAATAGACAGGGTACAGATCAATAACGATCAATCATTTGTGTAGCTCAAAAGGGGAAGAATGACAGTGGCGTAGCGTCAGGAGACGCTAAGATGCTGAGCATCCCCACGTGAAATATTAATCAAACAAGCCTAAATATTGTATTGATAATCTTCCAAGTTAGTGAAACACATTCAGCGAAACACGTTTTGCATAAATTTTAAAGTGATTTCCTATGGTTGAATTCCGCGCGAATATACAAGCTGGCCTCTGATTGCTTGGACGCTAAAATGCTTCTAGCGTCTGCCGCGAGTTTCGACGAGCAATAACGCATGCGCAGACGGTGAGGTTCTCCCCTCCCTTCTTCACCCCTGCCCCAGGATTCTCAAGTCCCGAAAAGCTAGCATACGGGCAGCATGCTGCTGAAGACAAAGGCTTATGCGAGCAAGTTGCTCGTTTGTGCACGAGAGCTCAGCCCACTTGAGGTTGTCAGAAAAATATTTTTCTTTCTCACTCGTGATTCCGTGCTTGGTAATGAGCACAAGTAGTAAATATAGAGCTTGCCTATTAATTCTCAATTAATATCTAAGAAGTTGAATTCTGACTTAAATTTATTACATTTTATTTTGGTTCGAAATATATCAATTCACAAGTGATCTCATTGTCAATCGCGCGTAAGAACTAAAGCGGAGCTATTTCATAATTTGTTTTCAAGAAGTCTCCTGACATAAATCTGTTGAAGTAGTGTAACATTTGTTTCAATAACCTAGATTCTAGAGAACATTAAGAATCACGATGTCTTCAGTTCGCATTATTATTGAGAATCACCAAACGCACGAGACACGCTACGCCACTGAAGAATCAAGCCAGAATCGGAAGCACTTGTAATAGCTGCCCAAGATCAGGTGTGAACACAACATTGTGATAAAGCGGTTCTCAAAATTTCCCAAGATGATAAATGCCGAATTTGCCACGAACAAGTAGAAACCATTAATCATATTGTCTCAGCTTGTCCAGTCCTAGCAAAGAAAGAATATTTGAAAAGACAGGACAGGGTGTGTAGTTATCTCCACTGGCAGATCTGTACAGCCCTCGTTGTTCCAAGCACATGCCCCAAGTGGTACGAACACTCACCAAAACCGGTGATGTCTGTTGGACTGTGTACGATATTGTACGACCAACAAATTCAAACTGATCGCACAATAGCGGCAAACAAACAGGATATTGTTATCCGGAATTGGAGAAAAAATCGTGTCCACTTGTAGAAGTTGCTGTGCCATGCGATCAAAACGTCGTAACCTAGGAGGCAGAGAAACGTCTTAAATACAAGAGTTTGGAAATCGAGATCACCGAATGTGGGGCGTAAAAGCACAGGTCGTACCGATAGTCATCGGAGCTCTGGATTTTGTTCCGCAATATTTGTGTAAGAACTTGGCTAAACTCCCAGGGAATGCAAAAGACTGGGAAGTGCAAGAAATTGCTTTGTTTGGAACAGCCCACATTTTGTGCAAAGAATTGTAGAGGCACCGATAGTCCGTAGATCTACTCCTTAGGAAGCTGGTTGCACCCGGAGTAGACTTTATAGTCAACTGACTCATAACATCTCTAGTCGCGAATTAGAGGAATAATATCAATAATAACAATAATTGCTTTTATTGAGTATTTTCCGTCAAACACAATTCCCGCTTACCGAAAAAAGTTACATTTCACTTGTTCCTTATTTTCTGAGACATGAACTAAAGATCCATCCAGTAATGACCCGAAAACATACCAATAAACGTCAAGCGTGACGCCGCTTAATTTCGTTGATTTACCTTGTAGCTGAGCTTTCAGCGCGCTGCGGGCGGTGGTTCGCTGCGCAGTAGACCGAGCCGCAATTAAGGAATTTCTGTTTCCTATGGAACAATAATTACGCAAAGCAAGCTTAAAGGGCAACGTGCACAGGCCTCAATCGCTCCAGTCGCGCAATTAAGTGGAGCAGCTCCACGAAACGCGATATCCGAGACGTGGAGCCCCGCCCGCCGGCACGCTTCCCACCGCAGGCGAGATCGCCTAGCAACGTTACTTTTGCTCATTATGCGTAACGAGTAAATGAGCTCTGGGTGGGAAGAACGGCCCTCGGCTAAATGCCTGAATCCGTGCTTGAGTGGGTGGGTAGTTCACATCTTAGCGCATTGTCAACTCCAGAGCAGCCAACCACAATTGCTTCTACCCGATAACAATAAAAACAATCACAACATATGATGGGACATTCTAAAGTTGTTCAAACAAATTTACTCAGGATCAAACTTCCAACACCCATTTTTATGTGCTTATATCAATAATATAGGGCAGTGCTTCGCCAACTTTTCCCCTCCGGGCCCCCCATGACGAGGCAGTATATCACTACGTCCGCCAGCTTATTTCTTCTATTAAATACAGAAGCATTTTTCTTTTTAAAAAAATTGTTACGTTATTCTCTCTGATACCAAATTCAGATCAACAGAATTCTGCATGACCAAAAAGGATGCATTATATTTTATATTAAAAATACATGAAAATTATTCTTCAAATTTTCGTTTATTCAAAAATTATGAAATAAGACAATGTTCACTAAGGAGCTAACAAGAATTTCAAGAAAATTAAGAATTTAAATTACAAAATTCAGTGTGATGGATGAGATTGCTTTTGACAAGAAAGTTTATCAAGACGTGGCGTTAGAGTAGAAATGGTCACTCCAAGTTCTTTATTTACATTTAGCTTTGAACAGTACTTGGACTTCATAGCTACCAAAGCTGAGAAACCTGTCTGGCACAAGTAAGTTGTTACAAAAGGAATAAAAGTCTTTATTATAATTTGTCTCAGCATTGAGTATTCCTTGTTAATATGTACCCAGAATTCAAAGAACGGCACTTCATTAAATGTACTCTTCAATTACGTATCATAAGTGAGATCAATAAGTTATTCTTGCTCTTTTGTATCTAAAGATGATGATGATGGTCCACCAGCATTTTCGAATGGATTTCTAATCCAGTTAAATTTCTCAAAATCATCGTAGAAATATTTTTCGAAGTGACCTTTTAGCATTGTAAGATGATGAACAAGGCAGCATTTTACCAGGTATTGGAAGTACCGGATTATCTTTGTCCTGTAACAGTGACAATAGAGTAAGAAACATATCTAGTGTGCCATTGTCCATCCGATTACGCCACAGCTCTAATTTCTTCATCAAAGGCTTTACGTTTTCATTCCAAGATAGTACAGTTGCCTCATTTTCTTGAAGTGAAGTATTCAGAATATTTAGTTTTCTCAAAAAATATTATTGAGGTAACTCATTTTCAAGAGAAAATCTTAGTTTCTGAACCAATCTGACAGAGAATGGCCTTTCTCCTTTTAAAAACACACATACCAGAATACCTCGTTCCGTATTTCAAACATTCTCTTTAGTACCTGACCTCTTCAAAGCTATCGAGCATTACTAAAAAAGAGCAGTTGAGTATGTTCAGCACCCACCTCTTCACATAACACTTTGAAAAGCCTTGAATTTAATGGTTTTATCTTAATAATATTCATTGTTTTTATAATCGTCTGCAGCACTTCATGAAGGGGTGGACTACGTTCTTTGGCAGCCAGAGCTTCTCAATGTATCATGCAGTGCGTCCATATTGCATTGGGAGCTACTGCTTTAACTTTCGCTTACAATCCACCACGAATTCCAAACATTGAGCGAGCTCCGTTAGTGCATATCCCAACGCACTTATTCCACGATATCCCCTTTTCATTAAAGATATCATTGATTATTTCAAAAAGTCCTTCATCCCTAGTTGTTTCCAGTATTGGCTCACAGAAAAGAATTTCCTCCCTAATATTATACACGTCAACGAAACGAACATAAGCAATCAAATGAAAATCTTTGTGAATGTCAGTCGCTTCGTCTATTTGAAGTGCAAACCAGTTATCACGCAATTTGTTAATTAACTACTCCCGCAAATCGTCAGAAATATCTACAATTCTTGTAGAAACTGTGCCATTAGAGAGAGGAATAATTTTCAATTATTGAGCAAATTAATCCCAAACATCGTTGACACTATATCTATCGCTGCAGGTAATCAGGGTTTCTGCTATGTGTGATTTCTTGCATTTAGCAATTTTATGAGACACTTGGTAAGAGGCTAACAGGATCTTTGAAGTTACATTTGTAATTTTAGCTAAATTCTGCTGTGCACATTTTAACACACTCAGTTTTCAGACAAAAAAATATTTTGGTTTTTTTGTTAATTCAGGATGTTGGGTTTCAAGATGCTTCTTTAACTTGTTAGGCTTCATACTACCAGCAGCTAAAATGATTAAACAAATTACACATTACGGACGTTCTTCACCGTTTACCGTAGTTTTCGTAAAGGATAGCGACAAATACTTCTCACCGTATCTTCTCGTTTACGCTTTCGGAATGGAACCCCCCTCCTTCAGATAATGAAGCACTGGTGTCTTCATTTCTATCACAAATCAGGAACCGCTTCATTCTCGTGTCAAGTTCGCCTCACGATTTACGGAACACTAAGGAGTCGTTGTGTTACACAAGGCAAAGCTTGCTATACGCCCGATACGTTAGTTCGCGGAATGCAATAATATAATATCAGGAGTTGCAATCGCAAAGGAGAGAAGCGCAGTTGGCTTACACACTATAGCAGAACAAAAAAAATGTAGTTCATAATTTTAGGCTAATTAAATGCTCTATCCCCAAATTTTAGGCTCTTGTACTTTTCTTAAAAATCAGCATTCAGCTAGCTTTAGAATAAAACTAGCTGACACAAAATCAAAAATTACAGTTAGAACAAAACTACTTACACACGAATTTTAGGCTAATTATACACTCATAAAAATTGCTAATATTATTGATAAATATTAATGTTTATTATTGTAAAAAATAATAACAAATTGCGGCTCTCAGATTAGAAAGACTATTCAACTCGTAATAATTTTTAAACTAGCCAGCAGAATACAATTTATTTTAACATATTATGCATACGATTCCGTTATAGTTGTTGATATAGTCTTTGAATTAAGTGCTCGTAAACTTTAGCAAAAAATCTCGCAAAAATAACCAAGTACGCACTTCCTCAAGTCATTCAGCGTCTAGGAATTTTTAAATTAGCCGGCAGAACACAGTTTCCTTTTAACATATTACACACATGGTTAGGTAGTATTTGTTGATATATATCCCTTGAATTAAGTATTTGTCAACTTTAGCAAAAATGGTTGCAACAATACAACCAAACAGGTCAAGTACGCACTTCCTCGTTGCATTCAGTGACTAATCATTTTTAAACTAGACAGCAGAACACAGTTTCCCTTCACAAAATTACACACATGAATAAGTAGAATTTGTTGATATAGCCCTTGTATTAAGTCTTGTCAACTTTACCAAAATCGTTGCAACAATACAACCAAACCGCTCAAGTACACACTTCCTCACGACATTCAGGGCCTAATCATTTTTAAACTAGACGGCAGAACACATTTTCTTTTAACATAGTATACACATGATTAGGTAGAATTTGTTGATATAACCCTTAACTTAAGTGCTCGTCAACTTTAGCAAAAAATGTTGCAACAAAACAACCCAACTGATTAAGTACGCGCTTCCTCAAGGCCTAATAATTTTTAAATTAGACGGCGGAACACAGTTGCTATTGCACGTATTATCCGTATGATTACGTACTATTTGTTAACATAGCCCTTGAATTAAGTGCTCGTAAACTTTACCAAAATTGTTGCAAAAATATAACCAAACCGCTCAAGGACGCACTTCCTCTCGGCATTCAACGCCTAATAATCTTTAAACTAGGTGGCAGAACACCGTTTCCTTTTAACATATTACACACATGATCAAGTGGAATTTGCTGATATAGCCCTTGAATTAAGTGATCGTCAACTTTAGCAAAAATGATTGCAACAATACAGCTAAACCGCTCAAGTACGTACTTCCTCACGGCATTCAGCATCTATTAAGTTTTAAACTAAACGGCAGAAAACAGTTTCCTTTTAACATAATACACACATAATCAAATGTAACCAAATGCATAGTACACACGTAATCAAATGCATAATACGTTAAAAAGAAACTGTTCTATTCTCTAGTTTAAGAATGATGACGAAATAAAGTCTGCGGTACTTCATCCCTGATGTGTTAGGTTGAATTGTTGGTACATGTTTTACTAGAATAGGTGAGCACTTCATTCAAGGGATGTTCAAACAAATCGCACATAATCAAATTCATAATATGATAAAAAGAAACTGAGTTCTGCGCCCTAGTTTAAAAATTATTAGCTGCAAATTACCATGGGAAAGTGCGTACACAAGCGGTTGGGTTGTGTTTTTGCAACAATTTTTTGCCAAAGTTGACCAGCACTTAATTCAAGGTAGATATTAACAAATAGCACAAAATCATGTGCGTAATATGTTGAAAGGAAGCTGTGTTCTGCTCGCTAGTTTAGAAGTTAATACGATTTGAATAGACTGCCGCAGAACGTGCTTGAGCGGTTGAGTTGTATTTTTGAGAAATTTGTAGCAGATGTTGACCAGCACTTAATTTAAGGGATATAACAACAAATACTTCATGATCATATGTATTATATATTGAAAGGAAAGTGTTCTGTTGGCTAATTTAAAAGTTATTCTGATTTGAATAGGCCGCCGCAGAGCCTATTTAATCGGTAGGCTTGTATTTTTGCAATATTTTTTGCTTAAGTTGACGATCACTTAATTCAAGGGCTGTATCAACAAATTCTACCTAATTATGTGTGTAGTACGATAAAAGTAAACTGTGTTCTGCCGTCTAGTTTAAAAATGATTAGGTGTTGAATGACCTGAGGAAGCGCGTACTTGAGTGGTTGGGTTGTTTTTTTGAGAGATTTTTTTGCTAAAGTTGACGAGCATTTAATTCAAAGGCTATATCCACAATTAGTACGGAATTGTATGCATAATATGTAAAAAATAAATTGTATTCTGCTGGCCAGTTTAAAAATGATTACGAGTTGAATAGTCTCACTGATCTGAGAGCTGCAATTGCTTATAATTTTTTTACAATAATACACATAAATATTTATAAATAATATTACTAATATTTGTGAGCCACCTATAATTCGTATATAAGTAGTTTTGTTCCAACTTTAATTTTTGATTTTGTGTCAGTTAGTTTTATTCTAAAGCTCGCTGAACACTTATTTTTGAGAAAACTATAAGAGATTTGGGGATAAAACATTTAATTAGCCTAAAATTATGAGCTACTTTTCTTTTGTGATCTGCTATAGTGTGTCAACCTGCTTTATGGATATGGGAGAGAGGAAACGAGGCGAAGACAGGCGCGAGCGAGGGCATGGGGGGGGGGGGCGGATGGTGGTCGAGAGAAGCGAGGGCAGGGACGAAGTTGAGAGTGGGTGCGGAGGCGAAGGGGAAAATAGAGGCGGTGACGAGGGAGGAGGTGGAGGTGGGAGTAGGGGCGGTGGCGAGGACAGGGATAGGAGGGAGAGGTCGAAGGTAAAGGTAGGACGGTTGTGGGCGGGAGTGAGGGGGACAGGTGGAGAGAACTGACGTGGGGACGAGGCAGGGAAAGACGCGAGACGAGAGGTGGCGAGGGCGGGTGGGGGGGGAGAGTGAGAATGCATGGATGAGGAGGGACAGATCAGGTTGCGAGGGCGCAGAGGGACAATCATAAAACTTGTTAACTCTTTTGTGTCATAATAGAACATTATTTTCAAAGTTTCACGAATTTGCAGTAAAAGAGCCAATCAGTACATTTGTAGACCAGATTATAACTTGTGAATAAAAACAGAATATAACAAAAAAACAATTTCATTGCCCAAAATCACATAGGAAGTAATTAAATCTGTCATAAATCAAGTAAGCAATAATAAATAATTTTGGCGTTGAAGAGTTAATGTGAAAAAGAAGTGTGTATTCAACTACATTTCTAAGAAATTTTATCTCTGTTGATTCTATTCTCCTATTTTATCTTTTGTTAGAGTCCATCACTCACTTCCACATAGCAAGAATGAAAAGATCATATTTTTATATGAATGTATATGCCATTTTAGGGTTACATTAATCTGACTTTTACCTTGTTAGCGTTGTTCCCAGGTCTGGGTCTAGGGGTAAGGGAGACATGTGATGAGCATATTGCAATCCTATCACAATATCCAGCTTTTTTGGCCTCCCTGCACTTTTGTTCATCAAACAGCTATAGAAACTGCAATTATTTGTATTAGAAAGCTACAGCTTTATTTGTGCCCCAGCCGGGAACTGAACCTGGGGCTACCTCACAGAAAGCTAGCATGCTGTTGATGAGCCACCCAAGGGAAATATTGTTTCTTTCCTAACTTTATTTTCAGTGCATGTGCTTTTGTATCATAGAAATCCGTCTGTATCTGGAATGTCTTTATCTTATCATTTCGCATTTTAATGAATTTGAAGATTCTGTGACAGCAATTGAGGTTGGAGGTGGTCTGTATATCACAATCACTTCTAAATTGAGATATTCCATTTTTATATTCAAGCAGATAGCTTCCAGATTGATATTTATCTGGTATTTTCTTAGTTGTTTATTTGTTTGTCTCACTTATTTCACATTTCTTCTCACTTATTTCTTTCATTTTTCCTATCCTTTGATCAATGTCTTATCTTTTGTTTAATAATTTGATCAATTAAACTTTATTATTATATCTTCTCAACATATTCAAGATTATCTATCTTTTATAGGATACTATAATAAGGTGTCAACCACAGTTTTCAGATTTCATGCCCCTTTACCAGAAAAGAAAGTAATCTGTTATTTATAGTCATCCACTTAATGTAAATCCCAGAATATCTCTATAAAGCTATACTGCTTACACTTTCATTCTCTTTACTACTATTACTAATTTTCAATGTGTGCAGAAATCGAAAGAAAACAATGCAGCCTCCATCCACATTAGAAGTGGCTATGATTTTGTTAGATAGCAGGAACTCAAGAACATAAAAAAACAAACAATGAAACAGTTTTGATTTTGCCTGAAAATCAAATATTTGGTTGAGTTATTCCATATATTCTTGTACTTTGCAAACAGACTGAATTCTCATACTCAGTGCATCACTGCTAATATACCACACAGTTACTGTCATGTGATAGTAAGGGTCCAAAGAAGAGGCTGCCTGTCATTAAGTATTTTTTATTTTCATGTTGTGTTATGAAACAGCAACTTGTTTAATGTTCTTGGTATGTAAAGAACTGCTGAATTACGTATCCTACGTTATTACAGTGTTTGTGAAGAATGTTTTGTTAAAATATTTAATATATTGCAGTGATATACAAGGGTATTTGTTGTTCTTGAGCAGTGTGCATGCAACATTTTGGAAAATCATTTTTTTATGATTTGGTATGTCCCTTACTAAACAGGTTAATAAAAGAAATTGCAAATATATTGTTACATCTTTTTAGAAGTGAGTTATGAGTTTCTTACTGTCCAACCTGTGTAACACTCCAAAACCAGTTTGTTATAGAAATATTCAATTAGTGTTAAAAATTATTACTCTCTTCTTTTGGAAATATTTAGTGTTTTTGCATTTTATTAATGCAAATGATGGCAGGAAGTAAAAAAGGCATAACTTGAATAATTTTGAAGAAAAAGGTTTTTGATTTAAACCAATTACTTTAAATAATCACCACCCTACCTTGTCTTAGCATTATGATGAAATATTTACATATTTTCTAGTTTTTGTATTGAAATTCAACTGAAACCTGTGAAGACACATAATTAATGAGAATGTAAGACAAAAGGAAATTCCCTATCTACTCTACATATCAAACACAAAGAGCTTAACTCTTGGCAGAAAAACTCTAGTTTCGACCATGGTGAGAGGTGAAGCCAATTTTATGATATGGTAGAATTGCCATTAAACTCTGCTAAGATTCTGTTGGTCATATCATTAATTACCCTCTAAAGCAACAATATTGAAAGATTTGTTGTCCATGGCTATTTCACAGTTTTTCAGAGATCAATTTATTTTGACTTAATATGCCACAAATAAAAATGCAATTTTAGAGTAGAAGGCCATCATTAATATTTTCAATAACTTTGGGAAACATAAGAAAAGTGATGTGAAATCAAATGTGTTGCAGCTCCAAAAATTTGTTGAAATAAACCCTTTGTATTAATTATTAATTGCCCATTCAACTTACTAGAAATGAAATGAAACTTCCATGAAGCATTGGAAAAATGTATTCTTGAGAGTTGGTGCAAATTCATCAAAAATTAACTGGCATCAAAATGCCCCACACAAAAATTAATGCAATTCCTTTGTAAGGCAATATTAACAATTAAATAGGAATTGCACATTTAAGAAACAAGTTATGATTTCTCTACTCTTTTGTTTATTATAATATTACAAGTACTTCCATTATAACAGGTCATTTTAACATATTCTTATTCATTTATTTACATTCTGTAATTCTTCATCTACATAAAAATCTGTTAAAGTTTTAAATATTATTTAGAATATAAACCTTTTATTTAACAACATATTACTATAATTTAATAATATTATTTTGTATCAACAAGAGTGTTACATTAAATTTTAAATCCACACAAAAAAAAATATGAGTGTGTGAGTTGTATAAAAAAGTAAGGTAAAAGAAGTTTGGATACCATTTGAATAGAATTTTAAATGATAGGAATCTTCTAAGTAATGAAAACACCTCCCACATTGAATAGCATTCCTCAGTATTTTAACTCTTACAATATTAATTTGAATAGTAATATTTACCTAATTTAATTTGCAAAAAAGGAGAATCCTGCTAATATATAAAACAATGAAGTAAGCAATTTTGATTCTATTAATAGCCAACATACCATCGAAACAAACGTTGAAGGTCAAATTGAAAAGAAAAGAAAAAAATATAGTCAAGATTCAATTTTGTTCTTTTTAATTTTTAGTGCATGACGAGGGAAACTGAATGAATCAGTATCGGAATGCTCATAAGTCTTGCTGAGAATATCTAGAAATTGTCATTCTAATTCACTTACGGTTAAACTCAGAAAAATTTTGAATGGGAACATATCAATTGTGGGTTTTACATTTGTTCCACAGTTTCTGGACAATACAATTTAAGACTGTAGCATTGTACATATTTATTCTCAAACACTAGAAATCATTAATGAAAGAGGAAATGTATTTCCATGACCTCAAATGAACCTCATTTATGAACTTATTTCATATTAAAGAAACACAGAACTTGAAATTTTGGAAGATATTGTTATTTATTGAATAGTGAGTGGATTATGACCAGAATTAAATAAGAGCACAATAATAAATACGAACACATGTAAGCATTTTACGTAGTGTGATAATACAGGTTTGAAATGCACATAGGCCCACATGAAGCCTATCATTTGCATTCACTGATACTCCGGTCACAATGGAAGATGATCCTTCTTTGAAGCAATTTGAAACTACGATGTAGATTTATCTACACTGGTAGGCCAACACAAGAGCCAGAAACTTAACGCATAAGTTACCCTGACAGACAATTACTGTCTTAACCTAATAATACTACATTTATAAAATTTCAGATTATTTTTTTATACCATTTTCATTGACAAGCAATATTAGCATTGTTGTAATTGTGAGCATCATAATGAGCACAATATGTAGAAAAAATAAATGTAATTCCACTTCATGCAATTACAATTTAAAATGGGAAACTGGGTTCAATGATTTGTATTTTTAACTCAAAACTGCATTCTGGATTTCATATCCTGGGACTACTAAGCTGAAGAAATATTTTTCCATTTCACATAATTTTTTCTTTTCCTTGCACAAATGTATTGGAAAAGAAATATTCTGTAGGAGAACCACTTTCTGTTGGTGAAAATTGTAATTGTATGAGTAAAACCCTAAAAGGACTGATATAAACAAAAATGTTTGATACATTAAAAACTAATAATAACAAAATATTAATAAGATTATGGTGGAAATGAAACCATACATTTAGACTATTTAGAGAAAGTATCAATTTGGGAAATAAATAAATTTTAGAGGAAATGAACAGAATACATCAATAGTCTATCTGAGAATACAGTTTTTGTAAATGTGTAGACAATAATAACACAAATGATATCAATAACAATAATTATCTTAAAGAGTTTAAATAGTAATAATAAATAACAAGAAGAGACTTTGTCATGATCAAAAAAATTAATACACCAACTTTTAATCCTTTCTGTCTTCTTTTTTAAGAAAATACAATCAATTTAATAATTGTTTATTCACATAGGTCATGTGCAAATCAATAAACAAATGACAAGTTCATTTTTGTTTGGTTTTTTTGAAAATAAATATTCTAACCTAAAACATATATTAAACATCTTTTATAAAAAAATTTAAACTGTGGTTGTATTTGATTTTATCAAAAGTCATCTAGAAAAGAAGATGTGAAGTAGGAATACAGACTTTTGTACAATATTATAAGTTTACTTTGTATGGATAAATAGAGTTGTTTTAAAATATGTCTTTAGGTATATGCATGAAGTCAGTAAGTCAGACTTCATGGGTATATAAAGAAATTTAAATTAGACGACTGTCCTTTTCAAATAAATACATAACTTTTTCACCTTTTTAAATAAATGAATAAATATTATTATTTTCAAAGAGTATTTGCAATAAAACATTAAGTGGTGTAATAATCAGCTGGTAACTAATAACGATTTTCTCACAAAATAAAAAACAGCAAGGGGAGAACTTCGTCGTCAACACAACTTCGGAATACTTCTGAGATTTTTGAACTTCAGATGTGTTTATTTACATTCTCCCTGACTGACCTAAGGCGGTTCCACCAGATAGCGTTGTCTCCGCACGTCTCAACTTTTGACCTGTTGTCACCGTTCACCGTCGAGTTCTGTTCGAGTTCATGAAGTTGTTACATCGGGTACACGTTGACGCCGCGTTGACGGAACATTTTGCTTCAATGGAGGTACCGTACGTCGCCGCTTTCTTCCGACAAGCGAGTTCAGATGAATTGTTTATATGAAGAAGGTCCTGGAAAGGTATAGTAACTTTGTAAGGGTTTGTTTGACCTCATTTTATTAGAGTAAGGTTAGAATAATGACAGGTGAGAAACGAAAGTAGCACATTTTATTTTTTTAATTATTAAAATAATTTATTTCGTAAATTTTCCCTTGATGTTGTTTACGAGTAGTTACTATTAGATTTCGGAGTGCAACCGCGCGATTTACAAAAGTAATTCGTTCGAGACAGATTCGTGTGTATTAATTTACAGATACGTTTGCTACAGTTATATGTAGATAAATAATATTGTGTATGTAAGTCAACATGTGTATTCATGTTGCGTAATAATGGCCAAATACAAATTATCGTTTCTTGCTCCAGATGGTATATTTTTGTATTCTGCTTATATCCTATTAGCGCGTCTGAATGTTCAGAGCACGTCCGTGTGGTGTCTGTGTATGCGTGTGAATATGAGCGCACACATGTACGTGGGCGAGTGGCGGGTGTGGTTGCACATGTTAAACTCTGTATATTTAACGCCTGGATAAGGGCAAATTAAGCACATCAAAGTGTATTTTTAAACTGGGAATAAAATCAAAATGAAACTAATCGTGATGTTTGAATTTCGCATTTTTAATATGACATTACAATTAACTTCAGTGACTGAACATCTTGCGTTAATTTTGCTAACTCTCCCTCCCCCTTGTAACGCACTTCCCTATCTCTATGTAATGCAGCGTAACGCTGCCCCAGACCTCCTCTTTCACCCTTTAGCTTTACGTACTTTATGGATGACCCCTTATCGAAAATTTCCAGATTTGGCATTTCGAGCTAATGGGCGATTACGAATTGAGTCAAAGTTTACCATCGTAATGAGCATGTAGCAATATTTTAGAGTTTCTGTCATTTGTCAATAAGCATTCAATAGAGAATAGTAGTTGTACGAGTACATAATCATTGGAATAAAATCGTCGATGGGGAAATTTCCTGCTTTCCCACCTAAGATTTCGCATAATAAGTGTTCCCAATACTGTACCCAAATAAATACTGTAAATGTATTCACGAGCCTATTTGCGCATCTTCTTTTCAGGGAGGTCGTAATACTGGATTTTTTAACGTATCGGGATCAACGCCGTTTCGATCAGGGGTTTCCAACGGGGCCTGTATCGACCCCTTCGACCAATTTGAAAGGGGTCAATGAAGATTAAGTGGTTGACTGGAAGTCAATAGCCGAATATGAACAGGCGACTGAACGGTGAAATCACGATAAACATGTCATTGATATCAGAAAAATATTAACTAAATTGATAATTGATTCCTGAGCTGAAGCTATAGAACATCTAATAACCAGATATTATTTCTCATTGTAATTGTACTTTCAATATAAATCAAAATGAAATATGTGTGTATTACATTGGCTCTGTGTATTCGCCATTTTTAAGAATCATTTGTTCTATCCGAGAAAAAATTAAAAGAACTTTGTCTTTGGAACAGGCTTTGAGCAAACTTTTTCTGTAAAGTGCCTTTACTTCAAGCAAAAAAATTCGCAAAAAACACTCGTAATTGAAAAAAACAAGTTCATGATCCTATTTAAAAATGTATTTTTAAAGCAGATTTCATTAGGGCAAAAATACCTGTCGTCGATATTATAGTTTTGCAATGTTAATTTTTGTCCAGTTTTCGAAAATACAGTGTTCGCTGAAAAAGGGACCTGACCAGCTTTTTAAGCAATCTTTGCTCTATCCAAGGAAAAAAGAAAGAAACGAATTTAAGCAGTTTTTGAGAATTTTTTTAAAGTTGTCTTCACGCAAAAGTTACGCAAAAAATATTAATATTGTGAAAATATTGTACATGATCTTATTTAAAGATAGATTTTTTAGAGCAGATTTCATTAAGGAAAAATCTTTATCAGCAATGTTGTACTTTTTCAATGTTAATTTTTAAAAAACATTAAAAATACAGAGGGAAAAATAAAGAAAAAATTGGAACTGTGTTGGGAAAATAATTTTTAAAAATTGTACTTCACGAGAAAACAACCCATATTTTTGAAAACTTGTAGGCCTACATGGCCTTTTTAAATATGTCTTTGAAGAACATAAATCTCCATGTTCAATATAGTGTTGTAGGAACACGCCAGAAAAAAATTGAACTATTGGAAAATTCGAAGAGTTCAATGAGAATGCCAATTATTTAAGCGTCCTTTGCTCTATCCGAGAGGGATGAATCCAGAAATTCAGAACCAAGTTTGAAAAAATCTAAAATATTGTTGATGCTTCCCTAATGACCTCCCTAAAAAGAAGATGCGCTTATTCTGGTCGCCAAATGGGCTCTTGAATACATTTACAGTATTATTTGGGTACAGTATTACACTTCTCATGCGACATCTTAGTTGGGAAAGCAAGAAATTTCCCCATCGACGATTTTATTCCAATGATTATATACTCCAATGATATAAAGTAGTACCCGCAAAAATCAAAATATCCCTCTCAAATTCGCAGGACCTCGAGTTCGCACAGTTCGACCGGGAAATATCAATTTTGGAGAAAATCGTCTGAAAGGTTTAAGCGCTAGCATTAGACACAAATGGACGGGAAACCAATTTTTCGGTATCAAGAGCCCACAATACGTTGATTCTGACTAAACAACGTGTTAGATGAAGTAATTTACTACATATAGGAACAAGATTTATCCACTTTTCAATATCAGAGTCCCACAAAACGTGTTTTTCTGATGAAAAATCGCCACTTCCCGCTCCAAATTACATTTTACTACGTAAGTACGTAGTAGGCGAGGAAGTAAAAAATCGGAACCATTTATAGAAAACGTTCGCCTCGGCTTCGTGTAAAGTATTCCGAAGAATTAAAATATCCATGTCAAATTGAAGAGGCTGCGATATCAGCTTGATCGGTCGAGGGATATTCATTTTGATTAAAATTATGTGTACTGTTTAGGTGCCAGTATTGTCGACAAACAGACTGACCGACAGACGGCTTGGAAATAAAAACATTTATTCGGTTTCCGTTTCGATTTGTGCACAACTATGACTTTCTGTATAGTATATACGAGAGAGTAAAAACTAATTTTTATAGGAAATGTTCATACAGGTTACTAATATAATGAATAATTTCTTGACTAGTTTTGTGCCGCTGCTTTCCAGTTAAAAGTCATATGTGAATATTACTTAACATAATAGTAGAATGACGAGATACGAGTTTGAAATATTCGTTGTTTTAAGAAGTACGAGTTACAAATTATTGAACTTTATTAGATTCTCTGATAATGCCTGAATTATGAGAAACGAATGGCAGACGTTCAAGATACCCACGAAATTTAGGTGTTTAAAGATGCATTAAGATTTTGTTATACTTTTTTTTAAATTGTAGTTAGGAGTTGCAAGCTTAATATTTGTTTCACGATTCAAATTTTTAGTAGTTTTGAGGAGTGGCCCATTGCAATTTTTTTGGGAGTTCTTATTAAAAAACTGTTCCATATTGAATATATATTTGATAACCGTCTTTATGAAAAGACTGCATTGGTCTGTAACTGTTGGGAAAGAAAAATAGAATTTCATCTTGACTCAAAATTCTCGAAACGCCAGCTTGACTTTAGTGCGGCCAAATTGTGCTGTGTGTAGACGGGACACGAGCCGGACCGCGAGCGTCTGCGAAAAGCTCGCAGTAAACATCGTCTTCCTGTTTTCTTTTGAGTAAACAAACACGAAAAGCGCCAGGGGTGGCCACTGCGTCTCGCGCCGCACGCAAATGCGTGTGAGCAAAGCAGACTCGAGGACGTTTCAACGCCTCATTGTGAAAAATTTAATTTCGCCATTCAAAGAAATGCATTTATAACTTAATAAATGTTTTGACCCCGAGAGCGACTTTCAATCCATTCCATCCAGCGCATCTGGCCCGAAGGGTTGGAAGTCTTCTGAGGAGCAAAAACATCAAGTAATGCCCGTGGTGCGTGCATACAACATTTTATGGTTTACTAGTTCGTTGCTGAACCAAACGAGAATTCGGAATATTTTAAAAGTTTCTTCCATCAAAAGTGAAAAGACGCATTGTAATAGTCATTTGTCATTAAGGCATCGGAAAAACAAAATAGAGTACATATCTATTTCGCTGTATCTGTATCGCCATTAATAAAGACATTTTTTTATTATTATATCTAATCACTATTGCATGATCGTAATTGGACTAGTTCGTAAAATATGAAAGAATATTATGAAGTTCTGCGGAAATTCTCGAAAAAAAAGCTAACAAAACCGCGAGCTGTTTGTCTCGGGCAAAATCTCGAGAAATAAATGAAAATGATTACGGTGTGTTTGAGAGTTGGATGAAAAATAACAGTGTAAATTGCGTTGATGAAACGGCACTTTTTGGCTATTTTTCTCCATTGCCGAAAGCCATGGAGGAGATTTTATTACATCAGAAAATAACATTTCGAGAATGTTGGTGTATCTACATGTTACTACATCTACATGTTACTACTAGTAGTATTACTATTACAACTAACTACTCAAGAAGCGTGTGTCTCTAAAAATGTGATACATAACAGTGAAAAAAGAGTGTCTGATAGGAATTAATTCACAAGAACATTCCAAAATAGTTTTCAAATCAATTCAAAAAACTACGTTTATATAGAGTTATTTTTCTTATTTGAGCTTTATGACATTTATTTATTGTGCTTTCCTTTTTTCTTAACGTTAATAAATCGAATTAAAAAAAATTGTTATTTCTTGTGTTGGAAGCGAAGCGGACGTAAAGTGCCTAAAAAATATTGTCAATTGCCTCACGATGTGTTGATGCTCCCTCAATGCGAACGGAAAGGCGTGAAGAGCAGAGGCGTATCTACGGTATGGCAGACATAGCACGTGGTATGGACGCCTTTTACAGGGGCGCTATTTAGACTACAAACAAGTAACCACTCTAATTTGAAGGTTCGTGACAGGGGCGCAAATTCTATGCTTGCCACGGGCGCCCGAATACCTAGATACTCGTACGCCTCTGGTGAAGAGAGCAAGCAAATTATACTTTCGAAAGAGGGCAATGAACGAGCTAGAATATACTGGCTATAGATTATGTTCTAGCCCGTTGGAGGTAATTGATTCATAGAAGTACAACGTGCCGACACAAGGTTAAATGCGGCGTTTTTACTCGACTTGAATCAGTGAAATATTGCGTTTCTTTCATGAAAGGTAATTGTAATCGGTACATTTTATTATTGATAATTGAATTTAAAAATGGATCGTTTAATTTATGGGGGTACCTCGCAGAACCTTGACTGTAAATTTTTCATATTTACTACGTGTATACCACAGTTAATATTAAAATGTGCACATTTATTATATGACCAACAATCTAAAATATACTTCCCGTAAGTTAAAAAATAGTAGTCACAAGTCTCGGCTGTCTTCGATACTAGTGGTGCTACAATTCCACATACTTTCTCACACTATTTATAACGGCTACAAAATAGCTTAATACTTTATGAACCTTTAAAAGTATTTCCAACCAGCTCTTTTTTTTTTCTCCGCAATGCAATTAAGATGTGCAAAAACCTCTTATTCTTTTAACTAAGTAAACTTTCACAGGCAATTACAAAAAAACACCCCAAAACACATAACAGAAATGAATATAAGTTATTAAATAAACATTATTGAACATTTTTCAGTTGAGATCAGCTGCCCCGGTCTGCCCCTCTCAAAATTATGGCCATTTAAAGTTTACGTTAATGGTGTTTGGAAAGAGTATTATTACCCCGGATATAATACAGAGAAAGAAGTAAAAGTTTACTTGAGGTTTGAAATAAAGCGTAATTTCCAAACCTAAGTGATTTTTCAACGGACAATTAAACGAAAACAACTATAAACATTTCTGTTAAATTAATAACTATAATTAGTTGGACATTTGTTGATGTTTTTTCGTTAACAACAACCACCTCGACCTGCCTCTTTTAAAATGGCGACCGTTTAAAGTTTTCATGCCGAGATTTGAAAGAAAGCGCCTTATCCAAAAGTAAGTGATTTTTGACGAGGAATTACACAAAAACTAGTAAATACACTTCCGTGAAATTAAGAAATGTTATTAAGTGGACATTTGGTAATATGTTTTCGTTGACAAGAGTCACCTTGGCCTGCCTTTTTGGAAATGGCAAAAGTTTAAACTTTACATGACGAGCTTTGAAAAAAGACCCGTTTCAATTAACTAAGTGATCATCGACGAGCAATTATAAAACAACATAGAAACACATCTCCGTGAAATAAATACTTGATATTAAGTGAACAATTGAAAAAAAATGTCTTCGCCCGGAATTGCCTCTCTCTGTGGAAATGCAGTCAGCAGTCGAAGCGTCGGCGCTGGATGTCATGCCAGAAGTAGCATAATAAATAAATAAATAAATAAATAATATAAATAAAGTGAAATATTATTATTTCAATCTAGAGCATGTTTCGTTAGATTCATACTCAAAAAAACGCTTTAAAATCACTAAATAAATATTTAACTTAACATTCTATGCGCACGTTTCGACCCCATTAAGACCACCGTGCACCGTCGCAATTATTATTAATAACAAAATCAAGACTTTTTCGGAGAACAATTCTTTAAGGCGTATTCTCGTCTTAATTGTTGAGTTTTGAGTAAGTTGTCTAGGATAATGTTTTCTACCCATTTCATTTTCAGTGAAGTCGGTATTGAAAATATAACATTAAAATTAAATGTAGAGCGCAATCATATCTATGTTACTAATTTCCAATGCGCGCAGAAATTGAAAGAAAAATATATAGGCCCCGGCCATGGGAGATTGGTATGGTATGGTTAGGAACACAAGAACTCTCAAAATCCAGAAGTAATGAGGTTCCATTTTGACTGAAAAAGCAATTAGTAGTGCTATTCCGCCAATTATCATACTACGCGTACCGATGGAATTCTCGTACTCAGAGCGTCTCTGCTTACGACACAGATGACATGTGACAAAGGTTCCAAAGAAGAGGCTGCCCGCTGTTAAATATTTCCAATATACATGTTGCTTTATGGAACTGCAACTTGTTTCATATTCTTTGTGTGTAAAGACTTGTAGGCTACTGTGTATTCGAATATACTCCACTAGGTTATTGCAGTACTCGCGAAGATTGTTTTGTTAAATTATTTAATTTATTGCAGTGATAAATGAGAGTATTTTATTTGTTCTTGAGCAGTTTTCATGCTGCTTTCTGGAAAACAGTTTTGTGTGATTTTGTTCAGGAAGCATTTTTGCCGCTGCAGGCCACTAGTTTTATGTAAAAGCAAACACTTCTAAGCACTTATAGTTTCTTCTGAACAAATAATCAAAGATATTTTATATGAATGATGTTTTTACTCTTTCAAATATTGTTGACACGAAATGAACATTATTATTGGTATTTGAAATCAATAGAAACTTTACAAATGCTCTGTTTTAAGGTGTCTCACTATGATAACTCAGAATCGAATATTCCCCTCTATAGTGACTTAATAATGATATAAAAATTTGCGTAAATAATTTGAGTTAACGGACATTTTGAAGGGGAGGTTTGAAATTCTGAAGGACAGAGGGGTGCTATCAAATAAATGCAGATAGTCTGTGCCGTCAATTTGTTTGAAATACTGATTTAAGCCTTCTGAGGTACTGTTTTAAAGCAGAGGGAACCTAGAAAAATCTGCGAAGGGGCACCGAAATCCTCCAGATTTTTGTCAATTAACACATCTCTGTTAACCAGGAGACCTGCCTTCGGGAAACAGTTGTCAAATTATTTCTCAGGAAAATAATCTAGATTGATCAAATAAATAAAATTGTTTATGGTCACACGATAACATGCCAGTCTTTATGTGAAATTAGTTCGCTTCTCAGATTCCTTTACATCACAGAAGTGTGAAGCAAAGCATAAGAAGATCATTATTCAATTACTTTTTTCTTAACATAGTTCAAATTCTTGTTATCGTGTGAGAAAACTACATTTAGATTAGAATATACAAAAAAATCTATCTTTAAAAAAACTAGTAGTGCTATAAAGGCACATATGTTCTTGCATTATTTCTAACTTCTGCAATTTTCGTAAATCCATTGAGTTCGTGACAACGAAAATGACACCTGCACCACTCTTTTAAGAGTCCCGTGTTCTATTCGTAAAAAAAATAGAGCTGTTTCTGATATTTTTATAAAGAATATTTTGCATTAAATCCAAGCAGCAATTATGCAAAAACTACTCGTTTTGTCAAAAAATATACATGACCTTTTTTTAAAGACGTGATTTTTTTAAACAGATTTCATTTAAGACAAAAATCTCTATCTTCAAATTTGTAGTTTAGCATTACTAACATTTTGCAATTTTCGAAGAGTTCACTGGAAATGGGACCATTACAACTTTTTTATCGTTCTTCGATACGTACGAGAAGAAAATTTAAAGAAAAAATTGGAGACGTTTTTGAGAAAATAATTGTTTAAAAATTACCTAAATTTTACTCAGAATGTTAGTAAATACATTTTACGCTTTGATTTTACACTTTATTTAACAATAAAGATAACTCTTTCTCTACCTGGCACGTGTCTGAAAATACTATGAAATTATGCAAATGTTCAATAAACAAGCGCTTTCGAATGAAGTGAGTACTGCAACAGCGATTTCCTTTCGATGTAAATATGCACGTCGCTACAAAAATGAATACGAGATTCGGAAGGAACATCACTTAGTTCACTGTTTGAAGAGCACAAAAAACAATATGTGTAGCAAGGGTCCTTTGAAAAGGTATTTCAATTGATTCTACTTCCACCTCTCGTTTAGCCTGTACTTTGTAAGATGGATCACCGTCACTTGATTGAAATGATGGTTTTGAGATCAATACAGATTCTGACAGTTCCCACAGGCATTGTTGCAAATTACAGCTTTTTCAATCTTGCAATATGGAAAAAGAAGATAAACAACATTTGGCCTTCACTGTAGAATTACACAACAAACCTGACGTAACATGGATTGCAGACTTTGTCCTTCTGTCGACGTTAAATCAGATGACAAGAGTATCAAATATTGCACCTTAGAGGTAGATGGTAAATATGCACATTATGATGTAGAACCAAATGGCTTGTTTCCAAAATATGTTTCCAAAACATGGGTAGCTGCATCTTGTAGTGACTGTACAAAACGTATATTTTAAGAGCGTTACAAATAATAATATTAATATAATAATATAATATAATAATAATAATATTATTTGTAAAATTGTTCTGTTTGGTTTATAAACATTATTTTTAGATAAAATCTTAATTCAACATTCAAATTTTTATCGGCTCTAATATTATTCTTACAATTTTATTTTTCATTATTTATCTTTTCTAATAAACATAAAATAACGGTAAAATAGAAAAAACTACGAAATTAATAAAACGAAACCTAATTTTAAAAAATAACAAACTATTAAATTACTGTTTCATTTGTATTGAGCTGTGGGGTGCAAATGATAAGATAAAAGGTCAAAATTTGTGGGATATTACAGAGAATTTGCAGGGCTACAGTTTGTATTTAGCCCTTTTTATGATCTGTGACAACTTCTCTTAAAAACCGAAGAAATATTATATTCTTTAAAAAAACGAAGAAAATGTATTTTTACGTTTCTTTTGTTGATTACAAAGGTCAAAAATCTTAAATAGACACCTAAAAAAATCTTCGAAATATCTTTATCATCCATAGAAAATTGCAAGAATGATTAAAATCAATATTCATACGCATAATGTGGTTAAAAAATCAAACTGATAGAAGAAGCTAAAAAACACATTTTTTCATTTGTGCGAAGTACTCCTGGTAAATTGGTTTAAATCCAACGAAAAACTTCTTTTTTAAACTTCAAATACGATTTTTGACTTTTTTTTTATCCCCGGGGGCGCTTTTGCCTATCTTATTCCACTATCCCTTTTGGGGCTATATTTGAGAAAATTTTGAAAAAATCAAAATATCCGTTTCAAACTCAGAGGGCCAAAATATCAATTTTGGAGAAAATGTGCCGAATGTTTTTGGCGCTAGCACTGTCCACAGACGGGCGGATACAGATGTTTTGCCGTCAATCGATTTTTAGATATCAAGGATCAACAAAACATGGATTTTGACTACGTATTAGGGAAAGTAATTTACTGTATGTAGAAACAAGATATATCCACATTTTCGTTATCAAGGCCCGGCAATAAGAGATTTTCTGTCGAAAATTCGTTTTCCGGCGCACGATTACGGTATTCTTACGAAGAAGGCGAGAAAATGAATGGTGGAGATTACAAACTATCTGGAGAACGCTTGGTCCAGAATGTGGGACGTATGTATTAAAAAGCAATTCACTGTGGTCTGGAAAGTATTTGGGTTCGGACAAACATCACCTTTGAAGAATATGATATTGGAAATCCGTGGATAACTTCAAAATTATTGATGGTATGACGCAGAGATGGATCATTGGGGGGGGGGGGCAATCACATATTTTTGTTAAATAATAATGGTACATTATGAAACGATGATGTAATGATGGGTATTAATACACGAGTATCGTAAATGTCACACGAGTTTTATCGAGTTTCATACGGTACTTTTTGTACGACTTATGGTAACTTTTATAAGTTAAACTTCTCCAATAAATAGTTTGGGGCATTCGACATTCAGAATTCAGCCAAGGCCACATAACGGACATCTCTCTACCCTACCCGCAGGTGGCTTTGTTTTACCAGACCGCTTGCCGAGGGAGTACAAAAGTTGCGGCAGTAATAATCCGACGTCACCATTTTCTCACTTTCTCATATTTCTGGAAATGTCAACACCACCAGAAAGAACCACCATTCACCAGACATTTTAAACTGAAGAATTGGCCGGTTTTAAGGACAATCGCGCGGCAACATATAACACAAAATAACTTGCGTTCAGATCTTATAACGTCACTCAAATGTTCTCTCCAATAACTGCCACTGGGCTAGTCAAATAGGGTCAAAGTGGAATTACGATCCAATTTATTTTAAATAATATTTCACGTAAAAAATACTAATAATAAAAGAAATTAACTCTGAGAAACATAAAATAATATTAAATGCAATTTTAATATTCACACTAAAAAGGAACATTTACTACAACGACCCTCAATGATTAATGAAGTTCCAATACTTAGTTTGTTAGCTTCTCTGTGATTGGTCGAGTACCTGTATCATAATGAAATCTGTATCGAAATGGCTATCATTATGCAACGGGTTGCAGCCTTCAAATGACAGCATTATACAATGGGAGTAGAAAGACATATTGTTTTTGTATTGTATATTATTTTTGTAGTGTATGTATGATACGACACAATATTTTTAAATAATTACATAATTATAACATAAATATTTAAATCAATTTTACCAAACAAAGGAAGGTAACAAACCAAAACTCTGGACCTTTTGGGGAGCCATGCCTCCACCTCTAGATCCGCCACTGGTATGACGTTCATCACTGGCATGAGCAAGTGCAATATGGCACGTTGTTAACTTATTTTTCTAAACGCACTTGTTGCAGTAATTCATATTGCCCAAGCATTGTTTTGAAAGTTTTCACGTGCATGTACAGTAACATAGCTGCATTGCTTTAGATTTATTCCAGGTATTCCCAACCCTTTTCGAGCAACGACCGCATTTAAACGAGAGTTTCCTTTACGCGGCGAATATTGTGGGGGGCTACCGGGGCTACCGACGGTAGCCCGAGAAAATTACGAGAACAAAAATCTGTCAAGATACATTTAATTATAAAAAAAATACAGACCACATTATTGTTCATTGACATACATTTTTCAAAATTCTGTATAATCTGTTCTGCTGTGATCTGAATTAAATCGCTCGTTCATCGGCGCATCAATCCTCTTTAAGAGGCGACAACGCCAAAGTAACCGCTGGCACCCAGCGGCATCCACACAGCGTGCGTTCGTTGCAAGGTTCTCTCCTCCCTCCTATTGGTAAGAAGGGGGCAGCCAAGGGCTCAGATTGTCCATTTCCAGAGCGGTTTCTTGACAATCTCGGAGCAGTGCGGAGAAAGGGGCCAGTAAAGGGACAGAGTAAATTAGATGTGCGCTTTTGTGCAAGACAAATACGCTTGGTGCTGAATGTACAAATACATAATAGATTGTATTAAGCGTGTTTTAAGTGTTAAAATTGCAACATATTAAGTATGTGATAGTGTCAAAGTCAACTATTGTCAATTTGGGCATAGAAGCGAGAATATATATTACAGAAATAATCCTGTGATGTTCATACATTTGGTAAAATATTTTGAAAAAATATCACGGCTAACTTCAAGAAGTTTATTTGTTGACAATGAGAGTATATTGTACAGCACGTGTGTATGTGTGTGTGTGTGTGTACATACATAATACTAACTAAAAAAACAACATAATCGAAGATTACTTATAGGTATATGATCAAAGATTACTTCTAACGTTAGCGGTAGCCAAGAACATGAAAGCAGTATACGCCACTGTCTTTACGATTCCCCTCGAATCTTTTCCTACAATACACAACATACAAAATCATAATACACATATAATTGCAGGTGACTTAAAGATTACAGTTAGACAGAGAACCGAATAAGTTTTGAAAAAGTTAATCCAAAAGAGAAGCGAATTTGTAACACATGGGTATGATAAGTTTTGAAGTTTTACGTAAGAAAACAACGATCAACTTAATATTTTCAATCAATGCGATCTTGATCATACCAGTCGGTCGCCCGGTGCATATTTGGCTAACTAACCCCACCCTCACCTCATCGGGCTCTTGATCATCACTGACCCCCTGCCCCTAAAAATTAATCTCAGGGGGGTCGTTACCGACCCTGGGATATACTACGGCCTCTGCAGTGACATTCAGTGACCGTTTAGCTATGTTTCAGAAAATTTTACATGGAACACATCCATGCCGACTCATAAATGTAGCGACGTTGAGTAGATATTTACTGCTGCTGTAATGTCAGGAAAAATGTGTGTTGACCAGTGACGCACCCTGGGGGGCGGGGGCCTCTCCCCAGACGCCAATGATACTAAAGCGTGTACTAAAAACTAAAGCTTGAACTGATTTTCTACATTGCGATTTATTCAGCTCTACCTCTCGCAGTTCATCAGCAGTTACGGTGCCATCCAGTCGGGACCTTAAACCTCATTACAGTGACGTCACTATAGTGCCATTCAACCTTCCGATTGGATGACACCGAAACGGCTGATTTACGTCACAGGCAGCGTTGGAAAAATCGCAGTATATACTAATGAAAATCTTTCAGTATACCGATTGTTAACGTTATAAATATTAAATGTAACTCAAAAAATACATTTTATATTCAGCATAAAGGAAAAACTCATTATAAGAAAACATTAAGTCCGTTGGACACTGTATTACCCGCGCAACTTTTCTTGACCGATGGCCTTGCTTCCCTTTCCCTTGGCCAATAAACAATTGAAGGCACAGCTCGCAGCGAGCACTGATGACAACATTCCAAACACATCTTCATCGGCGCGTAATGAAATCTATTTACTGTTGAAACTGAAAATTCCTGGTCGTATTTTTTCTAAACAAAATATAAAGAAGTGGCCAAAGCACATCCATCACAGGAGAGACATCGAATTCCTGAGAAAGTTAAAACTCAAATTATTGGGAAAATTGCGAAGGCATGACTGATAGTTCAGAGATTGGCATTGCTTCATAAACTCTAGTGGCCGATGTAACTAATACCCCCACTCTACCCGCATTTCTCCAAGCCATCGGTCAAGAAAAGTTGTGCGATTAATACCTGTAGCCGCTCCTCCCTCCCAGTGGCATAGCTTCAGTTGGTGTCACCTGTGGCGAAGCTAATGGTGTCACCCCCCATAAAATAAGTATAAAAATATCTATTGCTGCATAGATTGTACTTTATTTTATTAAAAATACAAACATAAATTGCACATGATAGTTAATTATAATATATTAAAAAAGTCTATGTAATTAAGAATAGTTGCAATATAATTGTAATTAAATCATAATCTATGCTTATGGTTTAAATGTATACTTTTAAATTAATATAAACAATTTTTAACTAAACCATAAAAATTATATAATTCCAACAATAAAATTTTCAAACTACTAAAACTAAGAAAACTATTAATATATAACTTTTTTAAGTAAATGATTTAAATTATATAATTCCAACTATAAAATAATTTAATTGGTGTCATCTCTAGAATAGTGTCACCCGGGGCGCGCCGTGCCCCCCCCCCCACGCAGCTACGCCACTGCTCCCTCCCTAAAGAAAAATCCTGGATGCGCCTCTGATGTTGATTTTTAAAGCGAGTCACGCCAGCTACCTCGGCAATTGAGGGCGGCTGTCTCATTGTACTAACGGGATTAATCGTGTGTGACGGTGACCGCCACGACAGGGCCGCCTTCGACAGGTTCTTACGCTGTACTGGCTACAGTATGCCTGAAGCTGAGAAGTTCTTGCAATTTCATCGGCTTTTAGACGACTGTCGGCCAGAGTCAGCGACGAAAAATTTGTTCACTTGCCAGAATGGAGTAACAGAATGAGTAAAAAGTAAGATGGGAAGATGGTTGTCAAATGAGAAAATATATTTCCTAGTCGCTTTGGTATTTCTTCGTTGGTAACACCGAAAAATAAATTTTAAAACTTGGCGGATATGATTCAAAATATGCAAACCATTTGTTCCTATCACTCACCGTTTTTTAGATATACTCCTTCCACCATTTATATTTCACTAGAACAATTATTGTTACATGGAACACTAATGAACATGGAATTAGCTAAGAAAATAGTGAAATTGAGTCACATGACACGCATACTATATGGTAGGCCTAATATATATTTCAAGGTATAATACACACATAAAATCCATACATACTGAAAATACTTAATCTAAGGTGTATTTAGTTAGAATTTCTTGGCTGTAGATTTGCGTTTATGCTGAGCATTTGGTATGTCACGCTGACGTGTCGAGCAATAGTCGGCCAACATTACTGCACTCCATCGACCCTGATACCGTGAACCGTGACTCCACCACCGAGATTTCCTGGTGAAAACCACGTTCATCACTGACTGAACCTAGGTTTTCGGGGAAGAAATCAAGATGTAAGTCGACGTGATGCATTTTTGAGGTACACGTTGACACCCAACTGTTCGTAGGCACTGATGCACTTCTTAACAACATTAACATAGCAGCTTTATAATTTCCAAGAAATTGGCTTCAAAGGATTTGAATGCCATCCGTGTATCTTTTTCATTATCATTCAGTAAGTCCTGGAAGTAGCAGTCAGCAATTTTCCTTTATTTGTGGACTTGTGAACACACCTTCTTTCGCTTTCGCATAACTCAACTCTAGAAACTTGTTGCACAGGTACCGAAAAGCATCCGAGTCGTTGTCTAGTGCCTTCACAAAATTGTTCGTGAGTCCCAGGTTGATGTAAAGCAGTGGCGCATAATCACATTGTCAGGGTCAATGAACGACTCACGAAGGACATTTTTATTTCCTGACTGCATTTTAGTTTTGTTACGCCAATTGTTTCTTTATGTAGTGGTGTTTTCTATCTCTACTGCTCCACTCGCCGATAAAGCAGCAGTGCTTGGTGTAAACTGTCAAGATGTTCTCATGAGAATGGGGGAGGGGTGATTTTTTAAATCATCACAGATACACTATTTATATTCGTGATAGCTTTTTTTCCCCAAGATGTAGCGACATAGTTTCATATGTCTCTTTCAGGTGGGTAAAATATTCAAACGGTACTGATGCATCTTTTATTCAATTGTGTAACAATACAGCTTTCAAACGTTAGCCTTCCACGAATAAAAACAATGCTTCCCTTTCTTGAATGGCATCCACCAAAGGGCGCCAATAAACTTATCTCTGCTGCACGGTTGTGCACGTGTAGCAACATCCTGACATCCCTGTAGTAAATCCCTGTGTCTTTTTGGTAGAATCCAACATGTGAGCATTGATGCTTGGAGTGGTGTTCTTCCATACTTATTCTAAGTAATGATTTCTGTAATCTGAGAGAGTTTTAATATTTCAAATGTTGTGTTAACAAATGTTTATGAGTTTTCCTTTGTTAATGCGCAAAAACATATATATTAAAAGACGAAGGAAACTAAATAATGGGTACGTTGGATGCTGTCCAGCTCGCGAGTACTCGTGCTACGAATGAATCCGCGAGACACAGAATATTGCAAATAAAAAAGAAACAAACGGAAGAATAGTAATGCAATATCGAAAATGCTTCAAACTCTTACCTTAAATCTAAATATTTTCACAGATGACGAAATTGTTGCATGGCGTTGCGTGAAAAAAATACAAAAAACACGGGGATAAAAATTAATGAACGGTGTTCCATGAAAATTAAATTTTTGTCGATGTATTAAAATCCCGATGTGATAGAGCAAAACTGTTTTCAGATGTACAATCAACATAAAAAAACTACACTGGAAAAGTAAACACGATGCCAGATATCTATAGCTTGTTTATCAGTGTAATTAGTCAATTTTAAGTCGACCTCACCTGAATTAAAACCATATCCTGCCCTCTTTTCGCCCTAATATTAAGTGTTTCAGCACATGTGTTTCACGAAATAAATTATTCAGTTTTGATAGTAATTCATATTTCCTCAACGTTCATGAAAAGAATTTGAAATAAATGGAACGAACGAAATATGACATGTACTATTTTCAATTCACTATCATCCTTTCTTATATTGTTTTAGTAGTATATAGGAGTTTTGCGGCTCTCACACCCAACCAATCTGTAAATGAGGACTCTAAAGAATGGATTTCACGGACCCTTGTTGAATTGCACTTTAACTTTAAAAATAACTAATCATTCAGGATTTGTTGAAAAAGCGCATCTAAATATTCATACCAGTTGCAACCCGCAACACTCGGGCAACTGTTGAAATCTATGTGGTTATATTACTCCAAAAATAAGTGTTCTAGAGCCTTAAAACTTGGAAATACTAGGTCAAATGCCACAAGGACCCGTTCCTCACAACGTAATGTACAAGATGAGATCATCTTGGGCATTTTATTATTATTATTATTATTATTATTATTATTATTCCTCCATATCACGACTACAGATGTTAAGAGTCGGCTGAGTCGGTCGAATCTACTCCAGGTTGCAACCAGCTACCTAAGGAGCAGATCTAGGGACTGTCGGTGCCTCTACAATACTTTGCGCAAAATGTGAGCTGTGCCAAATAAAGCAATTTCTTGCACTTATTATTATTATTATTATTATTATTATTATTATTATTATTCCTCTAAATCACGACTAAAGATGTTATGTGTCGGCTGAATATAAAATCTACTCCAGGTTGCAACCAGCTACCTGAGGGGTAGATCTAGGGACTGTCGGTGCCTCTACAATACTTTGCGCAAAATGTGGGCTGTTCCAAATAAAGCGATTTCTTGCACTTCCAGTCTTTTGGATTACCTGGGAGTTTAGACAAGTTCTTACACAAATTTTGCGGAACAAATCCCAGAGCTCCGATAACTATCGGTACGACCTGTGCTTTTACGCCCCACATTCGGCTGATCTCGATTTCCTAACTCTTGTATTTTAGACGTTTCTCTGCCTCCTTGGTAACGACGTTTTGATCGCAAGGTACAGCAACATCGACATGTAAACACGATTTGTTCTCCAAATTCCGGATGACTATATCCGGTTTGTTTGCTGCTATCGTGCGATCAGTTTGAATTTGTTAGTCGTACAATATCGTACACAATCCAACAGACGTCACCGGTTTCGGTGAGTGTTCGTACCACTTGGGCATGTGTTCGGAACTTCGAGGGCGGTACAGATCTGCCAGTGGAGGTAGCTACACACCCTGCCGTGTCTTTTCAAGTATTCGGTCTTTTCTAGGATTGGACAAGCTGAGACAATATGATCAATGGTTTCTACGTGTTCCTGACAAATGCGGCATTTATCATTTGGGAAATTTTGAGAACCGCTTTATCATAATGTCGTGTTCTCAAGGCCTGATCTTGGGCAGCTATTACAAGTGCTTCCGATTCTGGCTTCATTCTTCCCCTTTTAAGCCACATAAATGATTGATCTTTATTGATCTGCACCTTGTCCATTCTTTTTAGATATTGTCCGTGGAGTGGTTTGTCTCTCCACGATTTCTTTAACATTTTCTGTGTCTCAAATTTCATGTTAAGTAGCATCAGAAGTTCAGTGTCTCTGTCATTCTGGGTGTCTTGCATAGTCTTGTTCGCAATGCTTCTTGCTACACTTACAATGCCTCTGTTTCCCATTCTTCGGTCAGATTTCATGACCTGCCTCATTAGTGGGTCATCTTGATGGCTGACTACATACTTTCCCATCCCGGTTATTGCATTGTGCCAGGAGGCTTCAATTTGTCTCAGGCCTCTTCCTCCTTCCTTACGTGAAACATAAAGTCTATGTACATCAGCTCGGGGGTGGGCGACATGATGCATTGTAAGCAGTTTTCTGGTTTTTCGATCTATGATGCGAATTTCCTGTTCAGTCCAGTCTACTAGTCCGAAACTGTATTCGGTTACAGGCACCGCCAAACTACCTATTGCTGATATTTTATTCCTTGAGTTCAGAGCGGACTGCAGGACAAGTCTCACTCGTCTATAATACTCCCTGCGAATTCTCTCTTTCATTGTGTCGTTCGAGATGGTCTCACATTCTTCAATGCCCAGATATTTGTAAGTTTTACCTGGCTCAAGATCTTGAATCACAGTGTGTCTATCAACTTCAATGTTCTCTGACGTGGTCATTTTGCCTCGTTTTAAGTTGACTTTTGCACACTTGTCAAGACCAAACTTCATGCAGATGTCATTGCTAAAATCATTGATGACAGCATTTGGGAGAGAATCGCTTCATTCTTAGCAAACACTTTAAGATCATCCATGTAAAATAAATGTGATACAGGCCTTTCATCACCATGGAGCTTGTAACCAAAGTCAGTGTGCGACAGCTGCCTTGATAGAGGAATCATACTAATGCAAAACAGCAGAGGGGATAGTGAATCTCCTTGAAAAATTCCCCTGTTAATCTGAATACTTCTTGTTTCTACTACTCCCTTTCCGCTGTGGATTAGTAACCTGGTGCTCCACGACTTCATACTAGCCTTGCAAAACTCAACAAGTCTAGGATGAAATCGATAGATCTCCAGGGTCTTCAAAATCCAATCGTGTGGTACACTGTCAAAGGCCTTCTGGTAGTCAATCCAAGCCATGCTTAAATTACGTTTTCGTTTCTTTACATCATTCAAAATTATTTTATTCAGAAGCAAGATTTCCTTACAGCCATAGGAACCTTTACGACATCCTTTCTGTTCAACTGGCAACAGATGGTTCTTCTCTAGGTGCCTATACATTTTGTCAGCAATGGCTGCAGTTATAAGTTTGTACATTACTGGCAGGCAAGTAATTGGCCTGTAGTTCTTCGCCAAAGAGCTGTCTCCTCCTTTGGGTAGCAAATACGTGATGCCGCGAGTGAGCCATTCGGGGAGTTCGTTAGGGTTTTCTAAAATTTTATTAACAGTCTTTGCAAGATGAGAATGTAGTGTTGTTAATTTCTTAATCCAATAAATCTGGATCTGATCAACCCCAGGGGATTTCCAGTTTCCCATATTCTTAATTGTTTGGCATAGGTCCTCTTTCGAGAATCCTTGAACATGTTCCACTGTTTCCACGAGTCCATTGGCAGCATCAACTTCAGATTGGAGCCACGATGCGTCTTTGTTGTAGGATCTGGTTTCCTCCCAGATTCCTGACCAAAATGTTTCGACGTCATCTTTTGAAGGAGGGGCAGCATTGCCATTCGGTTTTTGAGTCAGACTGCGATAGAATCTCTTCGCGTCTGTTTCAAACAACTGGTTCTGTACACGGAAATCTTCTCTACGTTTGTACCGTCTTATTCGTTGAACCCATGCTTGGATTTTCTCTTTTAGCTTTTCAGCTACCATTAGCCTTGTTGTGTTATTATTATTGTTATTATTATTGTCATTATTATTATTTTATTTTTTCTGGTTCGGCAAATGGAAGGAAAGGGAAGAGGGTGGAGTTTAACAGGCGGGAGTTCTCGCACGGATACGCAAACATTCCAAAGAATAGGGTTGTACTTGCCTGATCTTGTATTTTCGCATGGATAGCTTTACGTAGCTTTCTCAAGAGTAAAAAGCTTTTCTAATAGTTTTGTGGCTATCAGAGAAAGCGAAAAGCAAGCTGCCGAGTGTAAATACTTCAAATGTTTTGAAGGAAGTGTTGTGAATTGTTCCAAGAATATGTCTGTAATAATAACCCTTTATTGAAAATTTGTCTCAAATATCAATTACATTCTTTTAAATTTTATTTTTAATATACTATAAGTACATTATAAGTTACTTTTATATTTTTTTAAACAAATAAACACCTTTCGTTAACAACTTCTCCCCTAACCCTTTTCCGGGCAACCGGAATCCGTTGGATCCAGAAGGAAATTTTTCACTATTTTTCGTGAAATCTATCGAAGGTGTTAGAATAATTTTTTGTGACTTTGTGTGCTATGATGTTTTCTAAATGTACCCGCAATAATTTTAAGAAAGCGTTACTGAATAAGAAATAAAACATATTTGATTTCAGCCGCAATCGGTCAAGCGGGGTCTATTGAACGCAGGTCGCTTAATCTGCGTGTAATATTGCATTTTCTGGTTTGTTTGGTCTATTACTTGATGACTGCTTCGTGGCCAAGGGACAAACGGGTGTCGGGTTGCGCAACGTCCGTTCATCGGGATGTTATCTGACCTTACGTGTGTGCCATACGAACGACGCCTTTGTTGATAGCGTTGCTGCGGGTTAGTATGCAGCCTGACTGAATGTTAGAAAACACGAGATCATATTATTACATATTGTTGATATTGCAAGGAATTTGGTTCGTACAGAAAATGTAAGGTGACAGTTAAACAGAATCGACAAATAAGTGTAGCCTGTCTATCACACGCGTTATCGGGAAAAAAGCAGATTCTGCTACTCAGAAAAACTATAACAATGACAAAAACGATGTAATTTTGCCCTTGGGAAAGAAGTAGGAAACAAAAACATGTAGCGTCTATTCAAAACCTGTCTGTAATGAACATACCTAGGTAAACAGTGTGTGCGATCTAAAAGAAAAGAAAAAAAAAAAAGGTTTAAAGACAAATGTAAAGTATTTTGAAATGTTTTGTTAAATGAAACAATATATTAGAGCGTTGTTTCATTAGCCACGTCCAAAATTCACATCTATAAGTATAATTCCGTCACAGACACTCCTGGGTCCGCTGGACCCCGCTTGCCCGGTTGCGTCATTAAAATTTGTTGCCCGGAGAAGAGTTAATACGGAAATGGTAGGATAGGGAAGAGGGTGGGGTTTAACATGCGAGAGTTCTCGCACGGGTACGCTAGTATTTATGACTATTTCGAAAACGTCTTGATGTAAACATCTCTTTTCCGAATGAACTACTCAATCATCTCAGCAGATAAGTTTGTTTGAAGTCCCTGATGTCTGCACGTGTAGTTTACATTTTGGTATATGAAGATGGAAGGCGTCTTCGCCCCCATCATCCTATCACTGTGGAGCGATACTTGGTGGGGGTGCTGCTGTGTCCCCTGCCAACAGGAGTGGCAGGGGACGTTTGAATGGCTGAATGGTTTTGCATTTTCGTTTTGTATTATATCTTATTAAATGATTTAGCTGTTGTATATGGCAGTGTGAAATAAATTAAGTCAATATAGTTTATCTCCTCTAGTAAAACCTTTTTAGATTTATTCTATCACTCATATGGTTGGACAGCTTTTTCAGTCAAGAATCTTTGTTCCTAAACTGAATGCAAGAAGTTAATGCAATTATTGCATCCTTATGTAAATTCAGTTACGAAATCAATTTTATTTTGGTATAAAATGTTTAACTTTACTCTCAATTCATCTATGTATTTAATTTTAACTGATACTTTCTTTATTTTATTAAATGAAATGGAAATTAACGTGGTTAAATTTGAGGCAATGACAAAATTAACGAACAGTAATTTTATAATGTACCATTTCGTACAGTTACTGTCAACTGACTTCTCTATGATGGTCATGAACTGGGTATTCAATGATGTGTAATTTCACTTCAGAGCAATTTGTACAACACTTACTTTTAAATCCCGCTCTGGACTCAGTTCCCATCTTGCTTTGATTAGACATATTTTACAGGACATTAGACATTATTTAAAGAGATGCGATTGATATGTCGTAGCCTCCTTTATTTTCAATTAATTGGGTTTAGTTACAATGTTGGATTTATTAAGGAGTGCGAGGATGAAAGTACTTAAAAGCTAACAAATCTTCCGAGCATTGTGGCTGTGGCAATGAATGCTGTTAAATATTATTCAGATAAAGTTATTCAGTGTTGCAGAGCACATGCTGGATGCGAATTGATGAGGGGGATGTTGGGGACTGTCCCTTTGGAAAAATTTTCATTTACCCTTCTGGAACAGAATTAACCCATATTCAAGAGCCCTATTTTTAATTTTCACTCATTGAAATGTTCACTCACTCAAATAAAGAAAACTGGAAAATAAGACTCTAACAAGAGGATTTTTAGGATTTATTATGATTATGGGGTCATCCATAAATTACGTAATGTTGTTTCATGTTGAAATGTTCAAATAAAGGAAACTGGAAAATAAGACTTTCACAAGATGATTTTTAGGATTTATTATGACTATGGGGTCATCCATAAATTACATAACACTAAAGGGCTGGGGGGGTCTGAGGCAGTATTACACAAGTGATAGGGAAGTGCGTTACAAGGGGGAGGGGGTATTGAAAATACTCAAAATTTGCTTTACATTATTTATGGACGGCCCCTATGCTGTGTAAACAAAGTCTTCCTTTTTGGGAAATGGCTTCACTTGTCATTTGGTTGAATAGTCTCTGCAAATACTTTGAACACCCCCTCTGGTCAATATTATGAATTTGCTCCCAGATGATGCTATTCACAGATAAACATTTCTTGTTTTAGGTTCCACATCTAGCAGAACTAGTCAACCGTGTGTCCCAAGATATACATTCAAGAGAATTCTGTTTATTTTGAGTATCTGGGAAGATCAATTGAAGAGAAGATTGTAGTCCTCAATGTGCTGTTCAGGGTAATGTATCAAAACTTGGTATTTTAGATAAATCTGCTAACATTAAAATATTTGTATGCAGCAGAGTGTATTGTACTACTAAAACTTTTTCTATTATGCTTCTTTTATCACTTGCATGGATGAAACTTTCAAGGCATGGGCTGGCAAAATACTTGAATGAATGCTTCAGCAATTAATATATTAAGTACTGAAAATATAAAATTTGTCCAACAAAACATCTTGGAGATAACCAAATTAACATTTGGAGACATAGCATCCAGAATTGTTGCTAAGCTAGGTCAAAAAGGGGCAGTCTATCCCAGGAGCCAATGTAAAAGTGATGTTATTCTTATCTTATGGAAAACTTACTTTTACTTTTTTTGGTAGGCCTAATTAAAATTTTAAGTCCGGTTTATATATAATAATATTATTATCCTTATTATGTTTTTTTCTATATAAAGCTAAGTTCCTCAAAATGTATGAACTTCATAGAATTCTGCATTTTGGCATATAAAGCAATCTAATTGTTAGGTCCAGGAGAATGTTTTGTATTTAAAATATCAAGTTGTCATAATTATTTAAATATTGAACAAAATAAATGGATTTTTTAAAGATTAGCACATATCCAGAGGAACTATTCCAAATTTTACACGTTGTCTGGTATTATGCCTATTTTATTCTCTGATCTATTTTACTCTATAGATAGAAGTAATTCCTTTTTCTGACTAATAGGCAATTGTGATAAATAAATACCAGGGCAACATCTGGTTACTTCCGCTCGTATTGTAATAAATTATGGCCCATACTTCACCAATCTAATTTAGATGATTCATTTTGGACGATAAAAATCTACATTAGCACAAGGTATGCAAAATGTGTCACTGTTACATTTCTTATCTCCTGCTGTCATTTAACTTTCAACATCTCTTGCATAACTTGATAATTTTGAATAATGGTCACTGAAACAGCTTTTTCTTGATGCGGTAATATTATTCGCTACATAACACAGGAAGGTCTACTTTTCCTTTCACATAATTCTATGATTATGATGGTAGAATTAATTGTTATTTCACCTAAGCAAAAAAAATTAAAATAGTGGTATTTCCATTGGTATTTGTGATAATTTTTATAATTTTGAAAGTATTTCATATGATTTTCACAAGCAGAATGCGAATTGAATGTACATTGCTTTCAATATACTAATTTTCTTCCTGTTCTGTATTCTTTGCAGGCTGTCCATTAGTATAGCATATCATACTACAGATAAAAGGCAGCACATGAATTTCCATGTATGAAGAGCCTACCTGGGCCAATCTATAAAAATGTTAACTTACCAGGTATAACTTTCTGTTCAAATTTGAATTAACTTTTCCACTTACAGCTGCATGTGGGAATCCAGTGTAACTGTTCCTGAAGAAAATATTGAAATGTCTTCTATTTCTCTATCATTTCAGCTTTTTATTCCTTTAAACTCTTTCTGAACTCATAAACTTAATTTAAAAAACTTACATATTAAGTATTGATTTTGTTGTAATAGGACATGCCTAGTGGCATACTTTGAAGAAGGAAATTCTTAGTAAATATACATATAGTAAATATATTATGAATATATAGTTAAAATAATGAAATACTGCATTTGCAACTCAATCACCATAATAATTTGGTAAAACAAATTGGCTTCATAAATATCATTCTTGTGAACGTATGACACACCTTACCTGCTTCCATCAGATATCAGCAAAGACAGGTGTTTTTTATTAATATCATTTTACGTATTGCATTGGTATACATTGTTGTGATAGTATGAAAAAATAATTCCTAAAAAAAGCAACTTCTTCTATTAAGACAACTTTATGGGGGCAATAGTATTCACCACCTTCAGAGCTAATTGTTTACAACTGTTTCTCAATTTTCTTACGAAAAAGAGCCCACAAAATTTGAAGTAGCATTTCTTCTTTGTTGAATGATCAACTAAGAGAAAAGTGATAAGTTATTGCAAAACTAATTAAAACTTTTTTTCTTAAATTTATCCCCTTGCTTTTGACAGAGATTCATTTTGATTTTGCTGTTGAGCAGATGATAAGTAGTTGGATAATTTCATTAACCTGAACTAGCCAAACTAGTTTATTACACATAGTTTAGTTACCCCTTCCATTGAAAGTGGAATAAATACTGCATTTAAGATGTTTAATAGAAATGCTTAATCGATAGATGTGTCGAGATTCTGTGACACCTGTACCCTGTAGCATCCGTTATCCATCGTTGCCTTTTCATCCGCCGATGCATAAGGGGGCAACCACATAACAGGCTGGCCTAGTACATATCTGTATCGTTCATTCTCAGTAATGGCAGTGCAGGAAGTAGTATCTCAGCACAACGGCCTCGGAGAACTGATCTCATCGCCGAGAACGATCAGAAACCAAGTTTCTTTGAATCCAGCTCAATAAAAAACTTTCAAGAAGGTACCAGAGCCAAAATTGTAGATGATTAAATTTTTGAGTGTGTTTACTGACAAAAAATATGTTGCCCCTTGTTTTGGGACAGAAAGTAGCCAAGGGTTATTGTGTGGCATTATTGTGATCTTTTGAGACCATCTCTTGTGCCGTGTTTTCTTCCTCCTCTCCTCCCCCACACTGTCCATTCCACCTCCGCATCTTCTAGTCATTTTTGTAATGTTTAACTTAAAATAAAAATGTCTCCATTTTCTGCCATTGTCCCACGAATGAGATGTCTAAATATTGCTCTTTAGATTATTTTTTTTTACGTTTCACACATGAACATTATAAAATAAACATGAACTATAAAACAAAAAATAACACAAATATCACCATCAAATATGTTAATTGCACATTAAAAATTATTATGTGTTCATTTGTTAATAATTTTCTTGCAGGGAACAACACTCACAATGGAGACAAAACATTCTTCCTGTTGGAGGACAGCGGCAACTAAGAGCTCTCTTCTGTATTTTGATACTTCTCAGTACAAGTGTTATCTTCTACCTGGGGAAAGTGGAAAAGGGAGCAGGTACAAAAAAATAGATGGAAGTAATAGCCGAGGATAAAATATTATTTTGAATTGTAGTGCCTGAACAGAATCTTTTTACTTATATATTCTGTAGTCTAAAGAATGGAGACTAAAGATGGGCCCAATTATTTGAAATATTTTATAAAATATTTGAAAAAATATTTTTCAAATATTTTATAAAATATTTGAAAAAATATTTTTCAGTCATTTTTTAACTAAAAATTTGGTTTGTTGATAATGTGAATTAGTATGAGCACAAATAAAATTAACACATTTAATACCTTGTACTCAAACTGCTTCTATTTCACATGTTGAAAATGATATATTGGGAGGAAGAAATGTTTCCAAGTACTAAATGTGTATTTGTTCATAATTTTTACAGATGACGTTCCACTAAGTTTTGTTAATTTGGAATTATTGAAGAGTTCTTCAAAACAAAGACAACAAAATGTGAGATCTGTTGATACAAAAAGAAAAACCTTGTTGAATCTAATGTGTGACCTGTATGCTAATAAAACAGGGCATGATGATACAACTCTTCCAGACAAAGCAAAGTTTGATCACATACTTGTTGACAGCAGACACAAACTTTTGTATTGTTATGTACCAAAGGTAAGAACATGTTACTGTATTTTTGTCAACCCAGAAATTGATAGAAGGAATAAAGTTGATCCAAATTAGATTCCCAAAATGATAAAATAATATATTTTCATATAATTCAGGAATTCCAGAATAACAAGTTATGTTTGTAAACATTAGGACCCTACAAGATTTTGTTTGAATAGTGCGTGACCATTTCTGTCTAGTAATGGTCACTAGTAGTAGATTGCCGGTTTCCTTCAAATCAGTTAGTTTAGGGTAGTATTTCCATTGTATGCCCTTATTCTGGATTCACTCAAATGAACACGGAAGAACTGGTTCTTCAATAATTTATAGCTTGAGCTATTTTGATAATTGAATTTCATTTGATTGTCCAAATGTGAGTTAACATATTTTACTTTCTCGCTATGGAGTAGAGATAAAATTGTGTAATATTGCGCGAAAAAAACGGCGAATTCTCGGCAGAAAACTATTACAGGGCCCTGGTAACAAGAAAGTGGATAAATCCAGTTGCTAAATTTAGAAGAAGAAAAATCCTCTAACATGCAGTATAGCTAGAATCCATGGTTTTTGGGTACTTGATACAGAAAAATCGAATGACGGCAAAATGTTGGTCAGTCTGTCAACAAGAGTAGCGGCTAAACTGTTCACCCGATTTCCTCCAAAATTGATATTCCCCAATTGATCTGGCTGATGTCATGGTCCCTTGAATATGAAACCGATATTTTAATTTTTGGGGGTACTTTATATGAAGCCCTTGGGACATTTTCAAAATAAAATAAATTTTAAAAAATGGTTCCATTGATTGAAGTTTGTTGTTGGATAGTGTGAAGGACGTTTAAGAGAATGGTGCAGGTCTCATGTTTGTTGAAAACCCTGATTTTTCGAAAATTGCAAAAATTCAAAATTTTATCAGTGTCTTCTTACAACTACAATTATGAACATTGAGATATTTTCCCTTAATGAAATCTGTTCCTTAAAGATAGATTTTCAAATTAGGTCACATACAATTTTTCACAAATGTGAGTACTTTTTGCATAATTTTCTTTGAAAATACGGGTGAGAAAACATGCTGTTTTTGTTTATTTTCTCATATTTCCTGAAGGGTTGATACCCACTGATCTCCTCTTCAATAAATCTCCTTGACATAAGATCTTCAACTTGCACTATTATTGTACAATAAATCCATAAAACTCACTTTCTAGCAGAAAAAAATCTTCACTGTATTTCTTAATTTAATTTGAAATTAAGTTGATTAAGTAGTTTTCAAATTAGCCACCTCAGCAACATATGTCAGTAAATTAGAAATGTAATAAATGAAGAATACAGAGAATGAATAGTCAGTCATTGGCGCTTCAAATAAAAACAACACATGATCAATACTCGTAAAAATGTTTTTCGTTTAAATTAATAAATAAGTGGTAATAATTAAGTCCAGAAAAATATGTAGCATGAAACCCAAAATATGTAATGAAAACAAGAATATGTAGATAGTTGGCTGTTCGGGAGATGCTGTATCCTAGGCACAGAAGCCAATGTTTCATTCAACATACTGCAAAATGCATTTCATCCTGAGGAAGATCACAGTATGACAGCTGAAACATTGGCAACTGTGCCTAGGATGTGGTGTTTCCCAAAGAGCCAAGTATCTACTAACTCCAGGCACAGAAGCCTACGCTTTGATAAGAATATGTAACAAAGATGATAAAAAGAATAGAAGTGTAATATTAAATTTATAAAACATTACAACCAAAGAAAATAAAGACACAATTGGAAATTACATTAATAAAATATTTATTAAACCATTTTGAAAATAAATATTGCCTGCCCTACTGGACTAACTTTTCTTAAAGGAACATTTTACTTTCTCGCTACCACTTACGCAGTGTATTATATAATGCTGCGCGAAAAAGCGGTTTATATAATGCTGCGCGGAAAAAATTTTCAGTAGGAAAACTATTATTACAGGGCCCTGGTAACAAAAAGTGGATGAATCTTATTACTAAATTTAGAAAAAAATCCTCCAACACTTGGTGTACGTGGTACTACATGGTGGTTAAAAAAATGGTTCCATTGATTGAAGTTTGTTGTTGGATATTGTGAAGGATGTTTAAGAGAATGGTGTAGGTCTCATTTTCGTTGAAAACTGATTTTTCAAAAACTGCTAAAATTCAAAATTTTTTCAACATCTTCCTGCAAGTATAATTATGAAGAGATTTTTCCTTTAATAAAATCTGTTCCTTAAAGATAGGTTTTGAAACAAAGTCCTGACAATTTTGCAAAAATTTGAAGCTTTTTGCGTAATTTTGCATGAAAGTACGTGCTGTTTTAGCATCACTAGTTTATCTTTGAGAGCAATAATAGCCATCATATAAAGTTTGGAATTCAATGACCAGCAAACAATCGCTGTAACATCTTTATAGTGTTATATGTCACTGACAAGAAAAATTTTGCAGAAATTGAAATTAAAGATTAAGAAACACAATATTACTGATACTTTTCACATCTAAAGTAATATTCTCAATCCTCATGTGCATTTGTTGCAACATATATGACGTGTACACAGAAAAATCCAAACAGTTAAGTTTGGGTTGGGTTTTATTCTTTCCACATCTTCAGCATACAATTCTGAATTTGTTTAAGAAAAAAATACACTAATTTTTTAAATAAAATCTATTTTTTGAAAATTCATTAAATATTCTTTCTGAAGTGAATTTCAAGAATAATTTAGTAAAGTTTTACAAAATTAAAAAATATGTGAAGAAAAATTTCATTATTGTGTTACCATGATTCACCAAGATCTCTATTTTGAGAACTGGACAAAAGACAAAAAAATATGTAAGTTCATATACGAATTCAACTCTAGTAATAACTTACCGTTTAAAATAATCAAAAAATAAATGGGAATAGTTTATATTTCAGTGAAATATTATAGTTAATGCTTGGAAAATGCTCTTCCAAGAAGGTGTGGTAGTTTGGTTCCTGATCATTCTCTCTCTGAACCCTTCAAATTTATCTTAACTGATGATTTAGAGATAAGAAGTGGAATGAACAAACTTAATTTTCATTTGCTAGGAATCATAGGTGTATCTTTGTATTACCTATTGTGTATTTACAATGTTATTTAATCCTGCTGTGAACTACCATTGTATCCTTCATAAAACCATATGAATTAAAAATACTCAAAATAAAACATACATCTTGTCACAACTTTAACTGAACTCCTTTCCAGAAAAACTTAATTTATAGAAAAATATTTATATTTTTGCCTCATTCTGTTATTTTTATGTATTTTTTCTTTTAATAATGTTTGACAATGCATTCACAGGTGGCTTGCACAAATTGGAAAAGAATGTTGATGATTTTGACCGAACAAGTTAACACCACTGATGCACTGGATATACCAGCTAATGTGGCACACAGTCAACATATATTTCCAAGACTAAGCTCATATTCTTGGAAGGAAATTCAAACATTTCTTGAAACTTACACAAAATTCTTTATTGTGCGCCATCCATTTGAGAGGCTACTTTCAGCTTATCGCAATAAACTTGAACAACATCACCTAAGTTCGAAATATTTTCAAGTTCGCTTTGGAAGACACATCATTCGTCACTACAGGCATACACCATCTCCTGAAGCTTTACTGCAAGGAAATGATGTAACATTTCGTGAGTTTATAACATATATAACAAACAGAGAAGATGTTTTAATGAATGAGCATTGGACATCTGTGTACCAGCTTTGTGAACCATGTATTATTGATTACGATGTGATAGGCAAGTATGAAACTTTAATTGATGATTCACAACATGTTCTGAAATTGGTAGGAAAACCAGATCTGGTTTTTCCTCGTATTAACAAGACTACTAGTACATTTTCTAAATTAAGCAAATATTTTTCAACTTTGCCTAAAGACTTAATTTGGAAATTATACGATGTTTACCTAATGGATTTTAAATTATTTGACTATGAAATTGAACATTTTATCTAAATTTTTCTCCTTGGTCAATGTTATGTTGTTTGTAATGAAGTATATGTTAACTTATTTTTTTGGAAAATAAAAAAATTTTATGAACTTTCATTTACATTTGACATTGGTACACAAGAAAAGTGATGAATCTTAAAAATTGTAATTTGGCAGAATGGTTTTAATGGAGGTTTCGCGGAACTGTTCAATTCACAGCCAAAGACACTAGTTTACTCCACACTACGCTGACTGTGTTGTAAACTATCTTAAAGAAATTTGTACAGGTAAAAGTAGACTATTCTCTCAACCTATTTCTTCACTTAACTCAAAAATGACAATTTTTTTTATACATGTCCTTTTTCTTGTGCACCAGTGTTGTTTGGTGAGTTTCTGTACAGATGTGTAATGAAGATGAAACCACATTTTAAATTCATGAATAAAATTTTAATATCAAACTGACAGTGTGAAGGCTAAGTGTGACAAGTGATGTTTATTTTAAAGGCCAGCAGTGACCCACAGTCTCAGAAGAGAAGTTCTGAGCATTTAACTATAGGTTAAATTTTCATTACTCAACAAACTTACTGTTAATAGGCTAAGGCAATTTTAACTGCATTCACAGTTGGAGAGAAGGCTTGCATTATTTTGTGAGGGAAAAGCCACTGTGGTACTCATAACATCACTACGGTGCTCACATTGCCTTCCCTCTGCACAAAATGATGTTCTATAAGTATTCAGTTTTACTAAACTCTGAACATGCTCTACAAGACATCCCTACCAACAAGTTTGTCCTGCTGTCCTTAAAGATTGCAGGAGAGCAAGGGGCAGGTACACTTCAACCGAGACATTGTGGTAACAGTGACTAACCCACTGACACATACATTCCGAGTTTGTAGCACAGAGCAGAGATAACTAGGGAAAGAAAGGTTTTAAGCTGCGTCATCTTTTCAAAATATTGCTGTTTTCATACAGATAATTTAATATGTGTATTTAAGAGGATGAAATGAAGCAAAATAATCACAACTTGCTGCACCTTTTTGCATCTTTTCAAGAGATTACTACATTTTGCCACCTTTTCCCTCTTTCTTATGCTTCAGCACCTTTTTTCTCCATTCCTTTCAGTTTTTAAATGATTGGGAAGAAAAAGTGTATTTTTTCTCTTCCTAAACAGTTTTTTAAAATCTCATTTAATCAGAAGACAACATATTAAAATATATTTTATGTAAACACTAGTAATTTATATCTCAGCAACAATAGTCAATCTGCAGCTGTGAAGTAAAATTTCAATAGTGATGCTGCAACAGTTTCACCCTTTCTCTCTGGATTTAATGTGCTGCCCCAGACAAATCAAGGCATTTAAATGGGTGTGCTGATATCCATCTGTCTGTGACCTGAGGAAAATGTTTACCCTTGCCATCATGTCACCGTCAGTACTAAAAGAGCACTGGCAGCACTTGTGGATTTGAAGGGAAAAGGATAGGGGAGTCAGGGGAAGTTGCCAGTGCCCACAAGAGCATTGAGGTTCCCATGCAGGCAAGTGCTTGTGCGGGCGCAGTTTGACAAGCCTGCGAAGTACGTTCTGCTTCACGATCCGCAGGAAAAATAAGTTCAGTCGGTACTGGCAATTGTTTAACAATTTTCTATCTACTAGTGTTCGATAAAGGACCATGAATCACCTCTTATGGACAAAGAAGAAAAATTTTATGCAAAACAATACATGTATTCAAGAAACTGAATTCATGTAATTAGTGTAAACCTTAATACACTTGTTTTGCAGCTCCTTTTTCACCCCTTTTCGTATGAATTTTCAGAGCCTTTCCCCCCCCCCCTCTTTCACGACCCTAATTTGCACCTCAAAATCCCATTCCCTAGAGATAACACAAAAATAATGAAAAAGTATGCAACATTGGTCTAAGCCAGATTCTGACCTTCACCACTCAATGACATTAGTTGTGATTTTTATATTGCAAAGATAAGCACCATGGAAGGATACTGAGCTGTTATCTGCCGCTGTTAGCATCCCTGGAAGTATTCTCATTTAACACAAACGTGGAGCAATGTGGACTTGAGGAATAAAGGTAAGAGGTTTGTACTTTCAGTTATGGAATGTAACAAGCTACTTTCCATTTTGCCATACCACAAAGGAACCATACTATTGTACAAATGTGAAAATCCAAACACAGTTTATTATAATCTGTCCCAATGGTGATAATGATAAGTTTTATCAAGTAACTGCAAAATTGTTATTTGGAGCATTCCTAATCCTTAAGCTATTTTTGTCTCCAAAGGAAACTGAAAACTTGTATTTTCTTTAATTCATTTAAGGAGGCTCGTATTTTCAGTATTATAGTTTAAATGTAATGGCAGTGACAAAATAAAATTATGTAATGATTCAAGCTCTTTTTTCCACAAACGGTTCAAATCAGAACTATGTAACAATGGCCTAACCCTCTTTTCACGGCATTACTGTTACCTTGCAGGCCTCGAGGCAAAACAATACACGAAAAAAAAAATGTAAATGTTTTTTTGATGGAATATTCTAACATTTGTCTGAATTAAGATAATTTTATCCAGTAGTAAGCCAGAATGTTAACAATTAGTGGAATTATAGCAGCACATACTTTTTCACTTTCTTTGTAATCGTATTATAAAATGACATGAACCTTTTGCTGCTTCCAACCAGCAATTTTATTTTTTCTCCATGCTGAGATTCAAATCTTACAATTAACACACAATTCACATTACCATGCACCACTAGCCTCACAACAAAAGTCAACCTTTCCACTACGTTAAAAAAAGTGAACTTTTGCGTTTGCAATTTTCAAAAATTCACAGATTTATTCAATCGGATAATTCATCAATTGGATTATTTCAAGATTAGTTTTCAAGAACAGATTTCATTAAGAAAACAAATGTCATCAATATTTTAGTTTGCATTGTTAATTTTTTTGTTTCCAATTTTTGGAAATACAGCAAGAACACTGAAATGGGGCCTCCTCAATTTTGTTAAAGGTCATTGGCTCTATCATAGAAAAAAAATTAATCTGGTTTTCAGAAAATAACTAAAAATTGTAGGTTTTTTTAATGCAAAATTAAGTAAAAACTAAACATTTTTTAAAAATAATTGTGGATCACTTTATTTAAAGATTTATCTGTAGTTAATAGATGTTGTCAGGGGGAAAAAGTCTCTATTTTCAATAATGTAGTTGTAGGAAGACAAAAAATGTCAACTTTTACAATTTTTGAAAATTTGAATATTTCAATGAAAATGAGACATGTTCCATTTTTTAAGCATCCTTTGTGCTACCTGTGGACAAATTTTAGTAATAACATTTGGAACTATTTTTGAGAAAATTTTATGTTTACATTAGACAGATTTCCGCGTTATACACATTCCACATTGAGCAAGTTTTATTGTATGAGTTTCAAACGTGCACGTCCTAGAGTTTGTCCAGATGGCTCACGAAATACAAGTTTTAGATAAAAATTGTCTGAACAGTGTAGGCACCAGTGTTGACCAAGAATGGACTGATCTTTTGTTTTCAATCAATTTTTCGGTATCTAGGACCCACAAAACTTGTATTCTGGCTCTACAACATGTTAGAGGAAGTATTTGATCACAAAGGAATAAGATTTAGCCCCATTTTTTTACCACAATATGATAAATAAATTTTAAAAAAAGCAAGCTGATGTTTGCCACATACATAGTAAAGCAAGTAAAATAAATTCTCAATAGCATACAGAATGAAACCTTAACCCATTCAGAATGACATGATAAGGCATACATACACACAAATAACTGCTCAATTATGAATCAATGTTTTATTATTCAAAACAATAAAATCAATACAAATCATTACAAGACATGACATTTTAAAAACAATATAAAAAATTATAGAATAAAATATCACAAAAACAATGAGTCAGCTTGACAGTTTGCTGTACCATGAAATCTTTGCTAAAATGTAAATAATCAGTAACACAATTATTCCACTTAAAACTGAGGTCTTTAAATTATCTATGAATGATATAATACTGTTGTAAAAGTTTGATTTGTGATTATTCATTCTTTGTACTTTTTATCACAGGCTAACTTCTTTCTTATTCACACTGTAAACTGTTTTTAACAGTCTTTTCTTTCATTTCCTTTAAGTCAAAAAGGTGTCTCATTGTAGGTCGACCATGAGGGCAATTCTGTGCATGTAGGAAAAATTGAAAGACAGTTTCACATAAGTTCCTGTTTTGTTCTATACGTATATAACAATTTTAAAACATAAAATGTATAATCTGCCTGTAGAAGTAAAAAACAAACAAACCTTATTCAAAGGTCTTACACTAATATCAATTGAAATGAACCTTGCTCTTTCAAACTGCACAGGAGAGCAATATAAAGAAAATATTAAAGGTTTTGAAGTGCTTATTTCTTCTAGTTAATAAGAATGAAATTTGTATAAAGTTAACTAGTGACAATTTTCATAACATACCCATGGTTCATCCAAAGTTCCTAAGTGATCTACTATGTTTCTCATTATAGAATGGGTGAGTGATGACCCCATCATTACTGACTTTCGGCAAGCACGTGAAGCAAACATTGCCCTTATTCGGGAAGGCCTACATATCACATCTGGACATTCCTGAATAAAAAAGTGATTCATTTTCATAATTCCAATATTTTTGGATATCCATATACAAAGAGCATCCTACAAACTTCACTCTTAGGATTTTCTGGGTATCAAAATGCAATTCATTATCTTTCTTCAAACATTGCTAACAGGAAGATAAATACCTTCAAGGTAAAACCTTAAATGCTTTGAAATGAAAACATTTGAAACCATAATTCTAAATTGAATCCATTCCATTCTACAGAGGAATACAAGGTAAGAAAAGGATAAGAAAAGGGGAACAACGGGAAATAGCATTAAAACCACACACTGTCAAATAAAAGAAAGAAATTAACTGGACAAACCTAGTTCAGATATGAAATGCAAATGAAAGCAGATGCTAGTAATAACAAGTGCTACAACTTCACATACTTTCTTTTGTTATTTCAGTTAAAGAATCATCAATGGATACTTTTGCCAATATTAATTTTTTTGTTTGCAATGTTAATTTTTTCGAAAATACAGAGAGGGTGCTGAAATGAGACGAGCATCATTTGTTTCCCATCCTTTGCTACTTATGTGAAAAAAATTTGGAACAGTTTTTAAAGAAATAATTGATTAAAAATTACTTAAATGTTATGCAAAATTACATGAAAAATGCTCATATTTTTTTGAAAACTTGTACACTACATTGCATAAAGATCTGTCTTTGAAGAGCAGATTTCATTACGGAAAACCAATCTCCATCTTCAATAGTGTAGTTGTAGAAGAAATTGTAAAAATTTTGAACTTGTGCAACTTTTTAAAATCAGAGATTTCAATGACCTGCATCATTGTTTTAAGCATCCCTCGAGGAAAAAATTTAATCAAAAATTTAGAACCATTTTTAGAGAAAATTTTCAAATAATTCTTAAAAGGCACATGTTCATCCTGATCATTTAGATGACAATTTTTGGGGAAAAGCGTTGAAAAGAACTAGTGTTGCCAATCAATTTTTCAGTATCAAAGACCCACAAATCACGGAGATTTTTGCCCCAAACAAAGTCAGTTGTACAAAATAGCACTTTAAATAAAATACACTTTTTTGAAGAAACATGTAGTTTTTTGCGTAAATTGCATTTTACCAAAATTTTGTTTCTCAAAAACCGCTCAATTTTTTTCTTTAACTTTTCTTCACTTATGTAACAAGGGATGGTTAAAAAATATGGCACTAATACTTTTTCCGGGTGATACTTGGATTTTGGAAAATTTCAAAAAAATATTTTTAAAACTACAAAATTGTAGATAGAGATTTTTGTCCTTAGATGAAATCTGTTCTGCAAAATTAGTTCTTTAAAAAATGTCATGTACAATTTTCTGAAAAAACGAGTCGTTTTTGCGTAATTGGCACTTGAAATCTGTGAAAAACATTTTTCTCAAAACCCGCTCCAAATTTTTTCTTTAAACTTTCTCCACATGTGTAATAAGAGACAACCAAAATACATAAAGTAGTGGTGCTATAGAATGACACAGACTTTCTTGCAGAACTTGGTTTTCTAATCTCTATAGTTTGAACTAGTTTTTCTGTTATGAATGATGATCTTCCCAGATACCTTCTTTGGGTGCCCAAAGGACATTTTGTTTCCAATTCTCTGGAATTTTTGGGCTTCCTAATGCTAGAAATGAAACCACCATACACTATTACTATTGTGTAAGCGTAAATCCCATGCATAGCAAAGGTAGTCATGGTCATTAAGTGCTGAGCATTGGCCCAGCTCTTCCGAGGGAAGGTTTGCTGTTTCGAGTCTTTAGTCGGGGAATATTATTTGTCAAAATTCTCTGTTGAGATTTGAGAATTCTACAAACATTATTGAAAACCATGTAAAGCTATTCAAATTACAAATATTGATAATTACGATAAATGAACTGGAAGTGTCTATGTAATTTTCGAATTTTTAACTTATAAAAATTTTGCACATCTTTTCTTGGATTTGTAAAATGTATGTACCATCATATCAATTGTTTCTTTATCATGCATTTACCATTTTATAGCTCGGTTCAATTCATTTTATGGTTCTATTTGCCCATACAGTGCTAGTGTGGCGTAGTGGTATAAGTGCCGGTTCATTAACTTTGAGGATCAAATTTTGGGTCTCTGAATGGAAAAAGTTTGCTGGAAGAAAACACTTTTGCTGGTTTATGTAGTAGTGGAATAGTATTTAGGACCATATAGAAGTAGTGCGAGAAAGTATGTGCATTAGAACCACCACTAGTTTCATTTTATATCTAATATTTAAAATATTTTTTTGTATAAAATTTCTCAAATCACTCTCCAGGGTGCATAGTAGGTTCTCCATGACAGGATTTACAATAAAAAATCCCTTTCTGAATTTCTACATTCATTCCTACTCTCACTTATTTCACTTTCAATAACATCTCATAATATTTTTCCTTTTTAACATCTCTTAGTCCATTTTCACTAAAAAGTTGTACCACACGTAACACAGACCTTAGCACAAGCTGTACTCCGCTGAAACAATACAGCTGAGGAAGACAAGAGCGGAATGTTATCTTTCTGATCGCTTGTATTATTATACATAACTATGTTTTGCTTCTGGGACTTAGTAATTTAACATTGTTAATCGAGATCTTAACTGAAATTTTATAATACAGTGTATGTCATCTCTCAGATGCCTTCCGAGTTAAATAGGAAATTGAACGTGTCATCTCAGAGCTGCCCTCCGACCTGTAGGACATGTGTAAGACATCACACTCTGAGCTACGTGCCGCCATCAACCTGTCATCTCTCAGATGCCTTCCGACCTGTAGGGCCAATCAGTTTCTAACACATACCAAGCACAAAGGGTTAATGCTGATTCCATTTTTATACCCCAAGATTGTTAGCCCTGGGGATGGGGTGAAATTATGATGATGCAACAGACGCACATACAACAACCATACCTGAGGTGGGACTCGAACCCATGATCCTTTGGTCCGAGACCACTACTGGACTACAGCCTTAGCGATCTCACCATCAGATCAACCAATCTTTATATTCATCATCATTTATTATCATTATTATCATCATTTATTGAACTCCCCCAAAATATATTAGAAATCATTTTCTAGAACCAACTGGAAAATGGTTTTACATTTAATTAACTGCAGAAATAATTGTTTTCTAATTGTTTGTAATTTCAAGCAAAATAAACTAATAAAATACTTGTAATTCCCCCACCTCTCATGTAGCCTCCACTGTCTTTTCTGCAGTGTCCACGATGAGGCAATTCCAAAGATTCACACAGGACAAAGGGCAACACTCTTCACTTCAGAAGCAGTAAACCATGACTCGCAAACAAAGAATTCCATAGGAAGACTCTCGTTGAAATGGAGTATTTCGAAACTAAATTTTTTAGTTTCTTATCTTGGAAATTATAATTTAATTTCTTACATTTGTGGGATGGTTAAGCCTCAAACGTCTCTTACATGCTTGCCACTGCTGCTGGACATCAGTACATGCTACTCACAAGAGAAATCCACTCTTTGCAACTTGAAAGAAAACTTCACAACTACGGTAAACAGTTGGCTTAAATACTTCATTCTTTTACATCTTTCAACTTTCTTTGAGTTTTTCTGTCCTCTATGTACTATTTTCCCCAACATCATACAGGTATCATGCTTTTCTGTACAAAAGTGATTTTGAATCATAATTTCATGTAAAATCTATGAAAAATTCTGATGTTATAAAGAAAAATTAGGCAGATACTTAATCAGCATATCAGAAATACCTAGTATCAACTGAGAACAGCCCCTTAAAAAGTTTCATTTTATACCTTTTATTACCCATGTTTCTGATAGGATAAAATCCAATGATTTCTGATGAACACAGTCTTCCAGAATACGAATAAAATCAGCATTTTGTGTACAGTACAACACTGACTGCTATATTGATTACACTGCTGTCTAAATATAAAAATATTTTTATACTATACCTCCAGCATAGCGATAAGTTCTATTACATCGTCTTTTCCATAAGTCCATAATTTACTCACAGGCACTGCTGTCAATTGTATTTTTTGACAAGGGGGAGCTGAAAACAAACATTATGGTTACCATATGTTTGAACTACCAATATCTTTCAAAAACTCACAATACCTAAAGACACCATATAACACCACTAATTAAGTCTAAAACACTCAACATCACATTACTACTTGAATTATTGCTTAAGGCAAAAAGGTAAGGCTACAAATTTAGTTGACATTGTCATATATACTTGAATATGCATATGTAATATTTGCATGAAGTTGAATTGTGCATATTTAATTCTTTTAAATGTGTAAGTAAATGTACCATATAAAATGTTTTCTTCTGTCTACTATGGTAACTTGAAATATGGAATGAAACAAAACAAAAAGAATTAACACTTCAATTTTTACTCTTTAAAACAAACTTTAAAACTTCATGTATTTTCAATTTACTTTGTAAAAGAAATCTAGCAAGTAATCCCAATTAATGGTAACTTTAAACTGAACACATGCAGTGAAGCACCGAGTATGAGACTACAGTTTTAACATAGATCAGAAAATTGAAGATTAACATTATCAAATTACATTTTTCAGTCAAAATTAAAACTGTTTAATAGTTTTTGTATTTTTCTAGTCTTCCTTGATATCTTCTAAGAAAATCATTGACACTTCTCACACAGACATAGACTGCATAATTTTCTATCAATTTATGTGAGTATTTGAAATTACTAATATAGATGTTGAACAAACCTGAAAGATCTATCTCAAACTCAAATCCATTTCTCTTAAAAACATTCACATATTCTGTAACAATTGTTTCTTGATTTGGAAGTAACTGAAGTGATTGAGGTCTACAACATAAAAACATACAATTACACATCATATGCCTACTTGAAAAACCAACAACACTAGGTTGGATAAAAAACAGGATTTTTTAATTATTTTTTTATCATTATTTTCATCAGTAAAAGTTTGTTTTTTTATGTACAATTACTCTAAATTCATGAGATGTAGACTTATTATATGAAGCTGGAACTTCTTATTGCATGTACTTATTATCCAAAATAAATTATTAAAAATCCAGTCAGAAAATTTGATTTCTGAAGTTTATAGGTCTACCAAAATTAAGATTTAATTTACAATAATGTGGCAAGCTTATTAGTGTTTCACAACACCCTCATCACTTCAGGCAGGACATGAAAAAATGTTACTGGATAATGAAAATATGAATTCTCAAATAACAAAAAATTGATTTTTTTTGACATAACTGTTTCTGTCTCAGTACTTCAGAAATCATTTCTAGTAGATGTTAACTTTAACACATTCATGCAAAATTATGACACATGTTGATGTGATAATGTTTTACTTTTGTTATGTAATTTTTCAATGTTAATGATGAATTTAAGTCAACAGTTTCTATTTATATAACAATAATATTCCATATTAAACTACAATAAACAATAATTTTATTAATTTTTAAAAAAATATTTAAAAATATGTGTTTTATATTAACAATGAATATTTTGCACAATTTTACTTGAAATAATACCACATACTTAACATGCCAGTGAATGAACATTGTTATTAGCATATTAGGAGACTGCTAACTTGTATGTGTTAAATTGTCTTGTTATTGTAACAGTTACACCAAAATTGCTATAGTTTCCCAAAGTATAAAAAAAATATACGTTCTAATAATAATTTTAACATCACTCATGACCTACACAACAAGCCTCTGGTTCGGTATTGTTGACGATTTCATAAGATTTTCAAAATTATATATTTCATCAGCAGCATGTTGATCTATTATAAATAATCAGATTCCATGTGAACAATAATAAAACTCTTGTTTAACTGACCAACTACTTCCATCTGAAAAAATAACAAAAATGCAAAATTATACAATTACATAAAGAAAATTCCAGAAACATAAAACATATCAGTACCTTAGAAAACATTTCCCTTGATATCTGTTGCCGTAATTCTTTCTCTGCATTTTCATTTTGGGCAGGATCTAATGCAGCTCTAAATTTGAGTATTTCATTATGTTCCTCTTTAAATAAATCACTTGCTTCTCTATGCTTTCCTTCTTTGGCCTCAAGATGTTCCGTCAAGATTCCCACATCAATAATTGTTTGACTTCTGTGTTCATTATAGCATATTTTATTTTCATCATATATTATCTTTTTGCTTTGGTCAGCTCTGGCTACAAAATAAAAAGAAATTTTCTAGAATTTTTCATGGCTATAAAATGTACATAGGGTACACAGTTAAAATACAAAAATGGAAGTGCAATGACCTTATTCCTGAAAGATTCTGTGGAACGATTACAAGAAGTGTTTACTGTCCTGATTTTTTACTGAAAAGTAGACAATTAACTTTCAATATTTATTTTTGTTATGTCAAGATCCAAAATAAAACTTAATTACACTGAATTTATATGGACCAAGTATTTATGAAAGATTTCAATGCAACATCATTTATTTATGTATTTGTGTCACAAACTAACAATGTTATGCAATTCTTAGTTCTCATCACTGCACTAAATGATGATAATTACTCTAGAAGTAATTTTGCATCCATTTAAGCAAGTTATTTCTTTATCCAAATATCTTCTTCTTGCCTATATTATTCTCATTATTTTGGGACTTCTGAAATTATTAAGTCATGCAAAACTCATTTGACTTACAATTACAAGCTGCAGGATTATCTTCATATTGCACTGTGGTAATACATTCATCTTCAAACACAATGTCACAATTAGTTGACACTTCTGTTTTTTGAGTTGATGTTCTACTGTAAACGAATCCATTTTCATTATGTGCCTCTGTAATACTTGAACTTTCCTTGGAAGATACAACTTCCTCTGAAGTATTAACAGTCACAGTACATTCCTCACTAACAAACGAATTATGACCTGAATTGGTTTTAACAGTCAAAAAAACTGTCTTCCAATTTGAATTGCACAGAAGGCAACTTGTTGTTTTCTATTGTTGATACTGATCGTACTGACCTAAAAACCTCAAATAAGAGATGCCTAAAAGATACAAACAATTTTATCATTCCAGCACATTTTTTCCCCCATAGTTTTTCACTGAAAAACTAATTTTTTATAATTAACTGTAGATTCACTGCACACACATTCAAATTAAACACAAAAAAATAAACATAATAGAGAGCTTCTTCAGGAGTGAGATTTAATTCTTCATTGGCAAAAGTTTTGATATGAAATAAATAAAAACAGATTATAAACAAACTCTGAATTTAGTTTATAAACCAAATTCAGAGTTTGATTGATGCATACTACATTCAAAGTTTAATTAATAGCTGTGATTAGTCATGTTTTATAACTAAAGCACTCAGTTCCATACAATTACTACTGAAGCACATTAAAATGAGTCAAGTCCAGTGTGCTAACCCCACTTAGATATTACTAGAGACCAGGACTTAGGCTACATGCCTTTCTTAATCATACAAGTCAGTTCGATTTTTAAAATGAAGGTCAAGAAATTACATGTTTATGGCTCCAATAATGATTTTCTAATTTTGCCTTTTTTTATCCTACTTTGTGATAAATGCCTAAAATGTCATAGGACATTTAAAAAAAATTATTAGTTTACTTTAAAAGTAATGGTGGAGAGTGAAATATTTTCTTACACTAAGTCAAAAAGGACACATTTCATTCATTTCTTCCCTTTAAAATGACCCTACCATCTCATTGATGGCAATGGAAATAAAGTGAGAAAAATATTAATCTGCCAAGTAAAATTGGACAATTATAGTTTTATGTCTCAGCACACTGTCAGTACCTAACGATTTCCATTCTCTGTTGTCTTTTCAAAATGAACGTCATGGAGGTGAGAAGTTAGAAAATTCAACATTAAGACATATTTTGGAAAAATACACCAAAGAATCTGTGCCTATTGAATCAATTTGTGCAAATGTTACCACACTAAGTGTTACGACGCATGTCATTAAATTCATGAAGAAATTAAAAATACGAAGATCAGGATTTCTATTGACGAAACAACTGATGCCACAAGTTTTCTAGCTATACTGCGATTTTCCTAACTGTGCCCCAGACAGGAATCAGCTGTTGACTCTTTCAATGAATCGGGATCTTATATGTCGCTACAATTATGTCATTATGGTGACGTTCACGCTCCTGATTAGATGGCA
>JAHLJT010008446.1:99810733-99990301 GCA_031308135.1 Acheta domesticus
TGCATTGATTCTATTCGTGAGTAGAAGTACTTCAAATGATTTTCAATAAAGTATCTACACTCTTCAATGTTTTTTCCGAGCAAACATCACATTCATCAAATTAAAATCCCCATCTGGGGATCGAACTCGGCATCTTCCTTATTGAAGATCTCAACCCGAAGGTGCTTCAACCAGCCGCGCCACGGGACTGACATGCGGACCAACTACTTATATTTTAGTCAAAACGTAAATTGTATCAGTTCTGTCATTAGGAAGCCGGTAATTGTCACATGCGAAAAACATGTCTTTCAAACATGACCAAGAAAGGCAGCGGTGAACGACTTACTCCAATAATTTAACCGCTGATCGCCATTTGAAAAATAATACTGCGAGAAAGTAGGTGGCCATTCTATAGCACCACTAGTTTATTTATGTATTTACCGCCCCGTATTACACACGTGCAGAAAATTTAAAGAAAAAAAATTGAAGCGGTTTTGAGAAATTGTTTTTCTGTAAATTTGAATCGCAATTTACGCAAAACTACTCGTTTTACCAAAAAATGGTACATGACCTTATTTGAAGTGCTAATTTTATACAACCGACTTCGTCTGAGGCAAAAGTCTCTATCTTCAATTTTGCAATTTTCGAAACATTGAGCCTATCAACGAAAATTATACCTACGCCATTCCCTTCAACGTTTCTTCGCACTATTCAACAACAAAATATAGTCAAAAAATTGGAGCCATTTTCTTTTAACTTTGAAAATCTCAAAATGGGCTTCATGTAAAGTACCCTCAAATACTAAAATATCGGTTTCAAATTCCAAAGGCCTAGAGACGAGTAAAAACGATCGGGGAGTATCAATTTTGAAGAAAATCGGCCGAACAGTTTAGGGGCTAGCGTTGACCACAGACGGACAGATGGACGTTGTGCCGTCAATCGATTTTGCAGTATTAAGAAGCAACAAATCATGAATTTTAACTACACCACGAGGTAGAGGATTTTTTTCTAAATTTAGCAACAGGTTTTATCCACTTTTTCGTTACCAGACCCCTGCTATAAGTTTTTCTGGCGAAAATTCCCCGTTTTCCGCCGCACGATTACCTAACTTTCTCTTCTTACGAGTATTCGTAAGGCGAGAGAGTAAAAACGATTGATCTCAATATTAGCAGAGAGAAAATTGAATTTCTTATATCAAATAAAAATTTGCAGATATAAATTTTTGCTGCAATCCTGCTTGAATACTTAGTTACACACAAATTTAGTTGAAACTATTTGTATGCTAATAATTTCGATAATTTGGATGGTGAAATGATGTATTTGATTGTTTTAGTTATTTTAGCGGCTCTGGGAACTGACAGTCACCCAATTGCATAACTTACAACCCAAAGATTTAAGAGCATTTATTATCCCAATTTGCTCAATCGATGAAGAAGCTTAAACTTTAAAAATCTAATTAAAGTTGAAGTTGCCTTTCTTTTCATGCTTTTAAGTTAAATTATTACTGGTTATATATATATATATATATATATATATATATATACAGGGTGTCCAGAAGCTCCCGTTACAAAAAAATACCACAAATTCTGTGATGCCAAACATGAAGAATGGCAGGTCCAGTTTTTCCCGAAAAAAATTTTGTCTTTGGGAAAATTGAGTTTAAAAATCACTTCCGGGGCGCGAAATTCAAACCGGCCGCAACGACACCAGACAGTACGGAGCATCCTTCCGCACCTTCTGCGCGGAGCATTTCCTCGTTTTCTCCGTCTAAACGGTGAAACCGTCAAGTAATATTCTGGAAAGCATCGCGTTGCTTACACTAGAATACTTAATAGTATCAAGTATTAACAGGTTCTATTCAATAAATATTTTAAATGTACGTACAGAATATCGAGTTTTGTTCAAAATGATAGCCACAGTACACGGCGGCGTAAACATAAATTATGAACACGATCCAACTTTTATGAAAAAGATTGAATCTCCTGGAATGCTCGAATTGTTATTTTTATCACGTATTAATATGAACTAGTGCTTTAGGCTTAAGATTGCCACGTAAATGATAGTCTCCTGTAGATTATTATAAATATCGTGATACACTAAGGAGCAATTCGGAGATAAAATATTCGTTAATGAAAATACTGAGTTTATTATCTCTGGAATTTGAATTGATTCTCCCCGGCTGTCATTTTCTGAATTATCAAACTAAAGATAGCCAGCTTAAACTTCTTAATAACCGCTGGACGGTTTATCGAAGATGTAGCCCCTAATTGATGGATATCAGTATTTCCCCCCTCAAAAATATTGCAAATAATTTCTAAATAAAAGTATCTGTTCCTAAATTAGTTATCTATTATTTTAGCTTAAGTAATATGTGGTAAAGGAAGAGCACTTCCTGCTGCCGCAGCGAAAGCGTTCCGAAATAACTGCTATTGCAAAATTTGCTAACTGTTCTACGTGGAACATCGAAGTTAAGGCAAGCGGCCTCGACTATCCATTTCTCGAAGTTGAATGACCATTCTACCCGCCGCTTTGCTTTTCCAGATGCAAGATGAGAGCATGTCTTTCTCTCCAAATCTTGGAATTACTTCGTAAAACCATTTCATAAGGCAGTTGACAGCTACTCGGGAGAAGTATTCTTTTAGTTGTTTTGTTTCTTTGAGCTTGCATTGTAGTTAGCAGATACGTACACAAATGAGTAACGACCATTTCTTCAATTTAATTCTTCGAGGTTACTACGTAGTACAGAATGTAAGGGAGTAGAAAACAGTTCACTACTACACTACTTCAGTGTTTTAATTTTCAATATTTTTCTTTGATATTTTCATAATGTACAACAAAAATCGACAAAAAGGAAAAAAATTATGCAATATAATCATTTTTTCACCCCAAACCTTCTTTGAATTATTTAATTTTTTTAATTATATTTAATGCAGAATCAGTATCCTTACTACTTAAATATTTTAGAACATGCATATTTTGCTACTTTAAATTAATTAGAAATACTTTACATGCATGTCCTAAATCTTTCAGTTATATCTCTACATGTTCAATATTTTAATTTGTTTAAAAAAATTAATCAATTTATAACTTGTTATAAATTGTTATTGTTAAATTAATAATTGCATACTTTTTGAACTGAAAAATATTAATTGGATAATTTTTGTAGATTTTACATAAAAACACCCTAATAATTACATAGTTTCATGTTGGTTATTTTTTTACTTATGAGGGATTTATATCTCAAAAGACTATTTTATGGAAAACAGGAATAAACATAAACAATATGCAAATTAAATCATAACTGCAACTCTATGGCTCTGTATATTTTTTTTCCAAAACATATCTGATAATACATAAAATTATTTTCACATTGAAAATTGAATTCTTTTAGTTGTAAGGAAAAAATTTAATATAAACAACCCATTCGCGCAAAATTTCGCACACTGTTCGAAGGGTCCTGTTCGAAATGTTCCAATACTGCTTCCTCTGTAGCCACAGATGAGCGAGACACACCTGCATCGACACTTCCGCCCGGTAAAACGCACGCATTCGCCTTGCGTCGAGGCGCAGAAAAACGCAGTGGGAAGGGTGTCTTCTGCTAGGGTATCTCTCGGCGTACACTCGAGCTGCCGCACGAGCGTTGCTCCGGCACTCGCCGAAGACTAAGTACATGTCGCCGTACTCATTAATTGAAAACATGCTTATTCTGGCCTCTCGCACTCAAACTCGATATTTCTACTAATTTGCCTTGACTGCGCTTAGCTTTTAGTATACGCTGCCGGTGGCGGGACGCTGGGGGTGGTGCGGAGGGGAGGGAAGGGGAAAGATGACTCCGTACAGGTGCTTTTTCAGCCATGACCACTGTGCGGGCCGGGGTTTCGAACTGCGCAATCTGTTGTTTTGAGGCAAAACTGACATGCGGCTGATAGGCGAAATCACTAGGCGGCGGTGGGAGGTTCGCCATACGATATAAACCACGATGTGACGCGCCCTAGCAAGTGACAAATGCAAGGACACCGACCATAATACGAGCTGCGAATGGCAATGGGCCGGTAACCTCAGCGAACCACGGTCAAACTTTTGCCTGCTAGAAGTATTTGTACATCACGCAATGCAACATCACAGTTTTTTCTCAGTCTTTTACCCTTTCACACCAGTAATATACTAGTTTTGTATTTTTCATTCCTTGTTGCATTCAAATGTGGCGACGCTATTTTATCTCTGTTGATATTGACCTGTGGGTTAGGTTAATGGCCTACGTGCCCCTACAAAGATTCTTCAATGCACTGTTCGGTCTGCATCACCACAAAATGACTGTAAAACGTATCAATTCAAATTCCGCGCCCAGAGATAAACTCAGTATTTTCATGGAACGGGAATTCAGGAAATGAATATTTCATTTCCGAAACGCTTTACTATATCACTATCTTTAGAATAATCTTCAGGAGACTATCATTTACGTGGCAATCTTAGGTCCAAAGCACTAGTTCATATTAATATGTGCTAAAAATAACAATTCGAGCATTCCAGGATATTCAATCTTATTCATAAATGTTGGATCGTGTTCATAATTTATGTTTACGCCGCCGTGACCGTGGCTATCATTTTGAACAAAACTCGATATTCTGTACGTACATTTAAAATATTTATTGAATAGAACCTGCTAATACTTGATACTATTAAGTATTCTAGTGTAAGCAACGCGATGCTTTCCAGAATATTACTCGACTCTTTCACCATTTACGCGGAGAAACGAGGAAATGCTCCGCGCAGAAGGTGCGGAAGGATGCTCCGTACTGTCTGCAGTGTCGTTGCGGCCGGTTTGAATTTCGCGCCCCGGAAGTGATTTTTAAACTCAATTTTCTCAAAGACAAAATTTTTTTCGGAAAAACTGGACCTGCCATTCTTCATGTTTGGCATCACAGAATTTGTGGGTATTTTTTGTAACGGGAGCTTCTGGACACCCTGTATACACACATAGTCTTACACCAATGATAACCACAAGACACCTAATGAGGCGACTCAGCTGAATGCTCAATGCGAGCTTTATATATATATATATATATACAGGTGTCCCACCAACTATGGACCACCCTCATAACTTTTAAAACGGTTCAGGATATCGAAATGCAGTTTTCGCTGAATAATGTAGAATCATGAGGCAAGTAACATGCCGTAGAGAAATTGTCTATAATATTTTTAGTTTTCGAAAAATTTAATCATCTTTGATTTTTTAAATAGAACTATATATTTTTCTCACCAGCAATGGATAGATCACGAAAAGAGGAATAAAATGATGTTTCATATGCTATTGTTTTGATAGTAATTTGTGTTTAAAATTAGACTTTCTAATATGTTATTTTGAATGAAACGGACAATATTTCGTGTAGCAGTCCTCGCAACAGACACCGTTGGTGAACGGTTGGTGAAAGACCTTCGCGGCGTCGAGACTATTTCGTGGAAACGGGGAGTGTGAGAGGGGTGGCCGTGGGGCATAGAGACGCAACTACAGCAATTCATGGTCTTGAAACGAAGATCATATGAACAAACATCAATATTATCTATGAGAAAGAGTTTTTTCCCTATTTGTTCATCTGAATTTAACTTTTCTTCTAATGAAATTCCAAAGCAATAATCATCGAAAAGAACAAAATAAAAATAATTTGTAGCGGAAGGACGATAATAATAAAGGTCCTTTTCAAACTTACAAGAATCGAGCTCAGTGTCTTATGGCAGAAACCAGCTATCATTTTAAAACAAGGGAAGGGAATGAATGCTTAAAGATCTTTAATGTAATGTCTTGATTAATTCATCAAATAATAGAGAGGTAGACGTTTTCTCTTTGCATTTATTCTTCACAAACGTCTTATTTAAACACGTACCAAAAGAACAGCGATAAAAATTTTGAAACACTTAACAGACTATCAGTGTCAATTTACTAAACTTTAACACAAATTTACATCTGCAGTTGCGACTGCTAATATTGATTGCAGAGTTTCTCACTCCATGACGCCACGTGCTGCCTCAAACTTGAAAATCCACGGCCGAAGACGGAAGTGTACTCTTTTCTTTTCCATTTGTGAAGAGCAGTAGAGGTATGATTGCGATGTGGACGAATGATCATCTTAATTAAAAATGAAATTTACCAACGAAGAGAAGGTGGTTGCATTCTTGACAAGTTTGAAAATGATATTTATTGCTAAAATAGACAAGTTAAATGCAGATAAATCAATGGAAAAAATCTCTCATCCTGATCGTTAAAATTGGTGTTTTTTAATGTGACTTTTGTGTCAAGACCCCAGATCGCTGTAGTGAGGCCTCTTATCCTCATTGCCACCACTCTCAGCCTTCTCTCTCCACGCAACGGTCTTGACGTCGCGAAGGCCATTTTCCCTGAAGGCGACCGTTGCAAGGGCTGCTACACGAAATATTTATTTATTTATTTATTTACGTCAAAAACAGTTAAAAACTGCGTATGACGAGCTATGGGGAGAAGTGAATTTTGTGCACGTTTTCATAATTCTGTGGTCTCTATCCTAAACCATATTCTAGTCGAATTTTGAATACAGAAAAGAGAGTTTTTTTCGAGTTTTGTTGACAAAATATTCGCTCCTATATAATAAAATATATTTTCAAAGGTAAATTAGCTATAAATTTCTGCCCTGAACCCTCATGTTCTTCATGAAAGAATAATACTTTTTGCCGCGATAATATGAAAAACGATAATTTGAAAAACTATATTTCCCACTGAAATTCAGAAGAGGTTTGACTGAATTGATAGACCTAAAATTTTGTTACATTAACATCAGTCAATGGCACACCGTTCATTTTCAATGGAGTACAGAATTTTTTATTTGATATGGAAAACTGCATTGAAACTGTTTTATTTTCATTTACTTTTAATTTGTTATTACGGAACCAATTTGAAACGTCTGATATTGTACTATTTACGGTTTCTTTGTTGCAAAGAATATTTGTATCATCCGCAAAGAGAACTGTTCTTCCGTTTCGAATCGCTAAGGGCATGTCATTTACGTATAATAGGAAGAGAATAGGGCCTAAAATCGATCCTTGCGGGACTCCTCGTACAATTGGCAAAGAACCGGAAAGGTGTGTACATAAAGTTCCATCATTCCAGTAAGGTATTTCTACTCTCTGAGATCGTTGTTTAAGGTACGAACATAGCCAATCTAGAGCAATACCACGGATTCCATACGAAGGTAATTTTGAAAGTAAAATGTTATGATCAATGACGTCAAAAGCTTTGAAAGATCTAAAAATATTCCAATAGTTGCTTCGTTTTGATCCAATGATGAGGCAACATCCTTAAGAAAAGAAAAAATGGCTGTTTCCGTAGATTTTGATTTCCGGAATCCATGTTGGCAATTTGAAAACGCGTCGTGTTTATTGAGAAAGGTTTCCATTCGCACATAAAAAAGTCTCTCTAATATTTTTGAAAAAACTGACAAAAGAGAAATTGGCCGATAATTTTGAACTTCATTTTTGTTGCCTTTTTTGAGAGCGGCTTAATCTTAGCTGTTTTAAAAATATCTGGAAAAATTCCGGTGCATAAGGATGCATTAAATATGTGAGTTAACGGGTGTATAATGGCTGGCGCGCACGTCTTTAACAAACAATCCGGAAATTCATCTAAACCGGCCGAATATTTATTTTTTAATTTACCGATTATTTTGAGAATTTCATAGGAAGAGGTTTCGGAAACGAACATAGTGTGTAAGACTTTTAGGGAAACGTCAGATGTTGAATTTTGTGGCTGAAAACCCTTAGTGAGATCGACAGCAATTCTCGAAAAGTATTGGTTAAAAGAGACTAGCCACTGTTGCCGGATCGTTCACATCTCTATCGTTATCTTTTAAAACAACATTCTCTATAAGGTTTCTAGTTGGTTTGGTCGCATTTTTTACTATATCCCACATTGATTTTGTTTTGTTATTTGAGTTCAAAATATCCTGATCGTGTTTCATGATTTTAGCCTGCCTTATGACTTTTCTTAACAATGATTTGTATTTTTTAAAGTACAGGAGGAAATCTTGAGATACGTTATGATGCTTAGAAATGAAAGAAAGAATTCGTTTGTTTTTACATGATGTTCTAATCCCTTGTGTTATCCAAGAATTGTTTTTTGCGTGAAATATTTAATTTCTTTTCTGAAGAGGAAAGCAAGTGTTAAAATGAAATGAAAGCGTTGAAAAAAAGAATAATATTTATCGTTTGTATCAATAGTATTATAAACTGCGTCCCATGACTCCTGCAGCAAGTAATCAATGAATAATTTTATTTTACTTTTAGAAAACACTCTACTCATACGTGTATTATTTATTGTGTCATTGTTCGCATTTCGTATAATGGTAAGAATTTGTGCATCGTGGTCACTGTATCCTAAATCTTTTGTTTCAATTTCATGTCGAGTAGTGGTTTTGTTAATTATAATTTGATCGATTGCCTTCTTTGAATTTACTGTGATCCGTGTAGGTACTTTTATTGTAATATCTAAATTGAAGGAATTAATTAAGTTAAGAAACTGCTCTTTCTCGCAAGATTCGACCAGAAAATCAATGTTAAAATCTCCACATACAACAATGGATTCAAAAGAGCGATTGATGACTTTGATAAGTGTTATCTCTAGTTTTTCTAAGAACAAAATGTAATCTGCAGCTCTCTTTGTTGGAGGCCTGTAGATGCAAAGCAATATCATTTTTAGCACAGGAAGATGTACAACAGAAATTTCAAAAACATTTTCAACGGCATACTCATTGAATTCCGTCAAGGAGATAGAATCAATATTATTTTTAACGTAAATACAAGAACCTCCATATGCCGGACTTTTATGAGATTCTCTTTTTCTACAATAATAGCCTGCGAGGTAAAAGTTTGGAATTGTCAGTTACATTCAAAATCACGTATCAGAAAGTCTAATTTTAAACAGAAATTACTATCAAAATAATAGCATATGATACATCATTTTATTCCTCTTTTCGTGATCTATCCATTGCTGTGAGAAAAATATATAGTTCCATTTAAAAAATCAAAGATGATTAAATTTTTCGAAAACTAAAAATATTATAGACAATTTCTCTAAGGCATGTTACTTGCCCCATGATTCTGCATTATTCAGCGAAAACTGCATTCCGATATCCTGAACCGTATAAAAGTTATGAGGGTGGTCCATAGTTGGTGGGACACCCTGTATATATATTGTGACCGTACTTACCCTTGTTGGTTTTATGAGTACACATATCATAAATTTTTGTGATGTTATTTTGGGCACAGGGGTTCTTTGAGGGGGGTAATTTAATCGTCATTATCTGAATTTCAAAGAATCTACCGTCACAGAAACAGAATTTATTAAGAAAAAAATTAACAAAACATCTTCATATTACTAACATAATTTACATCCTTGACTTGGTCGCAAATTCTTACTGAATACAGACTAAATGGTTTATCCTATGCGTCTCCGAATATTCCTATCATGATATTTATCATTTCCATTTATATGACCTCCATTTCTCTGGAAAATGCATGCCGTTCGTGAACCACCACAGACACCATTGCTCTCCTTACTACTCAGTGAGCACCCTGAACTGGCATTCTACTCGATTACCCCTCTATTTGTTCATAATTATTGTTACTTATCTGCCCTCCACAACCGTCGTCTTCTACGCGACGCGATGCCGCGTGCTCCGTCCGATGCCGAGAGGTGACCTTGGCGCCAACGATGTTCTGCCTGCCCACGTGTCGCCGGCGGCCCGTTCCCATGCACCGGCGTCGCCTTACCACAGTTTCCTTCTTCACACGACGAATTTACTGTCTCAGCTCACACGGCTCCACCATATAATCCCGCATCCGCACAGCTACACCGACTGTCACTGAACAGCATTGCCCACGTGCCCGTGCACTGTCCCCTTCTCTCGTCAAATTTCGTGATTATTCCTTCCCCCTGAGTTTTACCACAATCCTTACTCGCAATCATCATTAAGTCCACCACAATTATCCTTCCTTTAGTACCAGCCGTCCCGATTACTCTCGATTTATCTGTTCGTTACCACATCGCTCTCTTGTCGCCATCACACCTGTCTTCACCTCTCGCTGCTCAACTCCCAACTGCCCTTTCGCGCGGTCCGACCGACCAATTCACAACCTTCCGGGCGCTCGTTCACGGCTCGGCCCGATTCGTTCCGCAATGATTCATCAACCTGCGCGCCACTTTTGAACGTTTTGGAGCGCCTATTATTTACGTTTTGACCAATACGGTCTATATATATATATATATATATATATATTTTGTGAGCCAACCCCACGTTGGGAAGGCCATTTGTGAGCCAACCCCGGCGCGCGCACGCACGCCGTCGTCGTCGGTGACGTCAAACCTACTTCGGGCGTCGTCGACCAGTCTCTCCACCGTACCTGAGTAGATACCGGCCAGCTCAGCGGTAATTAGCGATGGAGAATCTGTAAATTTTGGTTTGGGAGGATGGATGTGGCTCGACTCTTCACTTCACAATGATAACACATGTCACTCATGATTTGGAATAATTAAATTTTAATTAGCAATATTTGAGGTGATAATTTAACACTTTCAAAAAATAATGGAACAAAACCTTTAACCTACTTCCGTCGCGTGAGCTCAGCGAACGTACCTTTGCGTCATCCTAAGACGCAATAGAGCAAAAACACAAATCTAACACTTTGTCTTACAACTAGCAACCTTAATGACTACAGTACAATTTTAATTGAAAAGAGTGAACAAGGGAAGATGGCCAGGCGCGGCCTTCCATTCCCAGCAAAGAATTTACGCCATGCAGTACAAAGAAAAGGTCTCAAGTTCAGTGGGTCGCCGTGCGAAGGCAAATGTCAATGGGCTGGGCCTACCAGTCAGGCGCTACCAGTCAGGGGTTGCGAGATACGCTAAAGACTATGTATATATATATATATATATATATATATGTGTGTGTGTGTGTGTGTGTATACAGGTGGCCCACCAACTGTGGACCACCCTCATAACTTTTATACGGTTCAGGATATCGGAATGCAGTTTTCGCTGAATAATGCAGAATCATGGGACAAGTAACTTGTCGTAGAGAAATTGTCTATAATATTTTTAGTTTTCGTTAATTTAATCATCTTGATTTTTTAAATGGAACTATATATTTTTCTCACCAGCAATGGATAGATCATGAAAAGAGGAATAAAATGATGTATCACATGCTAGTATTTTGATAGTAATTTGCGTATAAAATTAGATTTTCTGATACGATAGATATGATAGATTTCTGATTTTGAATGAAACGGACAATATTTCGTGTAGCAGCCTTGCAAACGGTGGCCGTTGGTGAACGGTTGGTGAAAGACCTTCGCGGCGTCGAGACTGTTTCGTGGAGTGTGAAAGGGGTGGCCGTGGGGGATAGAGGCGTAACTACAGCAATTCATGGTCTTGACACGAAGATCATATGAACAAACATCAATATTACCGATCAGAAAGAGTTTTTTTCCCTATTTGTTCATCTGAATTGAACATTTCTTCTAATGAAATTCCAAAGCCACGTTCATCGCAAAGAACAAAATTAAAATAACTTGTAGCGAAAGAACGATCATGATAAAGAACCTTTTCAAACTTACAAAAATCGATATGAGTGTGTTATAGCAGAAACTAGCTATCATTTTAAAACACGGGAAGGGAATGAATGCATAAAGACTTTTATTGTAATATCTTGATTAATTCATCAAATAATAGAGAGGTAGACGTTTCTCTTTGCATTTACTCTTCACAAACGTCTTATTAAACACGTACCAAAAGAACAAAGCAATAAAAATTTTGAAACACTTAGACTATCAGTGTCAATAATCTTTAACACAAATGTACATATGCAGTCTCGACTGCTAATATTGATTGCAGAGTTTCTCACTTCATGACGACACGTGCTGCCTCAAACTTGAGAATCCACGGCAGATGACGGATTTCTTTTGAAGAAATCCACGGCAGAAGACGGATTTGTTTTCTTTTCCATTTATGAAGAACAGTAGAGGTGTGGTTGCGAAGTGGTCGAATGATCATCTTAATTAAAAATGTAATTTATCAACGAAGAGACGAAGAAGTTTGTGTCAAGTTTGAAAATGACATTTTTGCCAAAGAAGAAAAGTTAAATTCAGATAAATCAATGGAAAAAATCTCTCATTTTGATCTTTAAAATTGGTGGTTTTTAATGTGACTTTTGTGTCAAGACCCTGGATTCCTGTAGTTAGGCCTCTTATCCCTCATTGCCACTACTCTCAGTCTTCTCTCTCCACGCAACAGTCTTGACGCCGCGAAGGCCATTTTCCCCGAAGGCGACCGTTGCAAGGGCTGCTACACGAAATATTGTCCGTTTCATTCAAAATCACGTATCAGAAAGTGTAATTTATACACAAATTACTATCAAAATACTAGCATATGATACATCATTTTATTCCTATTTTCATGATCTATCCATTGCTGGTGAGAAAAATATATAGTTCCATTTAAAAAATCAAAGATGATTAAATTTATCGAAAACTAAAAATATTATAGACAATTTCTTTACGGCAAGTTACTTGCCCCCTGATTTTGCATTATTCAGCGAAAACTGCATTTCGATATCCTGAACCATTTAAAAGTTATGAGGGTGGTCCATAGTTGGTGGGACAACCTGTATATGTGTATGTATATATATGTGTATGTATATATATGTATATGTATATATGTATATATACATATATATACAGACAAATCGACAGGATTGTCGAAGAAAAAGCTAGAAACCATAGTGGAAAGATCTTTTCACCAAGCTAGAAACGAATCGATCAATTTTCATTACGTTGAATTCTCATTGGTTCAGGCGAAACTTTCGTTCCAGCTTACGTTCGTCATTGTGAATGCTTGTTTTTACTTGTAAATTTTACGACTAAGTTTACAGTATTACTTTTAAGTGTAAGTTTGCATTGTGAACGAAGCCCAACCTTGCCCCCAAGTGCAGGTTATTTAGCGTCGCTGCCTCTGTCGCAATACCCTGGACACTTCGCTGTGCATAGTTATCACGCTCGCTGCATCGACCAGGTCCAAATGCCAAGTTCCAATTTCTTCTTTCTTGCTTCCTTTTCTGACTCTGGGAGCCGCTCGTATGCCCGACTCTTCTTTTTTCTTCCCGTTCCTCCGTTCGTGCTGAATACCGATGCGCCAACAGTCCTTGCATGCATAAAATAACTAACGGTGTTTTCGTTTCTTGCCGGCAATATCAGCACACATTTAATTCACAAATTCTGACTACGAGTTTTAAAGTTCTCACTACCTTTCAAAGTGTAGAGGTTACTGTCAAAGTTCCATAACTGCTTCACCTCTCAAATTTAGTTCCGATTTCATTACTGATCTTCTCAACTCGTAAATTTTCTACAACTATTTCGCGCGCAAATCACGATGATGATTTCATGCCCATTTTCTCGTTCGCTTCACTACGCAAATTTACTTTCAACGTGTTATCAAATGGCGTCCTCCTTCCTAACTGCTTCGTACTCGCATCAACCACTGCATCCGCCGGCGACTGAACCAAGAAGAAATTCCGGTCATCTGCTCGACGTATTTAAGTGACGGCCCTTTCCACGGAGGGGAGGAAGTGCGTCACACCCCTTCGGGACTGACCCCCTCAGGCTTACTATGTCTGGCAAATCTCGCGCAAAGTTGCGGTCAACAAATGCTAGATGGCGTTCTCTTAACGACCACAGCGGCGCATGTTCTTCTTTACGTGGCGTTGCGATGACGCTGCGACTGTGTGGGCGGCTGGGACAGTTGGTACATGGACCAATCGTCACAATATATATGTACACTAATTTTTTCTAAAGGAAATGTCATCGGATCGCAAAATTTCATTTATATATTGAAAGAATTGCTGCAATAGGATGTTTACATCAACAGATAGCTCTGCAATTGTCCTCTATTAGCACTTGAAATCAGTTGTCCGTCTACCGCCGTGCGATTGATTGATTGAATAGGGTTTAAAGGGCGCTTCGACTGCTGTGGTCATTTGCGCCCATGCCAGAGTATTTGGAGAAAAGAATATTCAGTGTTGCATATGTAACTTACTCACTGTTTAAAAGCATGTACATTGGCTAAAAAGGAGGCTCGAATTCACCATCAAGTATACATGTAGAAATGGCAGAAGGAAAATAGAAAAAGGGCGCGTAAAATTTATCTTAAAACTTAAAATTGGCTATAAAGGGGCCAAAAAACAACATAAAACACTGTTCTTTCAAATAAAATTATATATTCTGCTTTCTCTCAAAAAACAAAAAGTTTTGAGAGCGCAGAATCATCCCCGAGCACCACTTGTAGCGAGTTGCCCAGGTCATGTCTTCGTCGACTGCCAACAAATTTCCTACAGTACAGCAGGACGTGTTCCACGGAAAGAACAGTCTTGCACGAGTCACAGATGGGGGGAGTTTCATTTCGAAGAATGAAACCGTGAGAGAAATGGCAGTGTCCGATACGAAGACGGGTTAAAATAACTTCCTCGCGCCTACACGACCGTGATGAGGAGCGCCAGGGATACACAGAATTCTTTATCGCACTTAGTTTGAAAGTGCTATTGTGCAACTTTGTTTGCCACGCTCTAAGCACGGATCGTTTCAAGAAAGCCTGAACATCGGACAATAGCACAGAAGGGATGTCGATACGAGTTTTACGAGTCGCTGATTTCGCCGCCTGGTCGGCCAGTTCGTTCCCTCTGATACTCACGTGGCCTGGGACCCAACTAAGTACCAGGTCATAGCGGCGGGACAGAAGACGATGAATCAGGCTTTGAACGGATAAAGTCAGGTAGTCTGACGAAGGACGGGAGACAGCTTGAAGAAAGCTGAGAGAATCGGAACAGATAACTACTCGCCGCAACGTCGCTGATTCAATGTATTTTAGGGCCTCAAAGATTGTGTACATTTCGGCAGTGAAAATACTGCATTTGGAGTGAAGCCGAAATGATTTGGTGGCCCTGTTACAGTAAAAACCACATGCCACCGCGTCGCTGCACGATGAACCATCCGTGTATAAGAATAAATGATCCGGATAGGAGTCTCTCATATCCAGAAACTGCTTCTGGTAAACCAGAGGACTAGTAGTTTGTTTGGGCAGATGGGAGAGTCTGAAGTCAATACTGGGAAGGAGGAGTTTCCAAGGGGGGATCCGGTCACTTGTGGGTTTTCACAGGGGTGGGAAGTTCTACATTTAATTCCCGGAGAAGGTTTCGTAATCTAATACCTGGGGGATGGGGTAACGATGTTCGAAGAATGTACGAGGACTCATACTTTGGGTGGATGATTATACGACGACAAGGGTGGTCAACCAGTCCCGACACTTTAGCCCCATAAGAGGCTAATAAAATATCTCGCCTTCGGCTCAGAGATGGTTCTCCAGCTTCGGCCAAGAGGCATTCGATGCGACTCGTGCGGTAGGCGCCTGTACTAATTCTTATACCGGCGTTGTGAATGGTATTTAATGGCCGGAGGGTTGATGGTGACGCTGACCCATATACAATACATCCATAATCCAAAATAGAGCGGATGAGGGTTCTATACAAACGCAAGAGACACACACGGTCTGCTCCCCAAGAGCTGCCTGTAAGGGTGCGGAGGAGGTTCAGAGGTGAGACACATCGGCTTTTCAGTTTACGTATATGATTTCGCCAAGTTAGGCTCTTATCGAAAGTAAGCCCAGGAAAGTTGCAGAGTCCACAAAAGGTAGAAGATGGCTTCCAAGAAAAGATCGGGGTGGTTATGGAGATGATGAATCCTGCAGAAGTGCATACAGTTAGTTTTTGATGGGGAGAATTTGAAACCTGTCGCATCACTCCATTCCTGCAATTTGTTGAGGACAAGCTGTAATTGTCTATCACTTGAATACTCTTGGAAGAGCAGAAAATGGCAAAGTCGTCAACGAAGAGCGATGCTTTCACCGGCTCTCGGATTATCGACGCTATACTATTGATAGCGATGGCAAACAGAGTGACACTCAGAATTGAGCCCTGAGGGACTCCGTTTTCTAAATGGTGGCTGGCGAATACCCAGTCACCAAGGCGAACGCGGAAGTATCTTGAGGAAAGAAAGGCTACTAAAAAAGGGGGAGCCGGCCCCTAAGACCCCAAGAATGGATGGTGCGAAGAATGCCGTACCTCCAGGTAGTATCATAAGCTTTCTCTATATCGAAGAAAATTGCTACAAGGTGTTGACGTAGCACGAAAGCAGTGGAGATCTGTGTGGTAAGGGTGACAAGGTGGTCCATGGTTGACCTGTTCTTCCTGAAACCACATTGGATGGGGGTAAGTAGGTTTCTCTGTTCCAGGTGCCAGACCAAACGCGTATTCACCATTCGCTCCAGAAGTTTGCATATACAGCTTGTGAGCGAGATTGGACGGTAGGTTGACGGCTTTGTCCTGTCCTTTCCTTCTTTAGGAATAGGAATAATAATCGCTTCGCGCCAGGTTCTAGGGAAGGTTTGTTCCATCCAAATCTTGTTGAAGATACGGAGGAGAAAGATACGTGCCTCTTCCGGCAGGTGTTTTAACATTTGGTTGTGTATCTGGTCTGGTCCAGGAGCAGAATCTTTCCCACGGGTGAGCGCACAGGAAAATTCATCCATGGAGAAAGGGGCGTTATAATCTTCCTCCAGGAAGGTTGAGAAGTCCAATCTGCATTTCTCCATTTTACTCTTCGTTTTCAAGAAGCTAGGAGAGTAGTGTAAGGAACTGGAGGTATTTTCATAATGACAGGCCAATTCCTCAACTACTTTTTCTGAAGAAGTAATAAGATTTCCATTAATAAGAAGTCCTGGGACAGATGGTGGGGAAAATCTTCCTCCGATCTGTCGGATCTTTCGCCATACTACTTTAGGCGGGGTATGGCAAGAAAGAGAAGAAATAAAGGCTCTCCAGGAAGAGGTCTTACTTTCCCGTATTACTAATCTGGCCCGCTTTCTTTTGAAATCGATCAGGTTTGATGCGGTGGGGAACCTATTGATCCTCGCGAATGCTTGCTTTCGGTCACGCACCGCGGTGGCACAGTCAGCATTCCACCATGGCACCGGGACGCGTCGTGGCCGACACGTAGACTTCGGGATTGCAATGGTGGCTGCGCGAAGAAGGGCGTCGGTGAATTGGGCCACCAAGGTATCGATATTATTTGAAAAGTGGTCTGGCATTATAATTTTCTCGCTGAATGTATCCCAGTCGGCTCGATGGAATAGCCAGCGAGGAGAGTGGATGCCGTCTAAATTAGAGATATTAAAGTGGACCAAAGTGGGAACATGGTCACCCCCATGTAGATCATCGAGTACAGTCCACTCTACCATGGTAGATAGGGATGGACTGCAGAGTGCCAGATCGATTGACGAGAAGGAGTTTGACGCCATTGAGAAATAAGTGTGATTCCCGGAATTCAGAAGAATTAAGTTTTGCTGGTCAATAATATTTTCGAGGATAGAACCTCTCGGGCAGGTCCTCGTGCCACCCCAGAGGGGATTGTGGGCATTAAAATCCCCCGCAATAAGAAAAGGGGCGGGCAACTGAGAAAGAACATCTTCGAGTTCCTCTTGTGACACGACTTGGCCAGGGGGAATGTATATACTACACACCGTAAAAGAGAACGATGGTGGGTGTACCCGAACGCAAACTGTTTGGAGGTCGGTTCGAACGTTGTGTTCCTCCGAGAACAGGAGTCGCGGATGAGTACCGCGACGCCGCCGTGAGCACGACGTCCGTCGTCTTGATCGAACCGATAGATATTAAATCCGCGAAGAGACAGGGGATGATGAGGGAGAAGATGAGCTTCCTGAAGACAGACTATAAATGGTTTGTGGCGAGAAATTATTAATCTTAATTCTTCTGAGTGAGCACGAAGACCATTTAAGTTTCATGAGAGAGCCATTGTGAGAAATTATTCTTTGGTTGCTTTTTTTCTTTCTCACCTTCTGAATGGTTGTAGAGGAACTCTCGTGGGGTTCCTCATCAACAGCAGAGTCATCCTGACTGCTGCTGGATATGGTCGGGGGGTTTTCCCGACTTTTGGCCACGGGTGACCGAGATCTACAGGGGCTGGAGGATCGTCCGATGTGATTCTCAGAGACAGAAAGAGGTGGACGGGATTTGGATGACGTATTTTTCCTGGGAGGCGGTGTCTGTTTAAGATCGATTTCAGTAGAAGTCTCAGTGGTCGATTTCTGGTGGAGTTTTTGCACAGGTTTTTTGTACTTTGTGGGAATTATAATTTTCCCACCTTGGATACATACCGAGTCTTCGGGGAAGTCTGTCGGCGACAACTAAAGTGCGAAACTACCGCTGGGGTACAGTGAGTTTGACAACTCGCTGTTACCCCCGGGGACTTAGGTTTTACAGCACTGGAAAAAGATCGAGATAGGTCCACTGGGTTCCTGATTTGGAACCTACGCTTCGCCTCAGGGAAGGAAACCTTTTCGGTTACCCTTATTTTTTGGATTTCCCTTTCCCGGAGAAACGTGGGACAACTGGTTGTCGTTGGCTGGGTGATCGCCTTCGCAATTCACACAGTGCGGTGGTTTGTCGCATGGTTGTGGATCGTGAACTGATGATCCGCACTTACCGCAAACCGCGTTTACGGACATACATCGCTGTTGGGTATGCCCAAACCTTTGACACTTGAAGCAGCGCAAAGGGTTCGGCACATACTGCCGCACACGGAGGTTGTAGAAAGCGGTAACGATCCTTTCCGGGAGGGATGGTCGGTCAAAAGTAAGGATCAGGGTAGAAGTAGGGATCACTTTCCCCTGCTCCTTCCTTCCGATCCTGTACACCTCAGTCACGCCAAAGGTCTTAAAAAAGTTTAGAAGATCTTCCTCCGTTTCTGTAGCAAAGTCCTCGTGGTTGACTACGCCTTTGCTCAGGTTCAAGGTGGGATGAACCGTGACTACTACCTGGAGGCCGGCAATCTGCTTCGTATTTTGAATTTTTACAATCTGCTCGTCGGTACGCGCTTCAAAAAGAATGGTTCCATTCCTTTGTCGCACGACCGCTGGAGCTTCCCGTAGGCTTCTTCGATGGCTCGCGCCAGACGGACAGCACTCACAGTTTTAAAAGTCTTACCTTCCTCGGCACATGCCATGAGGAGGAAACGAGGCTTCTTGGGTCGATCTTCTTGTTTAGAAAAAAAAACTATTCAAGTCAATAGTTCTCTCTGCACATCTCCTCTTCCTTGCGGTAGAGGGTGGGTGGAAAGGTGAAGTATCCATATAGATGGAATAGGTTCATCCTCGTGGTCCCCACCCACCACGGAGCCCAACAAGGGGACACTCCATCGGAAGTGCCAGGGTTGCCACGAGGATATAGTGGGGGAATAACACAGCGCTGCACCGCCGTGGATTCCCCGCTCACCCTGGAGTTCAGTACAAGACCTAGTCCGAGCCGATTGATCGGGAGTGGGTTAGCTCCCGACCGCCCGTCTAGAAGAGTCCGGGGCCAAAGCGAGTGTGTTGGAACCTACAGGGAATGTTCCCCAAAATACGTAATCAACGTACTCCTTAGTGCAAGGCGATCATCACAGGAGCTTGATGTCCTGATCGGCCTGCTCGCATGAATTATAGTAATTGGCTACGACGATTTGTTAGCGAAGGTATTAAGGCGCTTGATAAGTATTGTTTTAACGATGACGCTTGGTTTCGTCTCGACGGATATGTTAACCAGCAAAATAGTAGACTATAGGCCACCGAGAGACCATAGGAAACAATAGAGATAAAATTGCAAAGATTGAAGTGTGGTGTGCCATTTCTCGTCCCAGAATAATTGGTCCGTTGTTTTTCAAAGAAACAGTAACGACGGATACATATCAGAATATATGGAGACATTTTGTACCCTTCTTGAAAAGAACCAGAGAAATAGCTGGTTTCAGCAGGATGGGGGGACATCTCATACTGCCAGGTCGACGATGCAATTTCTGGAAGAGTGTTTTGGGAACCGAATAATTTCACGAGGTTTGTGGCGCCATCGTTCGCCTGACTTGTCACCACCAGATTTTTTCCTTAGGGATGCCTCAAAAGTGAAGTTTATGCAAATAAACCTGATACTCTCGAAGACCTCCGAATAAACATCGAGGAAGCGATTCGCATAATTGATGAACAAACTTTACATCAAATTTGCAGCAAATTTTCTCAAGGGAGTAAATCCCTGTTTGATAGCAAAATGGAGGGTATTTTGAACACTTTTGTGAGCTTTGCTCGTTTCCGACCACAATGTATAATTCATAATTTCCTTTTCATCATTCGTAATAAATGATTTTCTTTTCTCCTTTACCGATTACTAAACTAGCTTACTTAATTTTTGCACGGAATCTCCAAAACCTTAATTGTTAAGGTTAAATAAATAGAATTAAAGGGCAAGGCTGTGATGTATATTTAACTAGTGACTATCTTTCACTGATAATTTCACCAGTGATTATTATGACTACTGAGTGCGCTCTTTCAAAACTACTTTTATTTTAAAAGTAACATTTCAATAATAATAATCAGTGGCGTAGCTTCAGTTGGTGTCACCTGGGGCGAAGCTAACGGTATCCCCCCCATATATTAAGTACAAAAATATCTATTGCTGCATTGATTGTACATTATTTTAATAAAATACAAAAATATTTGCACATGATAGTTATTTACATTACATTTAAAAATTCTATATAATTAAGAATAATTCCAATGTAATTGCAATTAAATTATAAACTATGCTAATGATTTAAATGTATACTTATTAAATTAATATAGATAATTGTTAACTAAACCATCAAAAATATATAATTCCAACAATAAACATTTCAAACTACTAAAACTAATAAAACGAACTATTAATATGTAAAATTTTAATGATTTAAATTATATAATTCCAACTATAAAATAATTTAATTGATGTCACCCCTAGAATGGTGTAACCCGGTGCGCGCCCGCCCCCTGCCTCCCTAGCTACGCCACTGATGATGATGATGATGATAATAATAATAATAACAATACTAATAATAATATGTGTCACGTAATACTTGATGTGTCACGTAAGGAAGGAAGAGGCCTCAGAAAAATTGAGGCCTCTTGGCACAAGGCAATAGTTAGAATGGGAAAGTATGTAGTCAGTCATCAAGATGATTCTCTAATGAGGCAGGTCATGAAATCTGACCAAAGAATGAGAAACATATGCATTGTTAGTGTAGCAAGAAGCATTGCAAAGAAAACGGTGCAAGATACGCCGAATAACACAGACACTGAATTACTAAATGATGCTACTAAATATGAAATGTGAGACACAAAAATTGTTAAAGAACTCGTGGAGAGACAAACCATTCCACAGACAATATCTAAAAAGAATGGAAAAAGTGCAGATTTATGTGGCTCAAAAGGGGAAGAATGAAGCCAGAATCGAAAGCAGTTCTAATAGCTGCTCAAGATGAGGCGATGAGAACACGACATTATGATAAAGCAGTTCTCAAAATTTCCCAAGATGACAAATGCCGCATTTGCCAGGAACAAGTAGAAACAATTGATCATATTGTCTCAGTTTGTCCAATTCTAGCAAAGACCGAATAATTGAAAACACACGACAGGGTGTGCAGTTACCTGCATTGGCAGATTTGTATCGCCTTCGAAGTTCCAAACACATGCCCCAAGTGGTACGAACACTCACCAAAACCGGTGACATCGGTTGGATTATGTACAATATTGTACGACCAACAAATTCAAACGGATCGCACGATAGCAGCAAACAAACCGGATATTGTTATCCAGGATTTAGAGAAAAAATCGTGTCTACTTGTGGATATTGCTGTGCCTTGCAATCAAAATGTCGTAACCAAGGAGGCAGAGAAACGTCTTAAATACAAGAGTTTGGAAATTGAGATCAGCCGAATGTGGGGCGTAAAAGCACAGGTCGTACCGATAGTTATCAGAGCTCTGGGATTTGTTCCGCAAAATGTGTGTAAGAACTTGGCTAAACTTCCTGGTCTTTCAAAGGACTGGGAAGTGCAAGATATTGCTTTATTTGGCATAGCTCACATTTTGCGCAAAGTATTGTAGAGGCACCGACAGTCACTGGATCTGCTCCTTAGGTAGCTGGTTGCAACCTGGAGTGGATTTTATACTCATCCGACTCATAACATCTGTAGTCGTGATATGAAGCAACAACAATATAATAATGCCATTTTGATATAATTAAATATTTACATACAGTAACTAAATGGATTTTCGTTTTGTCTCCTCAAACACATCAAGTCGCACCCTTGCTATTTACAGAGCTTACCCATAGGAATCGGTCACCGCACGCCCCTGCAAGAGCTTATTTTTGAAGTTACGAAATTTCCTCCCAGGACATTCTGTATATACGCGCGCATATATGGCAGTTATAAGAAATCTATGAATGCGACAGAACGTGCCCTGCCTAACACCAGTGCATGATGGAGAGCCTCCCAATCAGGGACAAATTGTTGTGACGATATGAGGCGTTTCGAATAACGCGCCGAGACATCGGTTGGACGCTATACAATATTGTACGACCAATAAATTCAAATGGATCGCACGATAGCAGGAAACAAAGCGGAAATCGTTATCCGGGATTTGGAGAAACATTGTGTCGCCGAGGAGACTACAGGTTCGAGTTCTGGGTACACCTGGTCTTATTTGTGATAGTCATTTCGCCTCTCATTATCATCCTATCACCTAAAAATTCATAATTCAAGGCCTAACAATCTTGTCTTATCAAAGGATACTGCCGTAAAAGCTGAACCCCCACAATTACACACATTGATCTCTCCGAGGTCTCGGAAGATAACGTGTAGATTGATCATGAACGACCTACACGATGATGATAATAACAATAATACCAACAACAATTTGTTCTGCGGATTTGCAATTAATAATTTATAAACGCATATTTAAACAGAACGTATAAAACATACCTACATTTCTGGAGCATATTTGTTGTGATAGGCTGAGTTTGTTATTAAATCTACCTGAATGTATTATTTTACACGGCAAGTTTATTTAAATTTTAAACAATTTACGAAGGAATCACTGTTCTTGCCAACTGAATTTCTTTCGACGCCAAACAAGCAGGCGCGTGCCATTCTCTTGAACTCGTGGCCTCGACGGTCACCTGCTCTCTTCCTCTGGGAGGCATTAGGGGAGAGGGGATTAAGCGTAGTCCCCGGCAGTTTACCTGCTTGAAACTGGCAGCCGCCCAAACATAGCTATAACAACATTTTAATGAAATATATTAAGAAGAAATCAAAATATTTGTGAAGAAGCGTACTTGCCATTGCCTCACGACGAACCTTCAAGTAAATGCATGATCATAAATACGCCACGCAGGTCGTACCAATACCAACGCCTCGCGTTTTCTATTGAGTTTGCCCCTGCTATATTTCAAAGATATATAGAACAATTAACTTAAAGACATCCCATGTGTGCAAACTATCTCCTTGAGGTTATTACATCAGAATAAAACAAAAAAACATATCCAAAACATAACTTTTTTCAAATAAGGAACTTCTCTCTGGTTCCGCAGGAAACAGCACGGCTATGTCCCGACGCCCCATCCCACACACCTCAAATCAACTTCCTCCAACCATAGCACCAGTACTGTCACACTTATTGGAACGACCACTATCCCAATCCTCATCATAACCTGCTACAAGAAACCCTAGATCCCAACCCCTAACTTCAATCTTGACATTCTACTCACCCTCCCCAACTCTTTCATCCTAACTTTCGAATTTGTGTGAAGTAACCGGCTGTTGTTCACTGTTAAATTTAATTTGTCGTGAACATTACATTTGTAAATATTTTGTAGTTTATTATGGGTGTTAGTAAGAAGAAATGTGGACGATAATATGTTATTTCCTGTGCGTTGGTACCTATTGCCTCCACTGAAATATATTTGTTAGGGCTTTCTTTACCAAAGGGGTAGAATATAATAACTTCAATTTTTTGAAATATTTGTTCGAAGAAAACCATTTTCTTTAAACTTCAATAATGAAACATGTTTTATGGAGGTAGAGTAACCTGTATTTGTTTCTATGTGCAAGTAATGACTCGGTTTTAATACGACGGCCTGCGCATCCCTCGAAGATTAAAGGAACCTCCATCAAACTTCTATTCCTCCATACTTCTATTCTGTGGTTCAATTTTGCGCGAAGAATCAGATGCCACAATAAAAAACTCACAAAATATTCTACATTATTAAACACAACTTGAACTTCTTTGTGACATTTTTCGTAATGTACCCTGATCAAGTCTGATCGAAAACAGACCAAGCGTTGCAGGAGGTCCGTTCCGCTGCGAAGCGGAATGTGCCGTTGGTGTCATGCGAAACCTTTCGGCAGGTGCAGCGCCAAGCCACGGAGGGCTGTGCCGCGCCTGGCGGACCGCATCAAGAGGGTTTCCTGCTTAATAGGTTTGCTCTGCCGATCGCAAAAGCCATCGTCACACACCCACGCGCGTATTTTGCTTTCCTAATGATTCTGCCTGGTCCACATTTGCAAGCATATTACATCTACGCAAATTCAGCATGCGTTCATGTTATAAGCAAATCGTGTGTGTGTGTGTGTGTGTGTGTGTTTGCGAGCGGTGTATGGCTCTGTGCATTCAAAACATGCCCTGCTGGCCGTAAAAGGTGCTTATGACGAATGTAGATATTTTAGTCCATCTTTTCTTAAAGAGGTTGCTTCATCATTGGATCAAAATGAAGCACCTACTGTAATAATTTTAGATCTTTCAAAAGCTTTTGTTGTCAAAATTAGCTTCATATGGAATTAGTGGTAAGGCCCTAGATTGTATATCCTTGTGCCTTAAGCATCGATTGCAAAGAATAGAAAGGCTGTGGTAGGCCGAAACACTATTTACGTATCTTTCCAATTCTTTGCCAATTGATGGGGGTCCCGCAGGGTTCGATCTTTACGACATCCTTTTTGTTCAGCTAGCATCAGATGATTCTTTTCTAGTTGTCTGTACATTTTGTCAGCTATGGCTGCAGTTATCATTTTGTATAGTACTGGCAGACAAGTGACTGGCCTGTAGTTCTTCGCCAAAGAGCTGTCTCCCGGTTTGGGTAGCAATTACGTGATGCCGCGTGCGAGCCATTCCGGGAGTTCCTCTGGGTTTTCTAAAATTTTATTAACAGCCTTTGCTAAATGAGAATGTATTGCTGTTAATTTCTTAATACAATAAATTTGGATCTTATCAATCCCGGAGATTTCCTGTTTCCCATGTTCTTTATTGGTAGGAATAGGTCCTCTTCTGAGAATTCGTGAACATCTTCCACTGTTTCCACAAGTTCATCGGCAGCATCAACTTCAAATTGAATCCACGATGCGTTTTTGTTGTAGGATCTGCTCTACTCCCAGATTCCTGTCCAAAATGCTTCGACATCATCTTTTGAAGGATGACAGCATTGCCATTCGGTTTTTGAGTCAGATTGCGATAGAATTTCTTAGTCAGTTCTTGCGATAGAATTGCTTACGTATGATTGCTGTATACTCCTTGTTTTCAAGAGATTGCAGCTATCTAAATTGTTTGACTTTTTTGTAAATCAATTTTAAATGTCTGGTTTTCTTCAGAAAAATGCCCCTCTTCCTTTGAACACATTTTGCGAACACTTACAAGAAAGTTCCTTTTCTATTAATATAGCAGCCAAGTTGAGTCTGTTATTTGACTTAGAATAAGACTGTTGTTTACACCATGAGGGGTTGGGGTTGGGACTGGGGCTGATCTTGTCTCAAATAAATTTTCAATTGAACATCCGAATTTACACATGAACTCTCATATGGATCAACTTTCATTATTGCATTGTAAATTTTTGTTTTTTACCTATCTTTCGTACATCTAACAAGGTGTCATTATCTCACTTTATGTTGAAACATAAGTAGCTGGTTTTCCAGGGTAGGAGAGATTTTCAGTGCATACAGTACAATCTGAAGAACAATTAAAATGAAATATATTTATAAATGTAATATAAATAAATTTTCTTTATATAAAATTACTAAAGTCAGCAATTCATTCATTTTTATAAATATAAGCAGTATTCACGAAAATTTCATCTTCAGCATTAGCCAGGGAATGGTCAAGAGCAAACCACCTGTAAGGTATGTGGGAGTAGAACCAATGCTCCAATACGCTGAAAGTAAAATAAAATGAAAAACATTAATATACATTGTATAATATATTTACAAATTTTTCACATTTTATTTTATAAATATATATGGTCTATTGATCTAACATAACACTGAGGGAATTTTACATAAACATTACTGATGCAAGAAAGTGGCTCCTCTAGTTTTACCTACTTAGTTTTAGTGATTCAACAGTTTTTTTCTCACAAGAATTCGCAAACCCATTAAGAAATTGTCATGTGCTTAATCTTTGTGTATGCTTGTGTTCCCCTGCATAACTTGCAATGCCCTATCAGGTGGATACCGTCACAAGCACTGGCGGTTCGAGGGAGGGGCCATAGGGGCAATGCCCCCCTCCCAAAAGGTGTATAGTTTTTCTTTGCCTTCCTTTATTTGGCAAAAGTGATTTAAATATTTATGTTCGAATTATGTAATTATTTAAATAATAATATTGTGTAGTATATCTACAGGACATAAATAATATGCAATATAACAAAAATGTTTATTATTTAACAAAAATCTACGATGAGGGGGGGCATGGCCACCCCAAAATGATCGGCTGGATCTGCCCCTGGTCACAATATATAAAAACATAAACTCACCAACTGAAGCAATAACAGGACCTACTGCACGTGCCAATGCACCCAATGATCTGAAAATGCCCATCACTGTACCCTTCTCATTATTGGAACCAAACTTGGAAACGAGAGTGGTGATACATGGCACAACCATCGCAGTTGCTAGAAAAAAAAACACAAATACTCTAGAAAAAATATATGAATCATTTTTCCTGACTTGATTATCAAACTAACACTGGTCAACAGCATTTTTGTAACAAAGAATGATAATGGTGTTCTTAGCTAAAACTTGGACCATGAATTCGTATATAAAATCAGTTTTTGCGTATCGGGCTCGGTTTTCTCGTGATACGCAACTCTATCTACGGAAATACTTGAAAATGCTGCATATCGGTTATTTTGCTGTAGCCTCATCTATTAATTCTCCAGATGCAATTGTTCAGGAGCGATCAAAATGTGTACAAGGAATTTCCATACATGACATTGAATTCAGAAAATTCATCTCTAGGAAATGAAAATGGTTTGGCAACATTGCTGGTAAGTCATTCTTGAACAGAAAGAATCGCATTGTGTTTCTTGCCACTTGTGTTCCAAGATTGAGAGATCTGACGGCGTGGAAAGTGTCTCCTTGTTCAGAAAAAGAACTGCCTCTTATCTGTACAAATAGTCTAAATTCTTTTTGATATATCTGGAGAATTAACTCTGAAATCGCAAAAACGGACCTTGATTCTCTCAAAGGAAGTATTTTGAACTTTATTTCAGGTGTAAGGCTAGCAACCACGACAAAAAGTGGGCCTCCAATGAATATTATGTTTAGTATTTTACACTGCTGACATTCTGGCAGAGGCGTATCTAAGGTATGGCAGACATGGCACGTGCCATGGGCGCCACTCACAAAGGGCGCTATTTAGAGTATACCCGCTAAAACAAATAACAATAACCCTAATTTGAACTATCCTGACCGGGGCGCAAATTTTATGCTTTCCATGGGCGCCTGAATACTTAGATACGCCTCTGCATGCTGGTTAAAAGGTTCATGACACATGCCCTTTGCTGTTCCCATGATTTGAAGAGAACCAACAGATCACACAACAGACTTATTTCTGTCTGACAAAAATTGCTGAATCATGTCAAAAACGAAGAAAACTGAGCAATATCCTAATTTACAAACGCTTGTAAGTCCTGTATGTCACAGCGAAGAATTGCCGGTACCACTATCTCCTGAGAACGTGAGTGAGTGAAGATGAATGCTACAGTGACAAACATTTAGAAGACAGGAGATATCCATGCTGACCCAACACTTCGAGACTCAAATGAACCACACTTTTTTGTCACAAGAGGATATTAACAATGTTGTTCATGATTTAAATTTGTCGAAGAAACAGACTGAGCTTTTAGCTTTGCGACTAAAAGCATGGACACTTCTTTCCCCCTGTACGAAGGTGTCTTTTCATGATCGCCAAGTGTTTTTTTTTCAATATACGGTATTTCTCCAAGGAAAGCGACGTAGCTTTTTGTAATGATATCAAATCCAATATCTTGGTCATGATTGCAATGTAACTGAATGGCGTTTGTTCATACATACTAGCAAAATTTTTGTATCTCATATTTCATAAGTCTGGAAGCAGTATTTCTCCACAATAAGTACAATTTTCCTTCTGTTCTGATTGTTTGCACAGTTAATCTGAAGGAGACATATGATAACTTTAAACTACTCCTCACACTTATGAAATATGAGATACAAAAATGAAATACATGTGGAGATCTCAGAGTAATTGCAATTCTGCTAAGCATACAGCCCAGATACACAAAGCACTGCTGTTTTTTATGTGAGTGAGACTGCAGTCACAGAAAATTAATTTTGTGGGAAAAAATTGCCTTCTTGGATTGGATTTTTGCCACTAAAAATGTGTACCTGCCTTCACTGCACATTAAATTGGGTCTCGTCATGAACTTTGTGAAAGCCATGGACTAAACATCACATGGATTCATGTATTTGCGAGAGAAGTTCCCATGCATCAGTGAAGCAAAAATAAAGGAAGGAACATTTATAGGACAGCAAATTAGAAAATTGATGGTTGATGAACATTTTGTTGATTTGTTTAGTGATGAAAAAAACATGGCTGTAATTCACAAGTGTTTGTAAAAACTTTTTAGACATCCATAAGGTAGAGAACTCTTGTGATATTGTTCATGAACTTATGAGATCGTACCAATCAATGGCCTTTGAACTAAACATTTAAACTAAACATTTTTTTTAATGATCATTTGGACATCCCGGAAACCCCGGCGCCATTAGCGACGAACATGGCGAATGGTTCCATTCTCAAACGGAAAAACGTTATCAAGGCAATTGGAGTGATGCAATGTTGTCTGACTACTGGTGGTTACGAAGAGACATTCCTGAGGCGAAGTATCGCAAGAAATAGGGAAGAAAATATTTTTAGATATCTTTCTTCACTTTTCTAAACACTTGTATTTTTTACTGAATATATTTGCTTCTGTCATCAGAGTGTGTCCTTTTTTCAGATTCATATAATACATAGGGAGACATTTGCATTCACAAAAAAGTCATCAAATGAAAACTGAGGCCGATGCAAAAATTCTTAAATAAATCTGGATTGAGAGGCAAATTATCATCCAGAAACAGTGGGTTTTGTTCTTGTTACAGAAAAAAGTTGTAGATCAGCGTAATCAACAGCCCAAACCATCTGACCAGAAATATTGGAACTAAAATAGGGGCAAAATATACAGTGTCAGTCATATCCAGGAACACGTAATGTTGTACCCTCAGCATTTCATACTCGCATATAGTAAACTTCTCGACAAGACCACTCTCTTTAAGAAGACCGCCCTTTTTTCAAACTACTTTTTTATGGAACGTTATAATTATTTCATAAGATCAATGCATTTTTACTCCCTTAAAGACAACCATCCCTATTCCCGACCATCAATTTTTGTTGTAAAGGCCGATATACACGGTACAGTTTTCGTGCAGATTCATGTAGTCCAGACTTAATGCTTTCTGCATGAAAAAATTATGAACATGATCGTAATTTTTCGTGTAGAAAGCATACAGTTTGACTCCAGCGCCTCTAGCGGCAGAATCGTTTACTAACAGTAATCGGCCATGTCGATTTTGTGGTTAGGTGTGTCAAGGTGCGATTGTATGAAGTGATATATTATAATAAACTACCTCTTTCCTTATCCCTACCTTCCAATTTGTATTCTCTATGCTCCTCATGGTTAATTAACACTAAATCAAGATCACAGCCAGAACGAAAGGCACAGAAATACCATCATTGAAAGTACTCGGACGGCGCAATTCAGTTATTTCCCGGTAGCCCCCCTAGCGGCGGCTTGTGGCGATTCATGCAGAAAGCGTAAAGTCTGGTATAGACCGTGTATGCGCTACTTTTTGGCTTTTATACGTTCAGTTTGAGAAAAGAAACAGTACGAGAATCTGCACGAAAACTGTACCATATATATCGGCCTTAATGTTAACATTATAGACCTTTAAGATGACCCGAAAACTGAACTGGGCTGATTTTAAGGACAGGGTTCGGCTCACTAAAACAACGGCGTACGGTTCACTTGCGCATGGTTCACTCGCGCGGACCCCGAGAACGGATCACTCAGGGAGCGGGAAGATGGCCTTTGTGCTTGCATTGTGCGGTGTGGGTGCGAATGTGTAATGGAGAATTACAATGGTTAAATGCATAAAATGCGTTGCATGTACAATGTTAAATGCGTAAAATGCATTGGTAATTATGCGTTGGACACACTCAAGGATGTTTTATGTTAACGCGAGGGCCAAAGGCCCGAGCCTCGTCCTCAACTTGGACACGGGTAGCGTAGCGTCACGATTCCACACGAGAGTGCGTTGGCCACGTGGCCGTGTGGCCGGGCACACTGTGGCGGCGCCGCGAGTGACTCGTTCGGAACCGAATCGTGCGCGTCAATAGGAGCCGAACCCTGTCCTTGAAATTTACCCTGAACTGTTCTGAATGAATAAAATAATTAAAAAAAATAAATAAAAAACATTATGAATAATAGGGACATTTGGCAACCCTAGTAAATACTGAACAGTTAACAGTAGGGCTAGGATTTATCTGGAATAACACATACCTAAATGTGTTCATATACATGGACTAAAATTGTTCAAAATATGGAGAGTTAAGTTATTTAAAGAATGTACTAAATAAATTAAAAATTAAGTAAATAAAAAGAGTAAAATAGTGAACATTATCTGATGTGTATCTACAGCCTCTACAGTTATAGTGTCCAGTCATCTGATGTTTTCTTGTAAACTATTTTATTTATGTTGAATTTACAATGTATATTAATGCATTATCTAATGTTTATGTAACAGTAATAGAACGGCCAAAGAACTCAAGGGTTAGCATTGGCTACAAAACAAGATTTATAATTGTGAAATAAAAGAGACTGAACGTTATTGCATTGCTGAAACAACTTCTTTAACCCTTTTCTGATAATTGGCCATTTACAAAGAGGGTGGTTACAAAGCGCCATTTGAAATATTTAAACGTGAAATGTTAGATTTATTTCTCAATATTGCTTTGTACTGGCTAAAATTTTGCTCAACATCACAAGATACGGGGTCCTTTTGAACCTAGAGAATGAGAAAATATACTTACAGACAGCAAACAGAAATAGTCCAAAATACAGCAGAATAGGGGATGATGCCAGACCCACAGAAACAAATGCAGGTATAATCAAGAACAATCCCTAAAACACAATGACAAACAAATGATTCAAAACAAGAACAAAATAAAATGTGTAGGGAAAAAAGTAATTTCAAGAAACATTTGAATCACTGGGTGGAGAAAGCCCCGTATGTCCATTTTATATTGTATTTAACAAATGGCGTTGACTGCCCAGTGGACGTGGGGATGCGATTATATGCTATGGATTAAGCAAAATTTTTCAAGATACCTCGTTTGCATGGTACTGTATAATTCCTATATTGCAATGTACATTTCTACAGTATCTTCATTGAGAATTGCTAATTTTTCACTACTTGCTCAAACAGTCATAAACAAATCAAAATACAAAAATACTATGTACATACATTTTGTTGTTTTGTTTTTTATTTTGAGATATATTTACTGCTGTTTCCTGGCATATATGACAACTAAATTAAATTTTTAGAAGCCTTTCTATGGCACGATGAGTTTTCATGCTACACTAACACATTCCACTGGTACAAACGATATACTCGCCATTCCGCATGTTTACCACAAAATTGTTGAATTCTAATTATCGCGTTACAGTTTCGAAACTAAGATTTTTTTTAGTGGGAGCACATATTAATTAGTTTTATATCAAAACTAGTGATGGTAGAATTTAGCACTTTAAATTTTAAACCAGTGCAGCTTTTTCTCCTCTTTTTCTTTCCTGGTAACGGTTATGTAATATTATACTGATACAAAGTAAGCAAAATAAGGTTTATAACGAGTTATTTACTTATGTGAGCATTATGTCTTTTATTGATTGTATTTTCTTATATCTTAATTTTAACAAATCGAATTCATAAAGATGTTGTACCTGTTGTATTGGTATTTGAGCGCGCATAAAGTATTCAAAAGTCCCGCGCGGGCATAAAGAATCAGAAGACCCGCACCCGCGCAAGTATTAACAATACCGTTACGTATTTTCTTTTATGTCCATAAACAGCAATGAACTAGTAAAACATTAAATTATTTTTCGCTGTGTCTCCAAGATATTCTCAGTTCATTCTTTTAAGTTTCATTGTCTTTTAAATGAAGACTTTTAAATAGACAAGCAAGGATAATTTCACAAATCAATTGGACATGCAGAAATAAATGCCATCCAATATATCCCATTATGAATGCATTCAAAACTACAATATCACAACCTTACGCATATCTGTATATAATCTGACTTTAAGTTGAATATCATTTTGTTGAACGTATACATTATAAAATTAACGGTATGTAAATAAAGCCGCCTTTTGGTATCTCTCTCCCATTCATGTCGCCAACAATTAACTTCTCGGAAACACATATCAAATATCCATTGCTGCATTGTATGGCAACTCTGCGTAAAATTAAGATGTAAACAGCACAACGAATGTCACTGGCTTCAATTCTTTCGTAATTTCTAATTGCATCATAAATTCGCAACATTACGTTCTGGCGTAACGGAAAAACTGGAGCTTTTAAATGCAGCGCAGGGATGCCATATTAGGCGGAATTCCGCCAATTCGGCGGAAAAAAGGCGTCGACTTGCGAGAAGAAAATGCATTTCGCGAGATTCCGCCCATCGGGCGGAATTCGTTTTACTCGCGCAAGTTCTCTTGATACACCAACTCTCTAGTTCTCAACCAGCGCTTAATAGCACGGCTAGTTGAGATACTTAGGTTCGACTCGGCCAATTTACAATGCTGGCAACAATCACCTCGTACTTTCAAAACAATCGAAGCATTTCTCGTGGCACGATTTGGCGCGTTAAGTTAATGCCCACAGCTGGTACGCCCTTCTAATTGGTGACGTAACCAGAGCCCTCCTCTCCCTTCCCACAACCCATCAATCCTTGCCCAGCGCTGAACAGCACGGCCCGTTGAGATATGAGACCCAAGGTCCCACTGGAAGCAGCACGTACCAATTTATAATACTACCAACATCCACCTCATACCCGCAAAATAACTAATATTTCTCGGGCCATGCTTTGGCGCGAAGAGTTCATACCAACGGTTGACACAATACTTCCCATTGCGATTAATTTCGCGGGAGTTTTTTTTATCAGTTACTCAGAATGTCTGGTGAGGTTTGTTACATTTAATATCTTATGATTCGTAAAAAAAAAATTCTACTCATTGAATTAAAAGAAAATGGTACTTTCACTCTATTACTTCTTCAATAACTTTGAAAAAAGTATGCCCGTGAAAGTTTTTCCGTAAGAGCCTGTACTAATTTAAACTTCTTTTATTAAAAAATTAGGCCGGCAAGAGATAATCTATTCCTTACCATCTTGAAGAACAGAGATTTTTCTTTCATTTAAAATCGTTTTGGGGAGTACTCCAGTGACTGATCTAACGAACGTACGTAATGACCGTACTGTCTTAAAGGAAAGTAGAATTAAACTATTCCCACAATATCGAGTGTACGTGAATATACACACTAATGAGATTCATATTTTTTTCCTCTGATGCTTAACAAACATTCGCGTTTATGTCGATAAATTACTTAACCTAAAAGTCCTGCCTTTCACACTGCAAATCAATATGGCAAATGGAGAGGACCAAACAGTGTTATATTAGTGGTACCCTCTGTTATCATTGTATAGAACTAATTTGTGATTTTTTTCCTCGTGGTTCTGAAAACATTCTACGATTGCGCTTTCCTCACGTTATTCCTGATAATGAAACTCTGTTTTTCGAATACATCGTTTCGGAAAACAAAGATTTAATTATTCTGTTTGCTAGAAAATATTGTTAGTCGTGTAATACATAGATGTACGCATTATGGTACGCTTTAACAAAATGTAAAATGCTATGTGACAGTTGATGATATCGTGACGATCTGAGAGCCATTGAAGAATAAATACGAAAGGGAGAATCCTTCGCTATAATATATGCTCTTCTATATTCCTATTAATTTTTGGAAAGCTGGTGATATTCTTCACCAGCTAATATGAAAACAACATAGTACCATTGAAAACTACAAATTAGAGTTGAAAGAGAAAATGACTCTACAGTGCATTGCCATAATAGTTTTGTGAATGCCTTCCGTGAAAGGTCATTTATCGCACGGGTATGTGTATGTGAATCGAAACTCCTGGTATAGTGCAAGCACGGATCCGAACTTGTCAGGTTACAACTCGAGTGCAATTTCGGAAAGGGAGAAGGGTACAGGATGTAATAAGATATTTGACGTACGTCATAAGTATATCAGATTGATTTTATTATACTTCAAATATGTTAGAAACACAATATATCAATTATCACATATCAGGTTCAGATTACTATTGTTTTGAAAACGTTACAGCACGAATTCCAATAGCGTCCATTTGCTTTTCGCGAATTGTGTTATCACGGAATTAATATTAAGAACAATATCTCGATGAATGTGCAATAACGCAAAACCAGGAAGCCTATCGTCTTTCATTGTAGCCCTAAGCCATGTTTTTAAACGTCGGAGGGTCAAGAAAGAGCGTTCTGCTGTGGCGACAGACTGGGAGTGTAACCAAGAGGGTGCGTAAAATATTGATGCAGGGATAGAAATCATTATTGCGCATATCGATAATCACGGGTAGTGAATCAGGGATGGCTGCTATATTTTCAATGCGACGCTACCACATGAACACCCACAATTGGTATTTATCTACGACTGCAGATCCCGGAGCGGGCACCAGCTGCTGAGACAAAAAATTCGCCACAATCCGTACAATCATTACACGTTCGTCCAAGTATTATGTTCTGGGCAGAAAAAAAAAAAAGTCTCAACTGGAATAGATCCATCACATCAGGAGAAAGTAGTTCATTTCAAATCAGAAACAATATTACCATTTTCCCCTTTTTAAAATTTTACTTTCCCGTATACGTACGTATATAAGGAGTAATATATCTCGTATAGGGAAAGTTATGTAATCCTGCGCGAAAATACGGCGGATTTTCGACGAGGACGAAAAAAAAACAAAAAAAAAAAAAACCCTGTGCCGGGCCCTGACAACGAAAACGTGGATAAATCCAGTTGCTAAATTAAGGGCGAAAATCCCCTAACATGTGGTGTAGCTAGAATCCCTCTTTGGGGGTCCTTGATACCGAAAAACCACTTTCCGTCTGAAACACTACTAGCGCCTAAACGATACGTAGGAATTTTTTAAATTGAAGAAACCCCTGTCGATCTGGCTTGAGTCGATTTTTTGCCGGTATTTTGAAAAAGATTCTATAAAAATTAGGGTACTTTACATGAAGCTCCCCGGACATTTTCAAAATTTTCTCAAAAATGGCTCCAAATCTTTTCTTTAAATTTCTTGTAAGAATAGAATAAAAAGGTGGCCTAGTCCGATTTTCACGGTTAACTCTGAATTTTCGAAAATTGCAAAAGTTTTAATTTTCGTTGGCCTCTTTCTACAACTACAATATTGAAGATAAAGATTTTTCCTTCAAATAAAATTTTATCTCCATAGTAGGTTATTTCATTAAGGTCATGTACATTTTTTTGAAAATTTTAGTAGTTTTCGCGTAATATTGCGTGCAATATGTGCCATTTTAAAAATAGTACAAAAACAAGATTTCTCAAAATTAAGTCCAATTTCTTTCTTAAAAATTCTAGGAATGAGTGCCTAATGTACCCTATGAGATAACATAAACACCAAATTGCTGTATTTTTTTGTGTTTTCAAAAATTACAAAAATATTTTTTTCAGTTGTCTCTCACGTCGTTAATATTTACATTGACGATGATTTGTTCATATTATTACATTTATGAGTACATGTGCTTTAAATAATGTCATATACAGTTTCTCGAAAACTCAACCATTTCCTATGAAAACTAGCTCAAAATTCCACATTTTCAGAAACGCGCAAACGCCATTTTCTCATAAATGGCTCCACATTTGTTCTTCACACTTTTCGAAACATAGTGCTAATTGCACTCTTTAATATGACGTAAAGTTCAATTTGAGTTATTTTTTCCGTTTTTTAATTACACAAATGTAAATGTTTTGAAATGTCTCTCATCGGTTAATATGCCCATTTCCAGCAATATAGGAAAGGTTTTGTAATGCTGCAGAAAATCGATTTCGAGATTTATACGGAAATACACGCTTTGGGATCCCCTGATACCGAGAAAGTGTTGTTTTGTTCGCTAAGTACATTTTTTTCACATTTTCTTAATTTTTCAGTTTCCTAATGGTAGAACGGAAATATTATTTTAAGAATGTTAAAGAACAGTAAAATCTCGTCCTAAATGGCAATTTTCTTTTAAAAATTAGGGGCCGTTTTTAAGAAAATGGTGTTAAGCACAAAACATGCGAAATTTGAAGCTCGTTTTCACAGAAAATTTTTGAGTTTTGAAAAACTTCATTAGAAGTCATTTGAAGCACTTTAACTCACAAATACAATAGTGTTTACAATGGCCGAAAATGTGCATATTAACTGTGAGAGTTCTTTCAAAAAAATTACATTTGTGTCTTGAAAAAACAAAACAATACCCTAAAATGAACTCTACATCATGTTAAAGAGTGCAATTAGCACTATCCATTAGAAAAGATTAAAGAAAAAATAAGGATCAGTTTTTGAAAAAATTTTGAGAACGACTGGGGGGCTTCATGTAAAGTACTCCATTTTGAAGAAAGTTTTTTCAAAATCAAAGCAAGTCAAGTTGAGCCAGATCGACTGGGGAACATCAATTTTGGAGAAAAATATTACGTATGGTTTAGGCGGTTGTCATGTTCACGGACGGAGGGATGTTACATAACTTTCCCTGTACTAAGTATATTACTCCGTATATATATGTATACAGATAAGTTAAAAGATATTGCAAGCCCCACAAAATTAAGAGAACCGACAGTCATGGTAGGGTGGTTTAATCCATAACGTAGAATGATTAATAATCTCTTTCTTTTTTTTTCTTTTTTTTTCCCCCACATAAATATTCAATAAAATGTATCCAATATGTTTTTGTCAAAAAACAAATTTCCATAGAGAAAAATCACTGAATACCTTTGGAGGCAGTTACACCAAAGTTTTTTTTTATGAAGTGTTAACACACATTAATTTTGTTTTAAAAAGAAATATAACATATTATAAATGTTAATTTCACCAGTTGCCTTAAAATTACCAACTTGGGCAGCATATCAATAACTGATGAAATATACCTGAAGGATTTACTTACCCAAATGGTAGTAGATGCCATCTTGTGTTCAGGAAGTTTTCGCACATAGAATCCTTGCATTAGTGCCATTGTCAATCCAATAACAAAAAACATCCAACCTTGTTGCATTGATGTATAGTTGAACTTATGATGCGTTAAGAAAGTAAGAGTAAATTCATGCCAGAATACAAGAAAAGGTAGATAAAATAAACATAACCCAGCCAACGAAGGCTATTCTGATCTGGAACAAATTTCAATTGTAACAAAAACATACGTAAAGTATAAGATAATTATGGCTACCATTAGAATAAAAAAACAAATCTAGCTTCACTAATTTCTTAAATGAACTGATAATATAAAATCTGAACAAGAAAATTAGTGAATTAAGAAGAATTCATAAAAAAGATGGAAGGAAAAAAAACCCAGCCAAAATCATAATTTTCCCCAAACATATTCATGATAGTTCATATGCTTACTTCTTTCATCTCTTTGGTAGATCCAAAAGACTCAACATGACATTTCTAAGCAAAATGACCTCATGATTTTTTCATAAAGAATAATATAAAAGGAATTGTTATCAAAACATTTCTTAATTTCAATAAAAAGAAAATAGTGGTTGAAATTATAACGTTTGCTTTTAACTCATTTAAAACATCTTGCAATGCTCACTTCCTGCAAGTCATCCAAGTCACAGTAGCCACTCCTCGGGCAAAATTTGAACAGAGAGTTCTAATATAAACCAAACAATATAAAGTCATTCAGTTGCAAGATAAAAAAGTTCAAAATTGTTAGGCATAAATGAATAGCTAAAGTGTCCTGCAAGTTGGAATGGAAAGGGGAAATGATGAAAGCGCCAAAAGTAAGTTTTTGCAGAATTTTGAAAGAAACTGCTGAATGTGCCATCACAAATAACTTAGGTAACTTTGGAAGTACCACAAATGTTTTCTTATAGTTAAAAATTCCCCAGCACTATGTATCAGCCCAATGAATGCATGCTAGCTTCTACTTAACAAACTTTATTTGATGATAAAAAGTGGACCAAGCTGGTTGTGTTGAAAAAGCAATTAAACTGCACAATCTTCCCTCCAAAGGAATATTCCATGCCTTCCATTTATCAACAAAGTAGGCACTGAAAATAGGACTTACTCCACAGTCCAGTTTCTTGATGAGAATATAGAAACTTTTGGTTGCACTGTGTCAGTGATTGAAAACACAAAGATTTTATTTCACAATTACCATATTAACAATAACTTAATATTCCACAATATCTTAAGTTAAATACCCTATCTTGAATTGCTGCTCTGAAACAAATAAGTTCATGGTTTGTAACCAACTTCACTCTTTTCTTGGAAGGGAAGTGAAGTTACATCTTTCCCAAAATGTCTATTTTCAAATGCTTACATCTTCTAAAATTAAAATAATTTTCATTGCATAGAGAACAATTATTTGCCATATGTTGTTATAATTTTTTGTTTCCTGAAATAATAAATATAGCACTTTCAGTGTTTCCCATTTCCAATCTCCAACATTCATTAATTAATAATGAATTTTTTTTTTTAAATATATAAAAAATTGAAGTAAATAAAATAAATATTTGAAAGTGAAGAGAAACACAGAAAAAGCAACACGCCATTTCCAAATAAACCATTAATTCAAAAACAAGTACATGGAGAAAAGTCCCTTAAAAATCAAAGATATAAAGGTAAATACAAAGCAAACTACACTAAACATGCATGTGAATAGAAATGAATTTATATCATGCAACAAGATGCAAGAAGAGAAGCAAGGGACAATGACATAATGGTTATGGAATGAAATAATAAAAATACGAAAGAACTAGAAACTATATGGGAAAAGAGGATAAGGAGAATTAGAAAAAGTTCACATCAGTCAAGAATAAGGGTAAAATGAACTACGAGGTTGCTTAAAAAGTTCACAAACATGGCCACTAAATGACATTAACTGAAAACTTACAAGAGCTACCTCTAGAGAGTTGTTTACACATAATGAAAAATTATCACTATAGAATTATTCTAATTCAAGAATACAAAATTGTATACAGTGTACATTTTCTAAGAGCAAACATGATTCTGTACCATAGTATATAACTCTCTTTCCTTATCTCAGTGATTTCTTATCTTTTAAACAATTTTTTGGTATTAACATTTAAGTCAAAAAAAACAAACAACTTACTAATGTACCAAGAAAACAGTAAAGATTTCACGAGATAACCAACTGTAGAAATACAGACTCATAAGAGGATCTGATCAACGATTGAGAAAGAATGAAATATCAATTACAAAATACATGGACATGCAATCATATACATTTTCCTTCAAGCGTTTATTTAATAATACCAAGTAATCATTCGTGTCATACAAATCCTTCACTTACTTTTAATTTTTTGCATTATAAAATTAATAAACATTTAAAAAATTAAGGATAATTTGTTTTATATTTTCCTTCTCTGCAAGACAAAATGCTCAAATTAAAATTTCTGTTGTAATGTAATTTCAATAAAAGGAAAAGACACAACTAACCAACCAACCAACCAACAAATTTCTCTCTCTCTCTTTTTTCCCCCATCAATTATTTCAAATTTGTTTAGGGTACTAACAATCTTTTATTTGTCAATATCTCAAATAGGAAAGATAAATAATCAAATAAACAAAAAATAAAACAATTTCATTTTTTATTCAGGGCAAAAATTTAAGATCTTACTTATGGAAATACAAAGGCTTTCACTAGGAAGGTTAAACATACTCCCTTTCCACAATCATGCGAAATGGTGCAAGCATTAACATTTACCACTACAAACAATTCCTGACTGTTTATTGCACTTATCCCCTCTTAGCATACATTTTTTTCAATGTTTTCTAAGGAAATTTCTACCCATTTTAGATACTTGTAACCATTTTTTTTTTCACAATGTTATAAAATTATGAATATATGGTATCACTTATAATTTGGGAGAAAAAATTGTATGAAACAACAAATAGGACCCTTCAGCGTGATTTCCTGAATCAGTTCTTACTTGCCCCACACATTTAACATCTTTACTTAGCACTCTTCTGAAACTTTTTGAAGCATGAATACATTAATAGAAATGAACATCTTATATGTTTCATATGCCTATTCCTATGCCTATGCATATTTGTATGCATGTGAAATGTTTGATTAAAAAACTAAATTAAAAAAAATCAGAAGGAATAACTGCAATTCAAAATAATTTCATCATAAAATGTAACCACAACCATATACATTCTGTGTATGACACCCACACACATATACACACTCACACAAAATCCCAAAACTGAAAAATAACAAGCAAAAGTAAAATGAAATTAATACAAGTATCAAACTTACACAACATTGACTAGTATTCTGAATCAATATAACTCATATTAAGTTATATTTCCTTCAAAGTAAATATTTTAATGATTGACTGATTGATAACACTCATTTATAAGTATAATTCACGCACCAGTAAATTGACATTTATAATTAAGCATTAGAACTATTGTTCTATAAAATAATATGTTGCAAGCTTCATAACAATTATGAAATAGTTATGGCTTACGGTTATGCACCTGTAAAGAGTAATCAATGCAAAGATGTAGATTAATTATATATACACACACATCAAATTAAACTTCTAATAAAATGTTTCTAGAATGAGCACAATAGGGTAGGACAATATATTTATAAGTAAGAGATCAAAATTTACCAAGGCCACCGACTATTTGATAATCTTACATTGATTTTTTCAAAAGCCCTTTCATTACAAGTGCTTTGGATATTGAAATTTCAAAGTGAAATTACACAATTTGAACATGTCATTCCCTTCAGGAAAGTAAAGTAAAATATTCCCTATTTTGTAAATTAAAGATACTTGCATTAATGCAACACATTAATGAATTTTGCATTTATCTTCATGAATGTTTTTCATCACTAGTACATATTCAAATTTTGTATCCCATAGCAAATGTAACATTCAAGTAACATGGAAGTAAAACTATCAGGCATAGATAAATATACAAGAAAAACAAAGTAACTTTTTTACCTAAATTATTGTAATAATAGAACAGAGTTCACAAAATTTACAAAATATTACATAAAAACATATTGTTCAGTAACAAACTATGCAGGAAGTGGGACATCTTAAGAAAGCAAGAAGGAATTGTGACTCACCCAAGAATCCCAATTTCCTTTAAGGTGATCTGAAGATTCCTCTCGATTGGGTAGCATTGCTGGTTTGATGCACACAAAATTTCCACAACACACAGTCTACAGTTCCTTCAGAACCTTGTAAAATTTCATCAGGCTAATACAAGAAGTTCACAAGTCAGATGTTTCCAAATGCAAGATCTACTTAGCTCATACTACAATAAAAAAAAAAAAAAAAAAAAGCTAAAATTATGATTAAAATAAATATATTTAAGGAACTATCTGCTTGGCACATTTTTCAAATGCAAGATATTGTTTTGTCATTATAATTCAAAGTACAATGCTTCTTATAACTAAACAAAAAATAAATTATATAAATACAGATTTTAAATAACACAATACTCATTTTTACTCTCCTTAAATTACACAAGAATAAAATATTCACATACAATAATTATAATTTAATAATTGTTATTATACACATTTAATTAATAGCTATAAATTTATTTGTAAATAAATTGGAAATCAATGGTGACTGGAACATAATTTGCAGCTTCTGAGTAACCTGGTTCTTTCATATACTCTTAAGATTTCTTTGAATTAATTTATTCAATTTTTTAACACTGCATATCCATTCTTATATTAAGTCATAATACACAACACCACCAGAAAGGTAGTTTCAAGCTCAATGAACATATCTAAGAACAGTTGCCAGAAACAAGTCATAAAAATAGACCTATTTTATTACTACCTTAAATCATGACATGAAAAAATATGAAATACTCTAGTTGTCACCTTCTGAAATGTCCTTGTTCTTCACATTTTCTTTGGTTGTCTTCTCTAACTTCTTTTGACCTGTATTTAGGGCAGGTGGGTTCCATACTTTTACCTTCTTCCTTTTAGCACTGAAGTGACCTAAACGATATTTGTTTCCATACTGAAACGGATTGTGACTAAGTGCAACCACATAATTGTATTCAGTTTTTTCTCTTATTGTTTTATTATTTTGTTACTTCCAGTTATTTTCAGTACTGATTTCAAGTATCTCTTTGGACAGCTTCAATCCCTTGCCTCTTTCTCAATATCTGTTCCAACACCATTTGGCAATGAAGTTCAAATTTTGTTTGTGTTGTGTGTGTAGATGTCTTCATACGTCCATTCATTTGTTTCAAAATAATTTGGAATTCCAGGAATTATTTCAAAATCCTCTTCTGAAGTGAATTTTCTTTCACAAATATAAATTTCATATCCAATAAGAGAACATACAATACCATGAATTTTGAAAATTCAACACAAACTTCTCAATAATAATCAACTAGGGGTTTAACAATTTCCCTACTAATTGAAAATTTTAGGAGACACATGGACTGAATTTAATCCTACTGCAATAGAAGCTCATCATCCCTATACTATATTTCAATGACATTTCTTAATGAACTAACCAATTGAAATATTTATCCTCAAGTGATATAATGTCTCTCTGATTGTCAGGTTTAGAACCAATGTTTACATCCTTAAGTAGAGAAGAAATTATTATCATAATCATAATAAAACAACAAATTTCAAATGAAAAAAGGAAATTAAAAAAACACAAAAAATAAGAAGTATTAAAAATTATAGTAAAAACATCTTGTAATAATTTATTTTCTTTTTTAATTTCTAGAAATTATCACAAAACAAATAACAATTTAAACAATATCAATATTTGGGGGCAATCGTCACTCAGCCTATGGCAACCCCTCTATTTCCCAGAAATAGTTGTGACAACATGAAATAAAATTTCTGAAACAAGAAAAAAAAGTTCTAAAAAATGGACCCATGAGCTGTATGATCAATCCTCTTAACCATTTCTTCATATTGGGCTTCAGAGAGACTCAACCTCCTCTAATACACTAACTATTTACAAAAATCTCTGCACGCCAACAATAGAAACTAATCCAAGTTCCTCAAAATATATTTCCTTGGTGTCTAGATTTGATGTAGTACATGCATACTGATGTAAACTAATCATACTAATGAGCAAACACAAGAAATATTCACAACTTTTCTTGTATTATACCGATACTTCAAAACCTACTATTTATATAGAGGTTAAAATTCTATGCTCTGTTACTGACTATTATATTTCTATAACTGATAGATCTTAATAGAGATAGTTACTTCTACAAGTGTGAACAGAGTATTATTTATACACTTACAAATTAATATAGCAGTTTATAACAAGCCTTTAAGTGGCCATAAAAAGAATTAATGAATTGTAATACAGTAAAACTAGCTCAATGCGGAACGTGTGTAATGCAGAAATCTGTCCAATGGGAACAGAAATCGAGGTTCTGGCCAACTTATAAGTAATGTAATTAATATAATATATAAAATCTACAGTATTTCATTGTAGAATGTGGAATCTGTCTAACATGGAAACGGACACAAATATCTTCTGCATTTTGTAAAAAGTTTGTCCTTGAAGTGGAAACACATCCATATTTCTGGCATTTTCCTTGTTTATTTTTTGCAAGCTCAGGTAAGGGGGAAATGCTATTATGCAGGTGTCACAGAATATTCATGAAATTTTCGTTCATTTTTGGGCTGTTTCATAGAAAAGATAATGGCATGCTGGATTCATTGTGAAGGGCAGAGGAAGTTCATTGTCACAACAGAAGGAAAATTTTTGTCAGTAGAAATTGAGGAACCGTAGTGTGAAGATGGCTAAATCGCATGTGCCTTTCTCACTAAATAATAAAGTTAAAATAATTGAAGCTAAAAAAGGGACTTACTGTCTTGTGTGGGAATTAATGTCAAAGTTAAAATGTGGCAAAATGCAAATTTATGAGACACTGAAGCAGAAGGAGAGAATAATTAAAGAGTGGATGCAAGGAAATGCTGAAATGAAGAGAACAGTGAAGAAAACCAGCAATAAAATAAACCAAATAGTGTGGGAGTGATTTTTGAGTGAAAGATGTACTGTAGTTAGGAGTATTTTCATATAGTTGTTTGTAATACTATATACATACATCATTCACAATAAATAAACAATAAATATATCAAAATTATTTGTGAGTGAACTTTATTCTTCAAGGTGAATAAATAGAAAATTTCCTTGAACTATGTTTTGTGCTGTATCCTTAAAGAAGTTTTGCTTCATTTGTATAAAGTGGAATCTTGTCTAAAGCGGAAAAAAATTCTGGTCCCTTGAGGTTCTGCATTGAGCAAGTTTTACTACACAAAAATTGGGGAAGGAAAGGGAAAAGCTGATCCCAAATTAATGTTTTACCGACAAAACTACATTAATTCAATCACAAAAGTATAAAAAAGCTTATAAAATTAGAAAAGGCATCTTCAATTGTAAAATGAAAAGCAAATTTTCGAAAAAGGTTGTATGGCTTGAAGTATATAGTTAGGGCATTACTAAATGAAAACATTATCTTTATGTTCAGAGTTTACTGTTGAATGTTTTCTACCACTTATGATATAAATTAAGAGGGAAAGGAAGAATATATCCACAACAAATTGGCATAAAAAGAATATAAACAAAGTCCAAATTTTATTACTAGTACAAATCTATATATTACTTACAAATCATGCACATGTGATTGCACTGTAATCATCTGATGACCCAATCATTGATAAACAAAGATAAGGAAATAAATAAAAGAGAAAAGTAGAAAGAAGTAAAAGGAGGGATAGAAGAAAAGTTGAAGGAGGAAAAGGTAATGAAGGAAACAAAAAAGGTAAGGATGGAAGAATTTAGTAAGACATAAAATACTGTTCTGATTTAGTAGTAGGTATTTCCCTAAGCTTCAAATACAATTTGGGAGCTGCACATAAGCAACATACACATGAATACATCACTTGAAATTATGCCAAAGCAATTATAATTTCAACACCACAAGGGTGCATATATAATTTGAACAATTCACAAATACTTGATAGAAAAAATAATTCAGTAATCAAAAATGCACACTATGACATGTCTACAGATTCACACTTCAATACAATTCTCACTTCACTTCAATATGTATTCAAGCACAACATCAATAAACAGCATAACATTTAAGGCAATATTCAAGTCCTTATGTCTGATATGTAATGTAATTTTTGTATTGCAAGAAACTTAAATTATTCAAATCAGAACAAAGCATAGTCACATTTCTAATAAGTAATCTGAAAGGCGAGTACTATAACACCACAAGAGAAGATAATTCGCAAGTTATTATTACATGCAATAGAAAAGAAATATGATAGAAGGAACTTAAAATAAAATTCAGAGACACACCACAATAACCTAATTTCAAATTTATAAATCACAGAAAGAAAATTTAGCAGAGAAAGAACATGAAATACTGAGTGCAAAGATTAAGAACATTATTTCTATTTTAACAGAAGACTTGAACATAAGATTAAAATGCACACAATAGAGCCACAGAATGTGCTTTTAGTTCCTTCCTTATTATTTGGATCTAAAAAGATTTCCCTCAACCAAAGAGCTCTCAAACCAAATAAGAGACTTGGATTCTTTTTTTGCTTGATATCATGAAACAATAATTTAAGGATTAAAAATAAACAATACATTGCAAACAAACAAATGACCTCCACAAAGTTACACTATTTTCACCAGTGCAGTTACGTACAGTATTTTTAAGGTTCATAAGCTTATATACTTTGAAGTATAAGGAGCTCTATAAGGAATCAAAATATTTAGGACTTGCAGGTATTTTACAATTACAGCTACTTGTATTTGCTAACAGCCTGAATTTTGCTAGCCAGCAGAAATTTGCTAGTCAAATTTTCAGCAGAAATCAAGTTTTTACTTAAAAATATATAATCTATACTTGAATTTGGATCACTGTTCCCATTATTTTATATATCATGAAATTAGAATGAAAACACTAATATAAGATGCCAAATGACTATCACTGAAAGTGACATAAAAATACTTACCTCTCTTCTGAATTTCCTTGACAGCACGGAATTGAAATAAATCGATTACATTTATATAGGCCACTGCCTGATTCAAACTAGTGATAACAGACTTTTTTCGATTTGCCTGAAATAAACAATGTATTTGATTATTTTTTATCTTTGACATATTTATTATAAAATTTGAGGAAAATTATAAGCACAGATGGAGGGGAAAATTGAACAAAATAAATCAAAAAAAATATTAGGTTGATATTTAGTACATGTAGTCTCCATTATTCATATCATTCCAGTTATGATGAATTGGAGGTGAAGCAGACGGAAAATTACAACGAAACCACTGTTTAATGAATGGAGAAAAAGGAACATATCACATATGTGAAGTGAGGGCATAGGAGAGGCAAAAATTAAAGAAAAGAAAAAGAATGATTTATTGCCCTTCAAATTGATATCAAATTCAAACTTAGCAGGCTAAATTCCTCACAAGTGAATGTTCTCAACAAAAAATTAATAACAACTTAAATGAAGTAATGTTTGTAAAAACTTTACTATCATGCCACAATAATTTCTACCATCTGAGATACAGACACAATTGGAAAGAGTTTTCATAAAAATGGTTATCTATTAAGGATAAATTTTTTAATATACATTTTCCATAATGTTCTGAAATCAAGAACCCATTCCTGAACATACAATGTTTTCAAACATTTCTAAATAACTTGTAAAATGGTAAAGTTGTCCAGATTTTCTCAAAAATTATCTATCAACAGTTCATGAATTTTGCACTTCATCACAAGAGAAAATAGTAGAGAAAGTGAAATTATCTTTATTTTTCACTATTTCCAATAAGCCAGTGTGTTTCCATTGGTGAATTATTTTGAGTGCCAAAAGAACTAAACTTTTCCAAAGTTATTTCCCGGGAAAATCAAACTATAGTAGCCAAGTGTGACTTCACTGTGTATCTGAGTAGAAATTGAAAATCAATGTAAGGTACATAGACTGTCCGAATAAGTATACTGTGGTTGTGTGATGTGGTTGAGTGGTGTGGTTGTGTGGTGTGGTTGTGTGATTGTGTGGTGTGGTTGTGCAGTTGTTGTGCAGTTGTGTGCAGTTGTGTGCCGTTGTGTGTGGTTGTGTGCGGTTGTGTGCGGTTGTGCAGACAAGTTTTGTTCAAATGCACCTTAATTACTAGTCTTATATCAGGAATTTACTCTCAATTAAAGTAATAAAAATAAATACACAAAGCTGACATGCAATTGATTTTGAAAGTATAAACACAAAATATTTTCATTTTAAGGATTTCAAAATCATTACTCCACTTGCCATACCTTTGGTAATGTTTCTTTTAAAAACATTGTAACATAGAATACATCCATCAGAGCCAGTCCCAAAGCAAATGTGGCTGGCACAACATACCAGTCTCCAGTTTGACCATGAGACCAATGAGCAAATGCAGCTCCAATTACTGGTCCAACAATAAAGCCTACTGAGAAAGCAACACCCACCAGAGCCTGGAAACAAATAGATGAATGTATGTTAATCAAGGTCCACAAAAAAATGCATGAATGTTTTATTAATACACCTTACCATTCCACGACCTCTGGTCTTTGGCGTTGAAACATCAGCAACAATTGCAAGAGACAAGCTCACATTTCCTTTACTAATTCCACCAATAATCCTTGCAACAACAAAAAATGCAAAGTTCTTGGATAATGCCCAAAGAACATATGAAGAAGCAATACCAACCTGAAAAGCAAGCATTCAAAGTTACCAAATGATAAAACCCAAATAAATGTGTTTTGTTAGAGAAAAATTCTGAATAGTCTCTGCTATATCCAAAAAAAATCTCATTATGATGTTTCATTCTAAAACAAATACAGAACATTGATAATTTGGAGTTATTGTGATTGGATCCCTTCTAGATTATCAAATTGTCCTGATTTTCAAAATGAACCAATGAATGGACCAGTATGTCTTCACTGTTCGGCCAAATACATACGAATGTACATTCATACACATTATCTTAACTTGTGCAATTTTTGGGGGGAAGAATTGAATCCACATTATTGATGATCCGGATTAAATTATTGACTGTACTGTACTATCATCCACAGCACAAGTTGAATATTTGGGCCCTTCTCTCTTCACAAAATTTCCAACCGTTTCTTTTTTACCCTACCCCTACTTCTTTTCCCATTAGGTTTGTAGTTGTGGAGTGATTTTGGTATCTGATCTTCCAAGACTCTCATTATTGATCATGCCAATTCCTTCTTAGTGTGTCAATTTTTCGGTTAGATTGAAGATCTTTAATTCATCTCTGATGTCCGAGTTCCTTTTATAGTCTGGTATTGAATAGCAAGTACTTCCTTCAAAACATTTCATTGCCTTTGAAAGTTTATTGGAGTTTTAACATCTCCAATTGATTTTTCACAATAGAAACAATAACAATAGTATAAATGTGAATGATTTATTGATTCTTAAGCGCTGAAGAAGATAAAAACAGTTGTCTAAAACTCAACTGAACACAAAAATATAACAAAACCATGATAATGTGGATAAACAAATTAACCTGATAAGAAAGAGAATTTCAGTAGTAGTTCTTTACAATGCACAGAAAATTAGCATCTCATAGTTACTTCAATTAGAAAAGGAAACAAATATAACAGAACACAAAAACAATAAATACTCACAGGCAACAAATCATTACTGGCTTACGACCATATGCATCTGAAATACCACCAATAAGGGGTGAAGCCAAAAACTGTAAAAATGAAAACATGGAACCAAGAAAACCTGAAACATTCAAAACCATGAGTTGGAGAAAAAAAGCGTAGGTCATTTCAAAGAAGTATTTCCTCCATGATTAACTATTAAAAGTAGACAATCTGCTATTGTACAAGTGAAGATAAATGTTATCAACAAACTTGTTTCCAGTTCAATAATCTCACTGCCATTTATTGGTTAGTAATGTTGAGCTTACAAATTTTCAAAAACAAACTCTGGGGGAAAAGGTGTCTTTTCTTGCAATTCTTAATCACATATTTTCATGTCCACTGTTCCATTGTCACCTTTGTAAATACAACTACATATTAATAAGAAAAATATTTTTTGTTAAAACTACAGCAAATATTAACTTAATTTTGGGAGGATATGAAAATCAAAATTCCGGTGTAAAATTATTTTTGCATTTTGCTTCTCATATTCTGTATTTTTTCTTTCCTATTCCTTTTTCATAACTGAGAACAAGATTGATTACAATTTCTTACACATCAATATTTCATATCACAAAATCTAACTTACCACCAAATAACACAGAACTAAATCTATCTGGAGTTCCAGTTAATTGCTGAAATAATTTGATTTGCTTCAGAAGCCATGGATATAGACCATCTGGACTATCATTAAGTCTGTAGTGATCAAGAATTGAAGGAAAAAGAGGCAGTATCATGGTGGAAAGCCAATAAATCCAATAATAATGAAATGAAGACTTGATAAACTACACCACTATTATCTGGCGTTTTTGGTTCTGAATCGGAATTTTTACTTTGAAATTTCTGTTCTGAAATTCCATTCGTTTTGGCTCTGTCTATAGATAGATCTTTCTGTTTCCGATTCATATTGTAGCACAAAGTTTATGTGTCACTGTCAAAAACTAATAACCCTACAAACTGACAATTAATCCAACTGGCGGAGTAAACTGTCGTTGAGAAACTGTCACAGCTTACAAGACGTTAAAAGTCGCAGGAACACATATAACAATATCTATTCAACGCGTCAACTTCTGTTTCCGTGAAAGTCACCTTTCACATTAAGTAGCACACGAAGCCCGGAAGGCACCCACGTTGCCGTTATGCTATCATTTCGGGCGCCACAGCAAACTATCAGCTGATAATTCGTTGGCTTTCAAGGTTGGTAAGACATAACAACAGAAAAATGTACGATAACCTGAACAGTTGAACTGAGCAAAAGTTCAAACTATACCGCGCGATCAGCACATCCAATATCGCTCATTCTTCGGTAAAACGTCATATTTTGATGGATTGGCCGAGTAAGTCGAGAAGTGAACAAAATGAACTAAATACGAGTGATGCATACTAATTCTCCACGACTCCTAATTTTGTGTTGCACAGCAACGACAGAATTATTTCTTCGATGCTGGTTTGGGATGGTCTAATTTGCATGGCATGTATCTCTTGTTGGAATGTTCATTCTGCTTCGGTGAACACGAGTTTACTATTTAAAGCATGACCCATACGAAGCCAGGATTGCTGGGTCGTTAACTACTGTAGACTAGGGCCCGGATTTTAATGACCTAAAAATCAGCGAACATGCAAGCATTTATGACCTAAAACATATATAAATATGACCTAAAAAATAAAATATGACTTGACGTAAGTTTCTTTTTTAAGTCCTGTTGATTTTTTAGGTATAACGTAAATACAAATTCACTCAAGAACAGCTTGTGAGTGGTATTACTTACGTTTTGCAGTCTTTGGAACTAACATTTAAAACAATGTTTGTCTCTAAAACAAATCAAGTACAGAACAATGAAACCTGTCAAACAAAATGTCTTGCTTGTATACTTCTGGTTTAATGTTTTCCAATTTTCTCTCAGTCTTCAGTTTTTGAAAAGTTGCATTGGATCACAAGGTGTTTTTTTCAGGTTTTCCATTTGAAAAGACCTACGGTTGACGCTGTGAATAGTTTTGTATCTAGAAAAGCTCCTCTCCACATCAAATGACATCACAGGAGCGTATTTGAAAGCGGCGATGTCACTGCAGTTCAGCTTTGGTTCATTGTATCCAAATGTTTCCATTTCGTTCCGTTTGTTGTTAAATCGTTCCATTATCACAACGCGCAGGAGGCAAGAAAGAAACGCACGTTTGCTTTCTATCAGGGGTTCATCGTAGCACTAGGAGTAATACGTTTCAAATAATCCTTTGTGGTATAATTGTTTAGTTTATTTGTGACAATATCACCTGATGCATTGTCATGCGAAGCACATTTGCAAGCTTTTTATTATCGTGTCCTTAAAAATATGACAAATATATGCATTAGGGCAAAATTTGACCAAAATATGACCTTTTACTAAAAACGGTCTTTAAAAATATGACAAATATATGCATTTTAGGACACAATTTGGTCAAAAATGTGACCTTTTACTAAAATAGGTGTGAATATGACTGAATATGCACAATAAAAATACGTTTTTCTATTCGACAATACCTGAATTCGTGCATAAATTGTTTTAAAAGTCACCCGAAGGTTCAGAAAAAATATATGACATGTCATTAAAATCCGGGCCCTACTGATTACTAGACCTCGGATTTTAGGACAAATGCCTATTTAGTTTCCTTAGGAGGTTGTGGAAAATAATTGCAAATGTTTACGAATCACAAAGAAATAGATATATTGGCATCATCAAATCTAATAGTGCCTAAAATGTCCTAAAAGATGCCTATTTTAATTTTTTTGCCTAAAACAAGTAATTTTGAAGACTTCTCATATTTTAATTACTCGTTTCATAAATACCGAAACGCAAAAACTCTCCAGAACTTTTCGAAACGCGAATATTCCGTTTCATCAAATACTCAGTCGACTACCCACCAAAATCTCCCACCCAACATATCGAAAATTAGGATCTCTGTAAGTCAATATACTAGAGTCATTTTATAAATAATACACAGTATTTTATATTTTCTTGCTTTTTGGGGGGGGGGGAGAAAATCTCTTTACAATGCTTCAATGTAGTCTCCATTCTTCTCAATTACCAAGTTCCAACAATTGGGCAGCTTTAGAATTCCATCAAACACTCCTTTGATCATCAGATGAATGGTTCGGGTAACGGCTGCACAAAGCTCATCAAGGGATAAAAAACAATGTTCTCGCAGAAGGTTTTGCAATTCTGGGAGAGGTCAAAGTCTGGAAGAGTCATGCCAAGTCTGTAGGGTGCATGTTGTAACACTTCCCAACCACATTTGTGGAAGATCGTCTGTTCAGACTTTGGCCGTGGGAGAGCGTTGTCGTGGAGAATGAGTGTCCCAGAATTGTCGAGCTACTGATGTCGGGTTCTGTGAATTTTCATTATCAATTATTTGACAGTATTCGAAATATGGACGGTATTGAATTTCCTGTGGCTTCAGAAATGTTTTCACATGTCGCACGACGATCTTTTTTAATAAAATCTGCCACAAATTTCTCACTTCATTCATCTGTCCATGTTCTGGGTCTTCCCGGTGTTGCGTCTTCGTTTTTTCTCGTACGACCTTCCGAAATCGTCTATACTAATAGAAAACTGTGCTAAAGACCACTGTAAGCTCACCGCACACTTCACTTAAAACTTTCTGGATTTCAAACGGGTTTTTTCCCGAATAGTTTCGATCTTAACATGCGATCTTTGATCCTCAACACTCCCAGTACCCAAGACCTGTGCAGGTTTCATTTCTAAGACCCATCATTAAATAACGAAACAAGTTATTGATGAAACCAAGGCACGTGCTTCATCCTAAAACTTTGAACTCGATGTGACGCAAAAATCAGTTCCGGCGCGTCCTTCAGCTGGCGATGTTGCCAAACAATGCATTATTTATGAAATGACTTCCGTAACGAGGATGTTTCACGCTCGTCTCCGATCAGCACGCATTTCTTACAATTAGGCAATTGCATCCATTCCCGATGCACCTGCGCTATTGACAGCTTCAGGTTTATTGCAGTCGTGCGTTGCCTATGCAATCCAAGAGCTTAATTTAATCCTTTTTGATCAGTTATAGATGCCAGAAACAATTTTTCATGTCTAATTTTAAATGCTTGGTTTAATCATTTTGTAACCTATTTTCAGTGCTAAACGTCAGTTTTATGCCTAAAAGTCCATTATTCCATAATTTTATCACCAATTTTAGGTGCTAAATCATCACTTTTTTGTGCCTAAAATTCCGATGTCTACTGATGACATTATTGACCTACGTATTTTGGTCTAAGGCTGGTTCTAAGGCTGAGTGTTGAATTACTAATCTAGTGGTGCTACAACAGCATTATTTCTAACTTTTGCCAGTTTTGAAAATTCAGAGAGTTCAATAAATATGAGACCTGCGTTATTCTTTTAAGCGTTCGTTGTCATATCCATGGGAAAAAAATAATAAAGAAGAACTTTGGAGCGCTTTTTGAGAAAATGTTTTTACTTTCTCGCCTTATTTCGTAAGATGAGAAAGTATTGTAGTCGTGCGTCGGGAAACGGCGATTTTTGGACAGAAAAACTCTTCCTGCCGGGCAAAATAGCAAAAAGTTCGATTTTTTCGGTGTATTCCTACTACTAAAATATTGGAGATCGAGATTTTCTTCCTTAATAGCCGACCTGGATGGCCGAGGTGGCTAGAGCGTGTGCCAACTCACCACCGGTCCGAAGGGTCGTGGGTACGAGTCCCGCCGTGGGCTTGGTTGTTTGTCCCTTGTCTTTCATGTATGTGTGTTCTCGTAGAAGGCTTTGTGAGTCTGCTGACCACAAACTAAGGAGCCCGCATGAGTGTCTAGTGCATTGATTCCCAAAGTGGGGGGACGCGGGACCCGTTCATCCGTATAAACACGAAAATACTCGAGGATTTGGCGCTCTAGGAAGATTTTAATTTTGTCATAGTTATGTTACATTGTGTATTTTGTGACGCAAGATATCGTTCAATTTAAGCTCAGCAAAAAAACGCAAGTATAACAATGACAATGATGTTGTTGTTCGGGAAGTAAAATGAGAACACAATGATTTTGATAATAATTCCTTAACGTACAAAACTGAAGGATTACTTTAGTACAAAAGAAAACTGGTCGAAAAACACGCTCATTTGGTACGGGGGACGTCTCGCGACTGATTGGTTGACCTTGCGCCAAGAGAAAACAAGAACGTGAGTACGCATCTAGCGTTGCCATTGACCAATCAAATCAACTTATTCAAATGCATACATGTACAACACACAATCTTCAATTATTTCAACAAATTATTATATTAAATATGAGTTTATTTGCAAGCTGACGTCGACGTTCTCTGTGTATTATTTACTATGAAGTATTGAGCAATGATGCATGAGACCCAGTCATCTTGAACATTTGTCAAGGAAACATTTTTCTGTTAACGACAGACCAAATTACTTTCTTCCGCATTGTCTGAAAATTTAAAACGCATGAGGTTGGATAGTACTGGATTTGTAGCTCATTCATCTCAGAAAGTGCTTGAAGCTTCATTTGATCTGTCCCTTCTTATTGCTCTGGAAAAAGTCATATGATTGAAGAGACGCTTATTAAGCCATGCCTGTTGGACGCAGCTGATATTGTTCTTGGAACCGATTGTAGAAAAAAATATCACTAATATTCTGATAAAATTGTGAAACGCCGCATTGATGATATGGCCGAAGACATACAAAATTAAATAGTTGATGGAATAAAACACCTTTTTTGCGACACAGCTGGACGAGAGTGAAGACATTGCACGATATTCTAAGTTAATAGTTTATGTTCATATGTATTGAAAAACGAGGTACTGTTTTCTACAGAGTTGGCAAAAACTAAAAAGGCTATTAATGTGATTAAAGCAGTCTGACAAATATGAACTTTCATGGGAACAATTAATTGAATTGGTGTATACACAGATTGCGCTCCTTCAATACTTGGTGCACAGCTTTGTGCAATTGATAAGAGAGATAAATGTTGCTGTGACAGCGTTTTATTTCATTCATACACCGTCAACTCCTGGCAGCTAAGACGCTTCCAAACGAACTTCATGATGCCTTAGTAGTTTATGCAATTAGTTTATAATGTTAAGCTTTATTGCATGAGTACATGCTTTGAAAACGAGCGACGTAAGGACCGAGTTTTCAAATTTGTACGAATGCAATAAAGCAACAATATAAACGATTTGCATACACTATTTTTTTGTATGACAGCATAATCAATTTTTTAAGAGAATCAAACTTAATTTTGCAAAACAACTTTCCTGTGATGTATAGGGTATTTGACATCCGTGCGAGAAAACGGTGGTCGGCGGTTCCGTTTACCTCCCCACGATTCTTTCGGTGCGATTGGCTGAATGTGTGATGACGCAATCAGTCATGACGTAAATCTAATACGTCATCATTTGTGCCGTAAAACGCCCGATTATGAACGATTTCTTGGAACACAAAAGGTCGTTTATAATGCTGGAATACAAAAAATATCAAAAATCTAACACACCCATTTATTTATAGTAAAATTAGGTGGCGATTTTTTGTCCTTTTCTCAACTCTTACCCTCCGAGGCATTAACTATAACTATATAGATTACAAATTTATCTTCTGTTAGTATACGGACGTAATAATGCGTAAAGAAAGTGACACACATAAAGACAGTTGCATATTTCCTCATTGTAATACTTCATTAAAATACTCAGTTTAAAAGTATTGCCTTTGAATAATTAAAATTAATTGGCGTGGCGTGTTAGTCCACGGACAAAGAGAAAGCCACCGAACTAAACTACAGTAGAGTTTTTTATTTCAAAGAATTCTTCGAATTACGGTTGGGAACCAAAACCAAAAATCAAAAAGACGTACATAAAATTAAATACATTTTTATTATAAATTAATTAGAAATTATAAGATAATTAGACATAATTAATCACACAAGTTTATCATATATTTTAGTGCATAATTTTACAAACAATTTTTTGAAGATTCAGTACATTATTATTTTCTTTAGTTCTTTTCAGTTTTTAAGTAAATTCTGAGTCTTAACACAATCTTCCGAGTGAGCATGGTATTTACAATCAAATAGGAAGACTAGGGAGACGTTCCGCCCTTCATCTCCCTCTTTCCCCTCCCATCGCTCTTTCTCACTGTCTCTCCCTCCCTCCCTCACCCTGACCGTCTGTCTGTCTCTGCCGCTCTCTGTCCTTCTCATTCAAATTTAATTGCAGATTCTGCACATCTCTGAGCAGGTGAGGTAATGTCGGGAAGCGCCGGACCAGCAAAAATGTAATAGAATGTTCAAGAATGTTTCATTATATATATATATATATATATTACGGAGTGAGAAACGTTTCTTTGAGGCCTTTGGCATCAAAATTTTAGTTTTTAAGGCCTTTGAACGCATCGTTTAGGAGTTATTTAACGATATAGATTCCAAATCCTGCCGAATGTGTGGCGGATTGCATTTGGCGTAAATATTTAGTATTGTTCTAAAGCGCCATGTTGTGGAGTTACAACACATTTAACAGAACATAAACCTCGGTGAAAAAACAAAAAACAAAAGAAAACAAAACAAAAACAAAAAACGTAGAAGTGCCAACTTTCATAGAGATTGGTCCCACGGTATCGGAGTTATATATAAAGATAGCTTATATACACACAACAACATCCATTTTTACTTTCCCGTATACGTATGTATATACGGAGTAATATACATAGTATATGGCCAGTTATGTAATGCTGCGAGAAAAAATGACGAATTTTCGCCAGAAAAAAATTCGTTGCGATAACGAAAAGTGGATAAATAAAGTCGCTAAATTAAGGGAAAAAAATCCCCTAACACGTGGTGTCGCCAGAATCCGTGTTTTGTATGTTCTTGATACCGAAAAACCCATTGAAAGCAAAACGTCCGTCTGTCCATCCGTCTGCGAACACTACTAGCGCCTAAACCATACGTCGGATTTTTTTCAAATTAAAAACAAGTTTTTCTCAAAACCCACTCCCAATTTTTTCTTTAAACTTTTGGTAACGATAGTGGCTAATGTATTCTATGAGATGGTATAAATGCCATTTTGCTCAATTTTGTTGTTTTTTCAGAATATACAAAAATGTAATTTTTTTGGCTAGTCTCCCACGTCATTAATATTTACTTTAGTTGCAATTTGTTTACATTATTATATTTACGAGTATATGTGCTTTAAATAATATCAAGTAAAGTTTCGAGTAAACATTTTTTGTGAAAAGTAGCTCAAAATTCCGCATTTTCAGAAACGCTCAAATGCCATTTTCTCATAAATGACTCACACTTTTTTCAAAGTTTTGGAACGAATAGTGCCAATTGCATTCTTTAATATGACGTAAAGTACATTTTGGGGTATTTTTTTGTTTTTTAAAAAATTACACAAATGTAATTTTTTTAAGATCTCTCACATTTTTCTTATGCACATTACCAGCAATTTGGAAACATTATATTTTTTAGTGTAAGTGCTCTAAATGACTTTAAATGAAGTTAATGGAAAACTCAAAAATTTTCTGTGAAAAAGAGTTTCAAATTTCACATTTTTAGAGGCGCTTAAACGCTATTTTCTGAAAAACAGCTAAAAATTTCTAAAAGAAAATTGCCATTAAAGACGAGGTTTCACTGTTTTTAATATTCTAAAATTAATATTTCCGTTCTATTATTAGGAAAAAGAAAAATTAAGAAAATGTCAAAAAATGTACTTTTCGCTGCGATAGATTGCAGCTGGCAAGAGTATGGGGCAATTCCAAATAGCTAGCCCAGACACAAGGAAATAGAAAGCTAATATGGGAAAGTCTGTGCCATTCTGAATAACCACCACTTATATATAACGTAAGAGGATAGAGCAACAACTTGATACATTTTCTGCGTGCATTTTACTGTTTTGCCTTCCCAATTTCTTCTTTTTCTTTTCAATTGTAGAAAGCAGTGTGGAAATTACAGTTGTGCTGAGACTTTTGCAGCAGTCACGAAAAGGATCGGAACTTCTAGCCACCGTTTTACGCAAGAGGTTTCCGTTGTACCCATATATATATATATATATATATATATATATATATATATATATATATACATACACGGAGAAATATACGTAGTATTGAGAAAGTTATGTAATGCCCGAAAAAACGGCGATTTTTCGGCAGAACAAATTAATTGCCGGGCCCAGATAACGAAAAAGTGGATAAAACCAGTTGCTACATTAAGAAACAAAAAACCCCTCACATGTGGTGTAGCCAGAATCCCTGTTTTGTGGGTCCTTGATACCGAAATAACAAAGCGAAACGTCGGTCTGTCTGTCCATCTGTAAACACCACCAGCGCTGAAACCAATCGCAGGTTTTTTTCAAATTAAAGAAACTCCTGTTCATCTGGCTTTTGTCTAAGCTTTGAGATTTTGAAAACCTTCCTTCAATATTTGGGGATACTTTACATGAAGCCCCCCGGACATTTTCAAAATTTTCTCAAAAAGACTCAAAATATTTTTATTAAATTTCTTGTACGTAGAGAGTAAACTACACTTATTAAGGTGGCTTAGATCTGATTTTCTATGTTAATTCTGGATTTTCGAAAATTACAAAAGTTTGAATTTTTTTCGGCATCTTCCTCCAACTACAATCTTGAAGATAGACATTTTTCCTTCAAATACAACTTGTCCTTCAAAGTGCGTTCTTTACGGTCATGCATATTTTTTAAAAATGTTAGTAGTTTTCGTGCAATAAGGCGTGCAATATGCGCAATTTTAAAAAAATTACAAAAACTAGATTTTCTCAAAAACGGCTCCAAATTTTTTCTTTAAACTTTTGGTTGGAATAGTATCTAATGTACTCTCTGAGATGACATAAACGTGATGTAAGATGACATCAACGTGATGTTTCTCAACTCTTTTGTTTTTTCAAAAATTACAAAAATGTATTTTTACTTTTCTCTCGCGTTAATATTTACATTATTTATTTACTTATTTGTCAAAAAATAGTGAAAACTGTATATGACGTGTGGGGAAAGAGATTTATCTGTGCACATTTTCTTAAGGCCCAGAATGAAAAAAATTGAAAAACTAGGAACAAGAATTTAGAAAATAATTATTATTTTAGAAAAATAAAAATACTTGAAAAATGTTTGTTCCCGAGCTATAGAAAATCAATTTCAACTGTAAATGAACTACAAGCAAAACAAGGGGCCATCTTAGCATTTGCTGAAAGGATCAGGGAAACTGGACAAAAACCTAATCGAGATAGGGGTCATTGACCCGGAATCTGAAGTACATAACTTGTTACAGGCGTATAAAATATGTTTTAAAAATGTATACAATACAAACGTAAACTAATTCATTATATATCATTGTTTTGTTACAATAAACATTATTTTTCTTACGATCAGTATAGTCTCTAATTGTATAGAAACAGTTTTGCAGCAGAAAAGATTTTACTTTTAACTTAAATTTGTGTACCGACTTTAATTGTTTTATGTCATCTGCCAATGCGTTGTAAAGTAACGTACATGTATTTGTTGTGTCTTTGCAATCAGAAGAAACTCCGTTTCTCACAACATTTATTTTTCACAACATAAATATACAAATGGTCGCCAGTAGGCGAGCTGGGTGAGCCGAAGGCTCTGTTTTAAGGCCGACGGCCGTGGCGAGTTGTAGTGTGGGGGCCGTGACAACGGCCGCGGCGAGCAGATAGGGTCGCCGGTTGAGAGTCGTGGCGGCGGCGGAGCCGTCGCCCAGGTGCCGAGAGGCTGGAGCGCGGTGGCCAGGTAGAACCCGCGACAGCGTGAGGCCGTTGGGCGATGCCAGGCGGAATCGTTGCTAGCCGAACGTGGCGACGGCAGCGGGGCCGTCCGCTCGGCAGTAGTGAGGCCGGGAGGTGGCCGCGTTGCTGGCAGAGCGTCGTGGCGGCGGCGGAGCCGGCGCCCGGGGCGGCGAGGCAGTGGCGTTGTAGATCGCTGTTGCCTCGGCGTGACGAGTCGGTAGACTCGGTCGGTTGGCTCGTACTGGCGGATGCGTGGGCTGGCCCTCCGTTGGTCTCTTGCAGACGCGTTGCAGATCCGTAGCTGGCAGGTAGACGACTGGTAGCTGACTTCGACTGACCCGTTGTCCACCGGGCTTTTATACTCCGGTGGGCCAATGGGAAATCGAGTTTACGTTATGGTCAGTGCGCAGCGCGTTTGTGCTGCGCCCTCTTGACCGAGTCTTTGAGTTCTGCTAGCGCGCGCCGTTTAAGTAGTCGGCGCGCACACAGCAGTATTGAATGTTGATTTCTTGTACTGAGCTGTTGATACTGACACTTGATGCACGTGATTTCTAGGCGTGTGTTGTAATTATAAATATCAATATTGCATGAAAATATGTTCCCTCCGTTAAGTAGGTCATTTTTGACAAATATTACAGAATCGTAAATAAATAGACAAGGCAATGGTAAGATTCCCAGCTCAATGAAAAGAGGCTTGCAGGAATCACGTGGAAGGCATTTTTTCATTATTCGAATAATTTTCTTTTGCAATCTGAAGGTCTGAATACTACAGGAAGAGTTTCCCCAGAATATTATGCCATGTCTCAGGCGGGAACGTACATTTGCAAAATAAACGCAACGAGCTGCATGAAGGCTGACAGTATTTGAAAGAATTCTGAATGCGTAGCATAATGAACTTAATTTAGTGTTTAATTCTGTTATATGTACATTCCATTTGAGGTTTGATTGAATTGGAAGACCTAAAAATTTTGTTGCCTCAACATCAGCTAATTGCATATTGTTCATTTTCAATGGAACATGCGATTTCCGATTTGAGATGCAAAAATGTATTGAAACAGTTTTTCTTTCGTTAACAATTAATTTGTTATTATTAAACCAATTTGAAACTTCTGAAATTGTACTATTTACTGCTTCTTTTTTGCAAAGAACATTCGTGTCATCAGCAAACAGAACCGTTCTTCCATTTTTAATAGACGAGGGCATATCGTTTACATATAACAGAAAGAGAAAAAGACCTAAGATCGGACCTTGCGGGACCCCATGCTCAATTGGCAATATAAGTATGTAATGTCCTTTCCTGCCAGTATGGTATTTAACAGTATGGACTTTAACCTGAGATGGCGATTAAACTAGTTATGTTCGACGAATTACTCGTTAATTTGGTTCATGAGAATCCTTGTGTATAAGATGAAGGAAATGTGAGCACTACTACATCTATTCGCATGTATATAAAGACAAATCGATAGGAATCTCGAAGAAAAAGCTAGAAACCATGGTGGAAAGATGTTTTCACCATGTTAGAGACGAATCCATCAAGTTTCAGTACGTTGAATTCTGATTGGTTCAGGCGAAACTTACGTTCAAGCTTACGTTCGTCATTGTTTTTACGTTTAAATTTTACGGCTAAGTTTACAGCATTACGTTACGTTTAAGTTTGCATTGTGAATGAGGCCTTATAGCGGCGGCGAACCGGCCAATGGAGGGCAAGCGGCCAGCAAGAGAAGCGGCAGCTGTGATTTCCGATTACGTTTGGGCTACAGATTTGACCCGCCAGTTGGATTTGGACTTTCTCATGAACTATCGGTAAACTGCGCTCGTCTTGGAAAATCTCCCGGTATAACTGTAACATGGCTCAGATATTGTGGTTACTGGAGAGATCATAGTTTGTAAAAAATTTGCCTGTGTTTGAATAAAAGCTGTGGTGTCGTTGACTAGTGTTTTTTCCTGGATACAACACAAATAATTACAATCCCCATCAAATGGTAAGCAATAACATGCTTTTCCACATTTCTGATGAAATTGAAATATTAGTGTATTTCGACGCCCTATAGATATACCTATATGTTGGGTGTTTATTTTAAAGATTTGCTGCAAGATGACAGTGATATTCGTAAATTAATGTTCCTTTTCCCTACATGTAGAATGCATTGTCCTAACATTTACTCTCTGTTTTCTCAAAACTTAAGTATTGAGGCATAGCGTGTTATTGTTCTGAGATCTTCGTAAGATGACCTTGATATGAGTACAGTTGCGGCTGGTGCCCCAACAAACTGGGGGTTGCAGTTTGGAATGACGGGAATATAACTTCCAAAATTCAGAACATTAATATATACCGTAATAAAGCGTTCGCAATTCATGTAAATGAATTAAAACTAAGTTAAGGAATATATTTACGTGTTATTTTGTTTATTTAATTGTAATGGCCATATGTGAACTGATGAACCTAGAACTATTTTTTTTAAACGACTAATGTCATACTAGTTGGCCAGATGATGTTCGCAAATAGTAAAAGTAACACAGAGTTTGTTTAATTAAGGTAAAAAACCGTTACAATTAAATAAAACGTTTCGTCCTAGTTCAGGACTCATCAGGCAGGCTTTTTCAGCCTGTGACGCTGTAGAACAATATGCTCTGTAGGTTCGTAAACCCAATGCGCCAAGTAAGCTACGGTTATGCAACGATGTTGCACCGAGCAGGCAGCGACGATGTTGCACAGAGGAAGAGACTACCTCGTGCAAGAACACTAGTCAACGGCAGCTAGCCGTAAAGCATGTTCTACACCTTTCGAAATTCCAGACATTACTGACGCACCATCATACCTCTGAGCTATTAGTTTTTCGGGAGATTCATTTATTTTGTGCTGTGTTAACTCTTCAAGAATGCAAGATGCCAACGTTTCTGCATCATGACGCCGAGGGTTAAGAAAGGCCCAAAATCTTTTAACTGGTTTATGATTAACGACAGAGGCGGGATTTCGGATCTTTCATTGGGGGGGGGGGGCAATTTGGGCGCTATTATGAACACGAAAATATTCGTTGATATAAATGCTTTGAGATAATTGTACTGTAACTGTATACATTGTTTTTAATTTTGTTAATTATTTAATTGATTATTATTGAATGTTATTAATTAGATTAGTTGAATACAGAGGCAACGATCCTCATTGTTATTTGAAGGGTCCGAACTGTAAATTCAACGATGCATTTTTCTCAGTGAATCATACATTGAAATACTGAAAATATTCATTATTTATTATGATAAAAAATGTTTATACATAACTGTAGGATACATATTTTGAAATCTACATTAATAAATTATTTTAATCAAAATGCAATCTTCTGTACAAGGTGACAATATGAGCCTCCACTTTTTTAGACTTTAAAAAATGAAGTAAATGCTTTTTAATAAGCAAATATAATTTCATCTTCAATATTACTTTTTTTTTAAAAAAAATGTACTTTGGGCAGGGATAGATGGTGGCTGGCAAAAAGATAGAACAAGAATGTAAGTTTGCCCATATCAACGAAATTAGAAAACTAACTAGTACGAGAGAGCCTGTGCCGTTCTGTAGCATCACAAGTTATTTTCTTGTATACGTACGTATATACGGAGTAATATACGTAGTATACTGTGACGGTACAGAATAATCGGAGAATATGTGGATAATTCTGTGTATGTTTTTTCACTGCGTATTGAGTCATGCTGGAGGTCCGCGCCACCACCCTTTCTTACGGGCAGGTGCAGTGGACCGCGCCCGCCGGGTCGGCGCCAATCGCGGGGAAGCACGGAGGTCTCTGCCGCCCTCGAGGCGAGCGCAATCCCTTAGGGGATAGTAGCGGAGATTTTCACATGGCCAGACGACCGCCCTGCTAGAGAGAGAGAGAGAGAGAGAGAGCTATCACATTGCTAGAGAGAGAGCGCTATCACATTGCTAGAGAGAGAGAGAGGGCGTTTTTGGAAATTTTCCATTACTGAAATTTGAAGTACGTACGAGGCGATTGGCGCTTTTCAGATTGAGACGTAGTAGCTTCGAGCCAATAACGAGCAGCCGTGTGGATCTCTGGTAGAATGTTTTAGAAGCTTCCAGAAAAATGGGAGAGGGGAGAGAGGAGCTGTGCATGATTTGAACTGATAAGGGAGGAAATTACGGTGAGAGCCTCGGTAGGAGACGGTCGTGTCATGGACCAAGCGCGACTTGGAGGCGAAATAATAAAAAAAACAACTTTACTTTGTTGTTTTTATTTCCTGATGTGGCGAACAGCCGTCAGAGAAATTCACGGGAAAGTGAATCACGTCTAGTAATTAAAACTGAAACTCGTGAAGTGATGGCGAGTGCCTGTTTATTAAGTTTTATTCTACTGACATTAAAATCAGACGCGCTATCCGTCATCTTGCTATTTGTCAATTAACTTGATGAAATTGACTGTCGGCATCGTCTGAACGCTGAAGTGTCGCTTCCGCCAACACGCCTTGGATAGCATCATACTACGAAGACGGGGGAAACCTCGTCAGCACAGCACCTGCAGTGAATGAATGGACTGCCACGGACATCCATCCCAGGAGTCCAACGCTCGCTCCGGTGACTGTAAAACGTAGGGCCGAGCTATGGCCCATTGACAATCGCCTTTTCACGGCGACCCACTGAACTGGAGATTTTTTTATTACTGCACAGCGTAAATTCTTTGTCGGGAACGAAAGGCCGCGCCTGGCCATTCTTCCCCAGTAAATGTTTCTAATTAAAATTGTATTATAGCCATTAAGCTTATTAGTTGTAAGATCAAGTGTGAAATTTGTGTTTTTGTTTTTTTTAATGCGCCTTAAGATGACGCAAAGATACGTTCGCTGAGCCATAGCCCGCTAGTATGCCTAACAGCCGCGGCACTTCGCCGATCCTTATGGACGCTAGCGAACGGACGACGTTTCACATTGTGGCCGCTGGAGCGCTGGCCGCCGACCATTCGCGAGACCTTCGGGCCGTTTTAATGCATAGGGAAATGCTCGCATTTCGGACGATTTTGGTCACTTACTGTGATATGAGGCATTGTAAACTCGTGTTGGTGGTAATATTAAACAATATTGAAATTATATTTCATTGTGCAGTTTGCTTAAAAGAAATTGTGGAGTGAATGCTTCAAATTAACCCTCAAATACATAGCATGCGTGAAATCTACTTGGTTAGTGAGCAAGTAGTGATTCTTCTTGGCATATAAAATACAATATTTATTCTTAATTATTTCTGATATTTACTTGTATATTTAAGTATTTAAAGAAAACTATACTGCACATAATGTCTTTAAGGTTTTAAAGACAATGGATGAAAACGAAAAAATAGAAAACTATTGTTTTATCTTTCTTAACTATATTTTCAAACTGTATTTATTCTTTAATCTATATTACACGCTCAAAAAAGTAAAAATTCAAAATAGAAGTATTCGGGGAAAAAAACGCTAAATAACTGGAAGGAACTAGTTCTAAAACGGACGATGGGCGCTGTTATAAATAAATGCTGACGCTGTTGTAAATAATACTCAGGAAATTTCACTCAAAAAAAGTACTCCAAATCACTATTGCCCTTGTAAAAACGTTCTCACCTAGAGATAAAATTACTTTTGACTAGCGAAATTCATATTGGCGCTTTAATGGAGGTACAAGAAAAAACTAGAGATTTTCAATAAGAGCAACTAAAGTACAATGTAGACATTATTTCTAATTCTTTGCGTAGTCCGCTTCCAAATTCCACAACAATGATAGAACAATAAATCAAACATCAGAGATAAAAATCAACAAATAGACATCTCGTGATATCCAATGACGTTTGTGAGAAAATGTGTCATTTTTTGATTGACAAGTGTTACAATACGAGAAATATCCAATGTAATATACGTACGTATATTACTGCGTATATACGGAGTAATATACGTAGTATAGGGAAAGTTGTGTATTGCTGAGGAAAATCGATTTCGAGATTTCAACGAAAATACACGTTTTGGGGTCCCCTGATACCGATGAGTGGATCTTTTCAAAACCTCCGTTCTTCTGTCAGTCTGTGAACAACAATAGCGCGTAAACCATACGTGCGATTTCTTCCGAAATGGATGTTCCCCAGTCGATCTGCGTCCACTCGAGGCGCCTCGATTTTGAAAAACTCTCTTCAAAATTTGAAGGTACTCTACATTACGCCCCCGGACATTTTCAATTTTTTTTTCAAAAACGTCTCCAAATTCTTTCTTTAAATTTCTTGTAAGAATAGAGTAAAATACACTTAAGGTGGCATAGGTCCCATTTTCACGGTTAAATTTGATTTTTCGAAAATTGCAAAAGTTTGAAAATTTTCGGTGTCTTCCCAGAACTACAAAATTGAAGATATTTTTCCTTCCAATAAATTTTTTTGTCCAAAGTGTGTTCTTTCATTAATGTTATATACATTGTTTTGAAAATTTTACTAGTTTTTGCGTAATATTGCACGCAATATTTGAAATTTTAAAAAATTACAAAAACAAGATTTTCTCAAAAACGGCTCCAAATTTTTTCTTTTAACTTTTGGTAGGTATAGTGCCTAATGTACTCTATGAGATGGCATAAACGCCATATTGCTCTATTCTTTTTTTTTCCAAAAATTACAAAAATGTAATTTTTTGACTTGTGTCTCATTTACATTAGTGGCTCTTTGTTCACATTATATTTATTAGTACATGTGCCTTTAATAATGTCAAATAAAGTTTCCCGAAAATTGAATAATTTTCTGTGAAAACTAGCTCAAAATTCCGTATTTTCAGAAACGCTCAAACGCCATTTTCTCAAAAATGACTTCAAATTTTTTGTTCAAACTTTTCGAATGGATAGTGTTATTTGCACTCTTTAATATGGCATAAAGTTCTTTTTTTTCAAAATTACAAAAATGTATTTTTTTAAAGTTCTCTCATACGGTTAAAATGCAAATTTACAGCAATTTGTAAACCTATTGAATTTGTGAGTGTAAATGCTTCAAATGACTTAAAGTGAAGTTTTTCGAAAACTCAAAAATTTTCTGTGAAAAAGAGCTTCAAATTTCGCATTTACAGTAGCGCTTAAACCCCATTTTCTTGAAAACGGCTCCAAATTTTTCAACGAAAATTGCCATTTAGGACAAGGTTTAACTACTTTTTAATATTCTTAAATTAATATTTTTGTTCTATTAGGAAACGGAAAAATTAACAAAATGTCAAAAAAAGTACTTTGGTCGGCGATAGATGGCAGCTGTCAAGAGTATTGGCAAGTCGGAATAGCTAGCGGAGACCAAACGAAACAAAACTAATACGGGAAAGTCTCTGCCATTCTGTATCACCACTAGTTTCAAACTGAATAAACCCTTGTCGATCTGGCCTGAGTCGAAGCTCTGATATTTTGAAAAACATTCATTAATTTTTGGTACTTGGGGGGTACTTTACATTAAGCTCTCGGGACGTGTTCAAAATTTTCTCAAAAATGGCTCAAAATGTTTTGTTTTTTTAATTTCTTGTAAATAGAGAGTGAAATGCATTTATAAAGATGGTATTGGTTCAATTTTCACTGACAAATCAGAATTTTTGAAAGTTGAAAGATATTGAATTTTTTTCGGTGTATTCCTATAACTACAAAATTAAGATAGATATATTTCTTTGATGTAATTTTTTTCTTCGTAATTAGTTCTCTCGTTTAGGTCATGAACATTTTTTTGAACATTTAATTAGTTTTCGGGCAATATTGAGTCCAATATGTGCAACACTTAAAACAAATTAAAAAGATTTTCTCGAATTCGGCTTTGGTTTTTTTTAACTTTTGGGATGGATAGTGTTAAATGCACTCTATAAGATGACATAGATGCTATTTTGCTCTATTCTTTTGTTGTTGTTTTTAAATAATTACACTAATGATTTTTTTACTTATCTTTCACGTCTATAATATTTACATTAGAGGCGATTTGTTCATATTATTGCAATTTATGTGCGCATGTGCATTAAATTATGTCTTAGAAAGTTTATTGAAAACTCAACAGTTATCTGTGAAAATGAGCTCAAATTTCCGCATTTTCAGAAACACTCAACCACCGTTTTTTCAAAAACGGCTCCAAATTTTTTCTTCAAAGTTTTTGTACGGATAATGCTAATGCAATATTTCAAATGACAAAACATTCATTTTGCTGCATTATTTGGTTTCTTCAAAAATTTGTACACAAATGTAATTTTGTTGAAATTTTTCTCATGCCTTTAATGTGCACATTATCAGCGATTTGTATACTTTATTGCATTTGTGAGTGGCAGTGATTCAAACGACTTCCAATAAAGCTTTTCGAAATCGAAATAGTTTTCTGAAAAAAAGAACTTGAAATTTCGCATTAAAGTATTTTGAAACGTTTAAACGCCATTTTGGTAAAAATGACACTAAATTTTTCAACGAAATTTCCATTTAGGAGTAAATTTTACTCTTCAATAATATTCTTAAAAGTAGTTTTTCGGTTCTGTCATTAGGAAACCGAAAAATTGAGCAAATGTGAAAAAAATGTTCGGGCGGCGATATATGGTAACTGGCATAGGACGGGGCACGACCGAAAAGGCAGCCCCGACCAAAGAAATTACGAATCTAACTAGTACGGGAAAGTCTGTGCCATTCTGTAGCTCCACTAGTTCCTTTTGTTTTGGCCCTAGAATCTTTGGTGGCATCTAAAACAAAAATAGTAGGAACACAAGTTGTAATGTATGCAATACAAGCAAGTTAAAGTTTGAGGCTCATACGTATATATACGCTCGTATACGCAACATAATTCGGGGCTCGTTTTACAACAATCGCCATCTGCAAACTAAAAACTGTCTTTGATAGTTCGAAATTACAGATTGAATGCATATAAACAATGTTTAAAACAGATTGTATTTCATTCGTTAAGAATCAGAATAGGTCTAAGCGAACTCAAACTCTAATTAAAAGCCAAAGACATTCCTTCCAAAGCTTTTAGAACCGAGAAAACAAGAAAACCTGTTTCACATTAGCTCGCTTTTACAACTGAACCACAGAGCTATATTGGCAAAAGGAGTTATTACACTAGTTGATAAAATCGTTCGTGCTAGAATGTTTGCGATAAATGAAAAGATGCCAAGGGGGCTCATATTATATAAATGGCTCATATCATCACCATATCACCACTCACCATCTATCTATATCTATGATAAACGGGAAATACTCTTTCTTTTTGAGAGTATAAATTGAAGTGTTATGACTAGACCTCGGAATTTTACGCACAAAAACGGTTTGATTTAGGCATCTAAAATAGGTAACAAAATTACGAAATAAGGCATTAAAATGGACGTTTTAGGCCCTTCAAATAGGTTACCGAATGACTAAGCCAGGCAAAACAAAAATGAAAATGTTATATTTGTGGCATGTAGATCTTATCTCAAAATGATTAAACTAAGCAATTTTTATTATACAGGAAAAAGTATTTTTAAATTTATGAGAGAGACTACAAGCATATTTTATTCACTTTCATAATTAGCAGTATAGTATATAATTAATATTTTCTCCACATTATGGCTGTCTTGTCTATTAAAATCATTTTTAAGGCTGAAAATGAACTTTTCACTGACATAGATTTATCGGAGCAAACAAATTTAGTTACATTTCTCATGGCCACTTCTCTTTTCACTCGTCCTTCCCCCCCCCCCCCAAAAAAAAAACTTGTACCACACGACCCATTCAAACACTGAACAGTATTTTGTAATATACGCCTGTCTGAGAGTAGGCTTTTGCCTGGCCTATCTGTCGCTTTCCTCGCCTGGACTTCGCAGACGACGCGCTGCGGCGATAAACCCCAGCCTGCCAACAGCGCAGCTGCATCAGGAATGGGTGCAATTGCCCAAGCGCGTACGTGCGTGCTGATCGGAGACGAGCGTGAAACATCCTTAATATGCTGACTTGCAGGGCTCCTTTTGTTTGGTATTTTGGGTGAAAGATTTCGGCGCGTTGTTCGATCACACAATCTTTGCATTTCGGAAAAGTTTTTACATTTCCGTAAAACGAATTTCAACATTTAGCATTTCAAATACGATCGTTCTTGAAAATCACTTGTTTTAGGCAAAAGCATATTAAAGTAGACATCAACCGCTCTAGAACATTTTAGGCATATTAGACGCTTTCAGTACATATATTTTCTCATGATTCGTAAACATTTACAATAATTACTTTTCACAACATCCTAGAGGAACTAAATAGGCATTTGTCCTAAAATCAGAGGTCTAGTTATGACTCATGATTTTAGGCATTAAACTGTTTAATTTCCATGTAAATAACGTATAAAAGCAACATATAATTGATAGAGGATTTATTAATAAAGGATATTCAAAATAACACTGAACACTATCCCTCGCGTTTTGTAATACTGAACTTAAGTTCACCAATTTATTAATGTATATGATTCGCTCAGCTTAATACAATTATTGTTTGCTTAATTATTATTACATTTCTTCTCAGAATACAGAAACAAGTAACTCTTTTATATATAAATTTGAAGATCTGCGAAATGAAATTAAATATATTTTTAAAAATTTGTCCCAAGATTAGGGGCAGTTGTCCCCCCTGAATCGTGCCTCTAGTTAACGATGTATCTGGAAACAATTGCCCTTTGAAATGTACTCGACACATCGCTTGTTTCGTCGGCAATAACCGCTAAAAAGTTGGCTTCCCTGATTTCCTCAGCATTTTTTTCTTGGCAGACTTGTAACATAATTTGTAGCAAACTCGTTCTAAATCATTTTAGAAGTCCCGAGAAATACTGTCGCACTTTCCAGGTGTTTTTTAAAGCAACGTCTAGTTCTGCACTGAAATCAATTAATCCTCTAAAACTCCTGGATTTGTGCACATTTTAGTTTCCTTTCGGCCCCTTAAAGCTAATTCACAAGCACCACAGAAGCGAATACAATTAATTATTGTGCTCAATACGTATCTATTTTGTTTCACTTGTTCATTGTGAATCGCAATATTTCTTCTGTATTCATTGTCTAATTGTTCTGCTATATTGGTAGTTTCTAATAACGCTAACTGTAAATTATATTTTAGATGAGTTCCAGAAGCCATGTGTTTTCAATCGATCCGTTAAGTGGTTTAAATCTTTAAACCCAGTTTTTTTCCACGTATCTTCATCTTCAAACAATACACAAGGAAAGCAAAACAGGTGTCTTCCAATCACACCCATTTGTGTTTGTTGTAAAAATCACTTATGAATTTTCGATTGAATTCTCTTTTACTGTTATCACCGTTTGAATAAAACTTTGTTTGTAGTTTTTCCTCAATAGGGCGTGAACCGAAAGGAGTTTTAGTACATTTCATCGGCAGAAAAAATACCACACTCATGCAGAAAACTTGTCTTCATACGTCCTTTACCTGCAGCAACAGCAACACTTAAATAATAAAATATAACACACTTATTGTTCTCACTACACACCAGAGAGTACAAGTTAGACACTACACACAAAGTTGCTCACGAAATGACCGAGAAACGCCTGTCGCGACGGCAGAAGACTATTCCCGGGAAGGCGAGAAGGGGGATTTCTTCCACTACGGCCAACTTAACACAAAAACAAACTGCACTCTTCAAACGAACGTTTTTAATCAAACCTATGTATAAAACGTATGAAAATCATTTCGCTAAATAGGGATAAATAACGAATTAAATACCGGCATGTATTGACTGAACTTGAGTACTGTCAATAACAAGCGAAATTCATTTAATTACATTGCAGCGAGTCAGACGAAGACAGAATATAGGTATTCCCCTAAGACTCACTCGGCCGCCGCGCAGCGCTACGCAGCGCAACCGTCTTGTGGTGCCACTCGGGGTATGCCGCCCGTGTTAAATCGAAGGGTCAAAGAGTAAATGCAGTAAACCCAGTAACACAGGCAAGATACAAGAGCGTGGTGCAATTCGTGGCAAGGCACCAGACACCGTAGAGAGCGCCGGTTGGACGCTCTTTGGTTTCAAAATGATTATATATATATATATATATATATATATATATATATATATATATCGATATTGCTGCAATATCTTCAATATTGAATATCATTAAAAGGAAGATGTATTTCCCAAAATATTATAAGATATTTTTCGATTATCTGGGGGTTGTGCAACCTAAGCACGAGCCGCCACTGAGCGAGTATTGTGTAGCGAAACGGATGGTAGGTTCAGCGTACGCGTAAGGTTTGAAGATCGGTTTGGACAGTGCGTTCCTCTGATAGAAGAAAATCACCGACAAATACGCGACACCACAATGAGCGCGGAAGTCATCGATGTCGAACCTAAATTGGCAAAAGCCGCAAAGAGAGGGGAGGACGAGTAAGATAACTAATGGGCTAACGGCGAGAGATTATCCACCTCAATTCTTCTAAATGGTCGCGATCGCCTTTTAAATTCAGTAAGACGACCATTAGTTAAAATTAGTGGTTGGTTTCCTCCTTTTTTTCTTCAGCACCTTTTGAAAAGTACTCGAGGTACTCGCATGCGGCTCTTCACACACAGTAGACTTGACCGCTGGCATACTTCGGTTTTCCTTTCTTGGCGCACGGGGATGTCAATAAAATGGAATATCTCACGGTATTTTGCGTCGTTCTCCGTTGTGCCGCCAGGAATCGCATGATCGCCAGCACAGCTCGACACAGTCGCTATCATATCGACTCCTACCGGCATAACCGAGAACCACGCGAAATATCGTGTAATATTCCATTTTATTGACATACTCACGTGCGCCAAGAAAGAAAAACCCAAGTATAGAGACTTTAACGATCATTTCAAACAGGTGGTTTAAAATCTGCCGTCGTAGCTCTTTTTAGATCTGATCCCGTGTTGAATTCGTCTTCGTCCGTTTCGGACTGTGAATTCCCCTCTCTGCCGTTCCTCTCGGGGAACGAACACCAGGCGTGGGGGCGGGGGAGGCCGCACGTCTACGCGCATAGACAAAGTAAGCTTTGGTGCTCTGTGTCTACACGTTCCTTCGACTTGGGCTTTCTCACGAACGGTATCAATTCTGCTTCGGAGACGATTTCGCTTTCCGATTCCATCTCGAACCCTCGTAGTGTCCCCCGGAAAGAACACACTCAATCCAGGGTACAATCGTTTGGCCCACAAAGCAGCACAATCGGAACGCAGCGGTCCTGGACCGACATGCAAGGACACACTTTCACGCACACGCGCGCGCCTTCTCTGCATCCGCCATGTCAGGACGAGGACCAATCCCACTAGATGGGTATTGGGCTGAATCAAAAGCCAGGTCCGTTTGTGAAAAAACGCTGTTTTGAGAAAAACAGGTTTTTGGTATGGACACCGAAATGTGGATTCTGGCTACATTACATAGACATGAAAATAATTCACTACATGTTTACTATGTATAATTTACTCTGGAATGTAAAGAAAAATAATTTTTGCGGTATCAGGGATATGTACAATGTGTTTATGAATAGAAAAATCTGTACTTTTGCTGGAACTTAACATAACTTTCATTTCTTATTACATTACTAGTATGCGATAAAGTAAACACTGTCCCCAAAGAAATTCTGTTCAATGCACACAACTCATCTTTCTCTCTCTCTCTTTTATTATTAATTCACACATGCATGACCTTTTTTTGCCTTTTTTTTATGAGAACAAACCAAATAAACTCTTCTTCATGGAAGGAATTTGTTGACTGTGCACTTTAAGCATAAAGGGAAATTCTCATCAGTTTCGCTGAACTGTAATGCAATGCATCAGTTCACTGATCTTTTAAAAAGCATTAGAGACCTAAATTTAAACAGCACATATAATTGTGTATTTAAATGAATTCTCCATGAAACTGGTGTCAACACAGAACAAAGTCGATGTAATTTACCGATGGACATTTTTATTTAACAATACAATATCAAACACAAAAATGGGTGAAAAATGTTACTTCAAATATACTTCAATCTACAATACAAATTGGTGAAACATTTCCATTTTTCTTTCATCCATACCATTCCTTGTATCATAACCAGATTTTGATGAGAACACATTCTCACATGTCACAAAAGTATGTAGACTTATTCACTGAAGTTCATGTTTATACTTGAAAACATGCAAAAGGTTGATGAAAATGGAAGTTGTTTTTTTAAATATTTTGTGTAAATGTATAATACAACTTTTATACCACATTCTCAAAATCCAATAATGCTACAATAAATGGAGATACTCAAAAAATCGTTAAGGAAGCCTTATTTGCCCTCCTTGTCATTTGGTCACTAGATTATTACTGCCTCATACATCTCTTTTGATGAAATAGCCCAAATAACAACATGGCAGTGGGGCAATTTCTCCAAAGTCTCTGCGAATTATTATCCATCACCCAAAAATGAACTTCTTCCTACATAAAGGAAAGAAATTGAAAAAATTATGGCTTCAATTAAATTTTAGAAACATCTTGTCAATTATTGATGACAGAACTTACATTTTTTTAACACACAAAAGTGGAGAAGTTCATTTACTGGAGGTTCCAAGCATTCAATGCCTCTTTGGTATTTTAATAAAGCCAGCCACCATATTATAAGCAGCAGGAAATTTCTAGAACAAGAATATCCAAGAAGATTATCATAAACATTACAAATTCTTTTCTCACTTTCTGTCAGAGTAAAATCTTTAATTCATATGACACAAACAGACAGCAAAAATAGAAGTAAAAATTCCATATTAGTTTACACCACACATACCTGAATAATAAAATATATCGCTCCAAGGTACAAAACAATTCCAATGGTAAGGAAGAGGTCAAATACTGCAGGCTTCACTCTATGTAAACAGTAGAAAAATAAATAACAAAATAAAAATACACTGGCACAATACAAAAATATATTCCACAATTTTACCTGTAGACATTCACAGGAGCTTTTGTGATGTCATAAAAGATGAATTCAGGATCTCTTTTGTCAGGAGACTGGTATGATATCTTCACCTCTTTCAGATACCTAAGGTGTTACATTGTAAATGGTATATCAAAGTGTTATAATTACTAATCACTTAAAATATTAGTGCAGCAATCATACATTTATAAACGATCCTTCAAAAAGAGTCCAGATGAAATAGAAGGGACGTCCAATTTTTTCAGTAATTGAGATTTTCATATAATTCAATATTATCCTGAGTGCTTTCATACCATACTTTAAAAAGTAGAAGAAGGACCTTAGTTACCGAATAATATCTTGTTACAAGTCCCTTGTATTAGGGAAGTAAGGGTGAATGCTTATCATACAGAGGAAAATAGGGACATTACTTTATATTCTTGTTACTAGATTATGAATTCCTTGAGTTCCAATCCATTACTGAGCAATTAAGAAATGTAGCTTTACAATACAATGTTAATTTCTGTTGTGCTTCTGACGAAGCAAAATATGTAATACTGTATCTCCTGGTCCAAATTCAATGATGAAGAAGAAGTACATGTGTATTAGCAAACCTAGAAGGAGAAAGAAGGAGGAAGGAAGGAAGGAAGAAGGAAGGAGAAAAATAGGAGGAAGGTAGGAGGGAGGGAGGGAGGAAGGAGGGAGGGAGGGAGGAAGGAGGGAGGGAGGGGAGGAGGAGGAAGGAAGGAGTGAGGAAGGAGAAAGGAAGGAGGGAGGAGGAGGAAGAAGGAAGAGGAGGAAGAAGGAAGAGGAAGGAAGAGGAAGAAAGAGGAGGAAGAAGGAAGAGGAAGGAAGAGGAAGAAAGAGGAGGAAGAAGGAAGAGGAGGAAAGAGGAGGAAGAAGGAAGAGGAAGAAAGAGGAGGAAGGAGGAGGAAGAAGGAAGAAAGAGGAGGAAGGAGGAGGAGGAAGGAGGAGGAAGAAGGAAGAGGAAGGAGGAGGAAGAAAAAGGAAGAGGAAGGAAGAAGAGGAGGAGGAAGAATGAAAAAGGAGGAGGAAGAGGAAGGAGGAGGAAGAGGAAGAGGAAGAAGGAGGAATGAAAAAGGAGGAAGAGGAAGGAGGAGGTGGAGGAGAAGGAAGAGGAAGAAGGAGGAGGAATGAAAAAGGAGGAAGAGGAAGGAGGAGGTGGAGGAGAAGGAGGAGGAAGAAGGAGGTGGAGGAGAAGGAGGAGGAAGAAGGAGGAGAAACGAGGAGGAAGAAGGAGGTGGAGGAGAAGGAGGAGGAAGAAGGAGGAGAAACGAGGAGGAAGGAGGAGGGAGTAGGAGGAGGAGGAGGAGGAGGAGGAGGAGGAGGAGGAAGAAAGAAGAGGGAGGAGGAAGAAGAAAGAGGAAGGGGAAGAACAGGAAGAAAAAATGAAAAAGGAGGAAGAAGAAAAAGAAGGAAGAACACTTTTTAAACACTAGTAAATGATCTAGAAATGCAACGGGGCAAACACTTTATCAGTGAAAGATTGCATTCAAAAACAAAAGCAGGACATCTTGATGTCTTAGGGAACTATCAGGAGAATGGGCCAATATTCAATATCTTTTCAACCATTCTACACTCAAATTAATGTATTTAACAGGCACCATTTATCAGATTCTAAATTTATTCTACACATACACAGAAGCTGTAGATATAAAAGAGATAGATGTGTAGTTTCATAGGTTTACTATTTTCTTATTCCATTATCCTCCAACATTTGCCACATTGAACTTTTCACTGACTCAAGTTGTGGTCGGAACACTTTAGTGAGATATCTTTATTTCACAGTACTACATGAAAGATAGTTTCTACCAGAATCCCAATTTGAGGATATTGCTTGAATGTTGCTAATACCTCAAATTCCTGGAATGCAATCAGAATATGGGTCAAATAAAGAGAAAAATAAGATTTGAACTTCCTGAAAATTAAAAAAATTCAACTGAAGGTCCCACTATTCACTTTTTAATTGTAAGAGACCCTGTAAGCTATCACATTGATTCACACAGTCCAATTTTTCAATCATTGTGTTCGCAATATCTCACTGTTGTGCCACAATATTGTAAAATATATTATAAATGGGTTTAACAATAAATATTACCTATCAATTATTATTAGTTTTTTTTTCTAATTATGTTTTGAACTTTTAAAATCATTTTCTGAAAAATTTTCAAAAATGGACATCCCTTTTTTTTTCTCATAGATTCTCCAATATGAATAATTTTTGTGAATGAAAACATTTCTTGACAAAAAGAGGAACTATTTTTCTGTAGTAACAAAAAGAGGAACTACTCCCTTGTAAAATACCAGACAAAATACACAAGCTATTGATTTTATATGAAGATATTTGTTTTCAAAAGGCAAGAGGGCATTAGAAATAGAAATATCTTCTTTATTCTGAAGAGCATATACATTCTATGAATATTTTGCTTCACTCTTTTCTTTATTTGAAAAAATTATCAGTCCCCAAAATATTCAAGTCTTAGAACTTCATATCTAACATTTTCCCTTCATTGACTACATATTGGAGCCATTCCACGTCAAATCGCACAAGAGTTGACACGACGTTTTTTAAAATGCACGATATTTTTTTTCTTAAATCTGGACATCAAAAAAAGAAACATGTATTTTTTTATTTGCCTGAAAATTGATTATTTGTGTAATTATGGCTAAATTAAATTTTGGAATTCACAAGTACTTCACAAAATAAGATCAATTATCTCTCCGAATGTACGAAATATAAAAATTTCTGGTTTGTGTCATTTAATACTTTGAAATGTGTATTTTATTCCTCTGTAAATAAATTTTTCAAAAAATATTTTTTTCTTTTTAAAAAATGTATTTTTTTTCAAAAAAAGTAAAATTTCTATATAAACTCGATGAGATAAAAATTTGAAAAAAATATAGGCGTGTTCCTTGTTCAATTTTCTATAAAATACAACAAGAAAAAAGTGGGCACTCCACATATACAGTTCTAAGAAAATCAAATGTAAGTATGAGGGCGCGCTTTGCCTACCCATGCACTATACTGCGATTTTTCTAGGAAGAGCTCTCAAGATAACTCAAATCCCATCTTCGCGATGGAATATGTCACGGCATTTCGCGTCTTTTCTCGGTCTTGCCGGTAGAAGTCGCATGATCGCAAGCACTGCTTCATACGGTCGCGATCGTGCGAAATCTAGCGGAACGACTGTGAATGATACGAAATGCCGTGACATATTCCATCGCGAAGAAGGGATTTGAGTTATCTTGGGAGCTCTTCCTACAAAAATCGCAGTATAACGAATTGTGTTCGGCCAGTCTTTGATGCAAGTGCTGAAGAACTAAAAAAAGAATGGACCGTCTGCCTGATAAGGGTTTCAAGAGTTATTAGCTTTTCAGAAGTTCACTCTGCCCTCAGAATGTATGACACAAAATTGGAACAAAATGGCATCCCCATGAGAAATTTTAGAAACTACAGAGTGCCAACACAGATACATTTTTTCACATTGAAGATCCTCCAACGTCCATCAAAAAATCAGATAAAGTTACTATTTAGTAACTTATCAATTACTTTCACTCAACAGATGACATGACGTTGAAAATTTAAATGTTGACAATTTTTTAAACTTGGACATACAATAAAATTAAACGACTTTTTGCAGCAACCGAACGCACGATAAAAGTGTCTAAAACGTTGGCTGAAGAAAATGGAATTTTGTCCAGAACTGAAGTAAATTCGGTAAGGCATTAAAACTGTGCATTGTGACGAAAGTTCAGGAATTCTATGGTACGCAAGTACTTGTATTTAAAGTGAGTTGTAAGGGACCAGAAAATTTCAAAATGTCAGTCAAAACCTGAGTCGAGAATCCGTCATTTAATTATTTATAAATTTATTTATTATTTGTAAATTTATTTATTATTTATAAATTTATTTATTATTTATAAATTTATTTATTATTTATAAATTTATTTATTATTTATAAATTTATTTATTATTTATACATTTATTTATTATTTATAAATATATTAATATTATTTATATATATTAATACACATAAATATTATTATTTATAAATTCAATCATGAATGTCCACCACCTCAAGAAGTACTCAAATATCTGCTTCATCCAAAGAAACCGACTACCAGTAACGCAAAAAACGTGTCTATTGCAGCAATCTATTACACACTGGTTCGTAAAATATTAATATCTTTTAAAGTTACTGAGATCCCACTTTGATTTTTTCTGGAGTTATTATCAATACTCTAGTACGTTTATAAATATTTTTTTAAAATTTTTAGCTCATCGAGTTTACAAAAATATTCAATTTTCAAAATTTCAGTTTTTGAAAAAAAAAATGAAAATTCAAAAAAATAAATATTTTGCAAAATCTTAAAAACTAAACATGTTTTTAAGTTTCGAATGGAATTTCTATAATTGGTATATACAAATATATGATATTTTTAAGTTAGTGATGCACGTCATTTTTTGCAAATTTCATTATACAATATTTCCAAAAATAATAAAGTTATAAAAAAAAAAAATACATGTGTTCACTTATTTGATCCATATAACAAATAGAAAAAATTAGAAAATAAATAAAAATATGAAGGTCAAATTTTGGTCTTTTTTGTGCGATTTGACATGGAATGGCTCATTGATAAATATTGGTAAAATTTCTAAGCAAAGTTGGTCACTGAAAGCCTGGATAATACGAAACAATGAAACTATCACTAAATGTTTAGAAGCCTGCTCTTGAACAGTGACCTACGATCAAAAAAAACATCTTCACACAACTTAATGAGGAGGCTATACATATAACACTAACTGCATCATGTGATTTGTATAGGTGAATAGGAAGACAATACCTGGCCATTGTATCTCGAAGGGATGATATAAAAGGACTTGGCTTCTGAGCCAATAATTGTGCTGAACGTGGTTGTGATGTCAGAAAATCCAACCATGCTTGCATGGATTCTTCTTCAACACCCTGCAATAAAATCGAAATTCTTAACACTTCAACAATTACTGAAGAGTTATAGCCAAGTATTCATAAAATGAAAGAAAACAAAAAAGTAGGTAGCTGATAAGGAATTAAGAAATGGTGGTTATTATACTGCGATTTTTGTAGGAAGAGCTCTCAAGATAACTCAAATCCCATCTTCGCGATGGAATATGTCACGGCATTTGGCGTCTTTTCTCGGTCTTGCCGGTAGAAGTCGCATGATCGCAAGCACTGCTTCATACGGTCGCGATCGTGCGAAATCTAGCGGAACGACTGTGAATGATACGAAATGCCGTGACATATTCCATCGCGAAGATGGGATTTGAGTTATCTTGAGAGCTCTTCCTACAAAAATCGCAGTATAGTCCAAGAGTATTTTCATTTGTTTCTGATATCAATTTCATTTTACAGTAAAATCTGTCTAGGCCAGGAACTCAAAAAGATTTATTGAGGTTTTGTTCATGTTCAATTATCTTTTTATATACTTTTATAAAATTTGTATTTCTGAACCAATTCTATGTTTAGGTAATTTTTGTTTTTAGTAAAATAATTCTCAAAACCAAATGTATTGTTTGCAATAATAAAACAATTATTTCTGGAACCATAACACACAATTAACAGATGTATAAAATACTAAAAGCATTTCGTGAAACATGAATAACTTCAATTTAATAAATACAAAAGGGAGAGAAATATAGTTTTGCCAATATAAGATGATACAAATTTGGCATAAAAATAAAAGTAAATAAAATCGCAAGGATAATAAAAAAGGCCTTGGTACATCAGTTGCGTAAATTTGACGGCATTAAACCAAAAAGCATTAAACATAAAAAATACGCTCTTTACTTGCCGAAGAAGCTTAATTCATAATGAGCTATTAAATTTCAGTGAGGCTCTTAGTGGTCATATTTATTTAAACTATTCTGCTGACTTTTCCACCATTCGTAAGTAGAAACTTGAAACTTGCTTGCATTTTTCTTTAATGTTAGCATTGCATGGTATTGTCACTATCCAGTAAAACTACCAGTGCCCTTCCCACATTGTTAGCAGTCTTGTACTAGTCAGTTATCACTAAGCAGCGAATGTTTGTTTATTTGCCAATTTTTATCCTTCAATTAAAAATGCAGTATTTTAGGTTACTTATTAATTTGGGTAATTAGTAGTATTATATTTCAATACACCTAATGCTTCAAAATGAATAAGTAACTGCATTTTTATTGAAGGATAAAAATAGGCAAAAATCCACAGCTTAGTTATCACATCAGTGAACTTTATCCTGCATTCGTTGGCAATGAATTCTGCATTCTTGCATTTAATGGATGCAAGTTTGAAATTACATACATATGAATTTATGACTGAAGATTAATTGAAGTTGGTCACTTACCAAATTGTCAGAGAAGATTTCTCCCACTGTTAGGTTGAAGATGTGTCTTGCTAGAGATTCAGCTAAAATCTGTGTGTTTCGAATAAGACAATTTTCCTTCAATTGACCTTGGATATCCAAAATGGTATGAACGTAAAGAATCACGATGACTCTGGAAATACGAAACCACTACAATTAGAACTATTTAAATTTGCATCTTATTTCACTATATAAATGTCACCACACTGTCACCTTATTGGAGGATTACATAAAACTGGCAATACATCAGGCCTACAAATTGTTTAAAGAATTGTCATCTTGGTAGCTCAATAGTCAGAACAACTGGGTGTGCACCAGCAGACCTCGCTTCATTCCAGTGGGGGGTGACAATTCTTCAAACTAATTTCATTATTTCACTGCTATGTTTGGAGCATTAAAGGCATATAATTTCCATAAAATTATTAAAATATAGAAACGGTAACTTTAGAAAGAAGACAAAACACTATGGAGACAGTACAGAATCATCAAACAGTAATCCATACATGAAAAATGGTACATAACTACCTATTTTTATAATCAATTTGGTATCATGAGTCAGTTTTTCTCTCACCATTTTTTTAATATTTAAACAAAACCAGTTCTATTTGATGCTACTTACACCAGTAACAGAATCTGTAAACCCTTTTCATTTTGAAGAGGGTTGGGCCAGGCAGAGTATAGTGAGGAAGGTCAGTGTGGGGAAGGGGGAATAGGGGAAGGTGGGGCAGGGCAGGGCAAGGAGGGGTGAGTGCAAGGCAGGACGAGGCAAGGAGAGGTGGTGTGGTGTGGTGTGGGGTGGGGTGGGGTGGGTAGGGGCGGGGCCCCACCGAGGTGGGAGGGGCAGGACATGGCATGGTTCATCAAGGTGGGCAGGGCAGAAGGGTCGCCTAAAAAGGAACTAAATAACCACCGAAAAAGGCAGTAAAACTTAAAGTTGGAGCGCAGTGATATATTTGCAATACACATGCACCTAAAATTAGCCAATATAACATGAGAGAATATTAATGAGTAGTGAGCAAGCGAGTGAGTGACTTTGTCATCTTCACATGATAAAGCTCACTGATGAGGCATTTCGCAAGGTGCACAACTGCAGGCACAATAGAGATGCACCTCATTTCTGTCAGAGACACAGATCCTAATGATCGGCATCCACTTGCACTTTCCAGAACGACATTTGGCATGTAAAGACGTCAGTGCTGGAAGTCGGGATCATCACCTTGCCCTCTGCGACAGGAGTGCTTTGATTACAAATTTGTGCTGAGCACTCACCTAAGCGCCCACTGCTCAAAAGTGCCCAGAGCCCACTACTTGTTTATTTTTAATTGTGCAAAGAAATGTTATCTGAAGATACAATGCAAGCTTTTTGGCTCCAAAAATTCAATGTAATTAGCAAACCCAAATGAAAGCTTCTGTCTAGACAAAATATTGAAATCTGTTATAAGTAGACAATTAATTAATGTGATCAGTAGAAATGAAAATGATTTAAACATGTTCATGAAATCAAGACTAGAAAGAAATATATGTAAATTTTAAGAAAAAAGCATAAAAAAAAAGTCTAAAAAGGCATTTACATCACAAAGATCAAAAAAGGAAAAATAAAAACTTATCAAAGTGTTTTATTTTCCATAATTAATATTCATAGACTAATTGCCTTTAAATATTTTCATTAGAATAAACTAGGCATTTGCTTCAACATCTGATGTCTAGAGATCAGAAACAAATTTAATGTAATGGAGAATTTTGCCAAATTTGTATCAGATAAGTTGGCAATTCTTACCGACTAATGGAAATGTCAGCCAATTTCAATGAAAAGCAATCATTTTAATGAGCAGAATTAGTTTTAACAATATTTTTGTAGAGTGTCTTACTATTGTTGTACTGTAAATTGTAAGCCATTGTGTGCATATGGAATAAGTAACTGTAACTTTCGTGGTACCCATTACAACTATACCTCACTAGCATCTGAGTAAGCATAGTAAAGACTAATGTTGCTCTTGAAGTAGTTGAGAAGCATTATATGTTTCTCATACTTGCAGAAGTTTGGATCACAGAAACTTGGATCACAGAAGACTGCCTGAACTAGATGGGTCCATCATAGGAGGTTGGTAAACATTATTTTATATTTTGCTTTCACATCAACAGAAAGCAATGGAATGGAATGTATGATGCTGTGTGCCATCTGATGCCCTGGCAGCTGGCATAAGACATCAAGCCAACCTAGTTCAAGCAATATTGGGCAAAATGGTAGTGATATATTCTTTTCAGATGATTCTATCTATAAACACAAGAAACAATGGAACCAGAATGTTAAAAAGGCAGTAGATAGGTTTTTCTACAGCATCACTTATTGGACGAAATGGAAAAGACACTTTTAATGGACAGCCCTTCCAAACGCAACTACAACAATAGGAAAGGCATGGCAAGAGAATAAAATAAATAAAAGAAGTTTCTGGTCACAAGAACTCAAATAACATTGTGAAAGTGCTGAATCATCTTGCTGGTTCTGTACGATAAGTAGAAAGGGAATGGAAGAAGACATGACAGCGAGTCTGGGGCTTAGATTATAGCTTCACGCTTGGTGTGTTCCTATTCAATACAGCATTAAAAAATTGTAACCATAAGTTGCAGGGATGAATTTTAATGTAACTAGCCTCCATGGTGGTTCTTGTAGACTGTACTTGGGTTTTAATTTTGGCGTATAGGGTCTTGTCTTCACGATGTAATATCTCATGGTATTTTGCGTCATTCTTCGTCGTGCATGATCGCCAGGACTGCTCGATACAGTCGCAATCATCCAACTTCTGGCAACACGATGGAGAACAACGCACAATACCATGAGATATTCCATCATAAACTGAAGGAGTGGACTGACAATTATATTTTCCCAAGAAAACTGTAATTTCTTTCAACTAATTCAACAACATGGTTTTTTCCTTCATCATCAGAATATATTGTATTGATGATGATTGAATAAACAGACTCCTTTTTCCAATTCATGTATTATCACTCATGTTTCAGTCCAACTTAGAAGACTTAGTTCAAATTAGACCTGCATCATGTGCAGATTTGTTTTGTGTCCGATTTTAGGCCATCTAAACCTCAACCTTAGAACTGCAATGAACGTGTTCTCAAATAACGATAATGAACCTGCGAGTCCACAATAGTGCTTTCAGTCTTAGAAATGAGCATATAATTCCAGTGATTTTGAGGCTGAGATGACAAGAAAAATTACAAAAAACTGATTTTTACAAAATTATGCTTCTGAGGCCAAAATAGTAAAGGGATTATTTCTTGCTAATATTATGAGGAACACACCAGTAAGGTTTTCTGCCTCTTGAAATGACTTGCCCTTTATATTCTGATGGACATTCAACAGAAGGTAAAAAGAAGCTTATTAACACAAAGGGAATTGTTATTACTAATTGAACAAAAATTGTGTAATTAATTTTCTCTTCTTCCAACTGGCTAAATACTCAAATACCTCTTTTTAAAATTAAATATGTTCAACATGAAACCAGAAGACTACATGATCTTAATGAATCAATCACCACTGCTTACCATACCAAATGTTAATTACTGCTATAATTATTACTCTAAATATCAATACAGTATTATATTTAATTATAAGTACAATATTCACAATCTTCGCAAATATTACTGACACTGCAATCAAGTCTAAACCTCTTCTCCTACAACTGATGTCTTGAGACATGAATTCCCAGAGGGGGAGAAACAGAGAATTATTAGTAATAAGTGGTCATAAATCCCGATTTGCAACCCATGGATAAATAAGAATACACTCCTGAAAGATTTTAAACTTTAATACACAGATGATATTTCAAAATTCATTGTCATGCATCAAGAAAATCTTCAACTTTAAAAATAGGAACTTCACACACTTATTCTTTAACTTGCAGTAGTACGTTCCTCAAATACATCCTTCATTAAATGGTATCATGGACAGTAGAGTAATAAATTTCTGAACAATTTATTTTTAGAAAATCTGTTAAATGGTAATTAGAGGTAAGGGACAATCAATCACAATTTTTAAATATATAATATTTATTAATATAACATACGCCCAAAGTGATTTTCGGGATTAAAATTTCCCATCTTCAGTGGGTCTTGTCCAAGTAACGTGGATCACACCGAACAATTTTGAACTGGATACAAGTATAAAAAGAAGAAAAGCCAAAAAGCGGAACACACATTTTTTTGGAAATTTCCTTGAACATTGAAAAATTGACTGAATAATTGATAATTATTTCCTTAGCAGGTAGTTTCAAGTTAATAATTATAAATTCTTTTGAAGAAAAACAAAGTTGCTTCTGTACACCAGTGGCTTGCACAGATTGTTGTGCAATACAGAGAGGAAAGTTGAAATGTTGATAAAATAATCACACCCACAAATTACAAATAAGAAGATAGCAATAAGTAAATTATGTAATTTTCATTTTAACACCATTATAAAATCTTACACACCTTAATTGATGATAACGTAAATGCTGGAAGACGTCTGATACTGAAACGCTCATGTTCCCAAGCAAGAACATCATCTGCCAGATTAATTTTTTTGTGCATGCCTTCCACATTTACTTCAGGTTGAAAAGAACTGGCAACAGCTTTCAGTTCCTAAAGAAAAAATAAATAATTGCTGTCAAAACACAGAAAATATAGTTAATTATAAAGAACAGAATGGCAACAATTTAAGGTTTAAATTGACGTGGAGATAGAAAAAATGCCTACAAAAATTTGAATTTTTAAATTTGTAGTTACAGTGCTGCTACTAAATTAAATAAACGACTAATAACAAATTACTATTGATAGCAGGGCCAAGTATAATATCTCTTATATACTGCTAAATACAACTACACTCAGGCAACTTAACAGATCATACAACCGCAGTTTAATAGACTTAGTTCAAATTGAAATGAGATGTACTGAAATTATGAATTCTTCCCTTCAAGAAAATGCCTAATCTTTCGAAGTTATTTTGAAGTATCCAAATATACTTAATACCTACAGAGGAAGGTTGTAACAAATGAAATGTTTGCCAAAATGTATGTTCGCAAACCTCTTTGAACGATAAGCAAATGTACTTTTATCACCATAATCATCATTGTTATCATCATCATTATCAATGGTGACAGCAACAAGCTGATATACACAAATCTTACAATGGCACTTGTATAGTTTTACAGTGATACGATATGGTGCATTCATTGAATTATATATAAATCGTCATTCAGGATGGATTACTTAAGATATTCCCTTTGAATATCTCCTGTACATAAATGGGCACATAGGTGATAGCTTTTATAATTCAAGAAATATTGACACATTGATTTTTTTAAACGGGAAACCAAGATTTCTTTAGCCCATGATAATGAGCTTGAAGAGATGAGTTCATACATTTTGTATTACCCTATGATACACAGCAAAACAATATTTTGGAGAAATTTAAGAGTTCTTATGACCACACCAACTTTGAAGTTCAATTATGTTTCTTAATGATTAAATTAACTTCACTGAATAATATTCTGTCACAGGAAACCCAACGAGGTCCTCCTTTCACACTTTCCACATTTAAATATTGTGAATGACAGGGCAACATGTAAATATGGTGAATACAGCATAAAAATTCAACACTGTGGTTCATTATGAATAATGATTGAAAATAAAAAGAATGTGATTAATTGAAGCTTTTAAATCCTATATACAGTAATCAGGGTAATGCAGGTAAATGTTCATTAATGTTTAAATCTCTTCTGGTTCACCATTCAGGACAAAAATCATTCAAGTGCCTATCTATTAGTGGGGAACTGACCACTTCATTCCGGATCCTCCAAGAACTTTCTAAAAGAATTCTTGAAAAAACATGCAGGAGGGGGGGATTGAAGCACATATTCATACAGATCCTTTTAGAATATCCTGGAAAAATTTTAGAAAAAAAGGGACATGGAGAATTTCAAGATGCCTACAATGGCGAAACACTGATTTACTAAACTGCCTTTCCTGAATAAATCAAATTGTTAGGACTTGTTTCATCTAACTGACAATAATTAAACCTAATTTTGCAATAAAACAAACATTCTAAAAATATTAATTTTTATATTAATTGCATGAAATTGTTGCTTTTGCACCATCAACACTGAGGAATATTTTGCCAAGACTGATAGGTGTCAGCAAGAAAACAATTGAGATCAAGTAAGAAAATAATTTTGTTCCCAAAATGTCGACAATTTTTTCCTTGATCATATGAAACACGTTTGATTATGCATCATTATACACTTCATTTCTATTCTTCATTTATATTGAAACAAAGCAATATCTTTTGTTCACCATTAGAACAAAAAGGTATTTTGTTTTACAGTAACATCATGTGTTCCAAAAGTCTTAAAAACAGACAACTTCATGCACACATAACGGTACATAAAATCCTTCGTTTTTATACAATTATAGAAAAAAGTATTTTTAATGATAATTTTCCCATTCAAATTTCTATACCCAAGAATGGACAAGGCAGAGAACTTTATTATGTTTACAATTTCTTTCTATTACGAACTTGCCTAGCAAAAAAATACTTTTTTTTCAACATAAAAATTCCGACCGGAGGCACCAAGCTGCACTAGTTGTTAGATAATTTAATTAATGTATTTTAGATGCATTTTATATTGCTATACTACAGATGGAAAATACAAGCAAGAAATATGGAACACAAACTACAAATACATTTACCCTCTGCTTTGGTTTCATGCTTTTTTTGGCAATTATGTCTACATGAGTTATGTTCAAAGCAGACAGTTAATACTTCAGTGTTATTTTATATTGTATCGTAAATATTTTCAATCAACATTACTGTTGAAACTTGTCCATTTGGCTATGACAAAGTAATTTTATTATTTACTATTAAAGTTAACGTATCATACTGTACTCTTCATGCTATTACAGTATCCCCAATCTTCCCAAGAAATTTGATTATTGTTTTTTTTACATCTTTTACTTGAATCTCATGTGTTCAAAGATCATACTGCAACAATGTAAAAGATTTCCAAAAATATTTAAATTAATCTATTATCTGCATAGTAAATCTTCACACATAAAAAAATACTACTTGAAAAAATTCAAACAAGGAATTTTTCTATTTTTCTATTCCATTATTCATAATATCAAGATTATCACAAAACTATTGCTTTTGTGATCATGAACTTGATTCATTTAATACATTACTGATAGAAATCCATTTTGTAGACTAATTATGTGAAGAGAGTGCATTGGCATTTGTCATAATCCATGTCATGCAGCAGTTTATAACAATTCCATTACCAAACATTTGGGTTTGCATTACAAATACATTTCACACTGACCAGATTCTAATCTCTGACATTAATTGAGTTACAATGTATTTGGGTGCATGGGTGTTTTAATAAAAGCCACTAACATTAATGTGTTTCAACTTCTTCCTTTCAGGGTAATGTTACACAAATTATACCATAATTGTTAATATATTATAAAAACAAATCAGTACACACTATTAGTTACACAACCCTGTACCAAACTCTGGTATGATTTTATGTCATTTCAACAACTGCGCCATTTGTAATTGGGGACATTTTCAGAAAAATATCCAAATTTTCACTTCGATGAAATTTCTGAGGTGAAATTTTCACTTTCATTCCTGATTCACACATTACAAAGGTTAAAGAGACAACTATGCAGCTTGCGCTATTACGAAGACTTTAGAAGGCAAGTGAGTGACATAGTGAAAAGTAAAGTAAAATTTGCTTCTGAAGGATTGAGAGGAGGCCATAAAATAGGATTAATTGATAAGCCCGTAACAAATAAATAAGGCCATGTTTCCACACAAAAGGGACTTAAAAGGTAGAGTAAACAAGTGAATGTGGTGAGTTAATAAGTAGAACATACACATATCAATCAATCATGAGGTGTTCATTCATGCTGGAAACATTTAATTTTTTTTCATTTGTTACAAAAACATCATGAACACCACTAACATCATTCCATCTGGAGTAGCAAGACACTGGAAATCAAAATATTTAAGTGGAATAATGAAATTATCTAATATCAAAAATTATAATACATTGCCACTTACTTTTCTGCCATATCTATCAAAATAACAACTAGTGGTGCTACAACAGCACATACTTTCCCGTTTTATTGGAAACTGTTACGTAGGATTGAAATATTGCATGTTCTCTGCTACTAACATTTTAGCTATTATTTGAAAACGTCCAATTCAACCAAGAAGCGAACTCACTGTTTCTATCGCAGTGTTGTCAAAACTATGTGAACTCTACAACTGCATAAAAATATAATACAAAAGTTTTGTAAACTTGTATTGGAAACAGAAGACTGATACCATACAGCTATATCATGTCACCACAACAATATGTAATTCACAACACTAAAACGTATGCATTCCCTGCATTGTCAATAATCCACTAAAGAATTAGCAATTTTTATTTCAAATATTTCAAATAAATAATTTCTAAAAGATTAATGTGTAAATGTATAACAAAAGGTCAAATATAAGGAATGAACAATGAAATAATACACAAAATTGCAAATTCTAATTTCCGACGCATCTGGCATTGGCAGTGGGCTATTATGTTTGTCATGAAATTATAAAAAACTACTCATTTTCAAAAAATTAAGCATGGTAACACAAAAACCTCATCCTAAATGGCAATTTTCTTTAAAAATTTGTAGCCGTTTTTAAGAAAATGGTGTTAAAGCACTACTAAAAATGCGAAATTTGAAGCTTGTTTTCACAGAAAATTTTTGAGTTTTCAAAAAACTTCAATTGAAGTAATTTGAAGCACTTATACTCATAAATATAATAAGGTTTACAAACTGCTGGTAATGTGCATATCAAGGATGCGAGAGATCTTCCAAAAAAATTACATTTGTGTAAGTATTGAAAAAACCTCAAAATAAACTTTACGTCATATTAAAGAGTGCAAATAGCACTATCCGTTCCAAAAGTTTGAAGAAAAAATTTGGAGCCATTTATGAGAAAATGGAGTTTGAGCTTTCCTGAAAATGCAGAATTTTGAGCTAGTTTTCACAGAAAATGGTTGAGTTCTCGAGAAACTTTACTGGAAATTATTTAAAGCACAGGTACTCATTAATATAATAATGTCAACAAATCGCTGCTGATGTAAATATTAACAATGTGAGAGACAAGTCAAAAAAATTACATTTTTGCAAGTTTTGAAAAAATAAAAAAATAGAGCAATATAGTGTTTATGTCATCTAACAGAAAATCACTATCCATATCAAAAGTTTAAAGAAAAAATTTTGAGCTGTTTTTGAGAAGATTTTGTTTTTGTATTTTTTTTAAATTGCACATATTGCACACAATATTGCGTGAAAACTACTAAAATTTTCAAAAAAATGTACATGACCTTAAAGAAAGAACTCACTATGAAGAATAAATTTTATTTGAAGGAAAAATCTCTGTCTGAAATTTTGTAGTTGGAGGAAGACGCCAAATAAAATTCCCTCTTGCAATTTTTGAAAATTCAGAGTTAAGCATGGAAATCGGACCTATGCCACCTTCATAAGTGTATTTAACTCTATTCTTACAAGAAATTTACAGAAAAAAATTGGAGCCGTTTTTGAGAAAATTTTGAAAATGTCCGGGAGGCTTCATGTAAAGTACCACCCAAAATTAAAATATCGTTTTCAAATTCAAGGGGCCATGAGATCAGCCAGATTGATCAGGGAGTATCAATTTAGGAGAACATCGGCTGAGCGGTTTAGTCGCTAGTGTTGTTCACAGACGCTCAGACGTTTTGCATTCAATTGGTTTGTCGGTATCGAGGACCCACACAACAGGGATTCTGGCTGCACCATGTGTTAGGAGATTTTTTCTTCTTAATTTAGCAACTGGATTTATCCACTCATTACCAGGGCCCTGTAATAAGAAATTTTCTGCCGAAAATCCACTGTTTTTTCACTCAGCAATACATAACTTTCCCTATACTATACATACGTATAGTATACGAGTAAGTAAAAATGAAACATTAATAATAAAATTTAAGCTTCACTTGTGACTCTGAAATCAGTGATAAGGATTACAAGGCAACTGTTCCCTTGGCACAAATACCAATATCAAAGAGAAGAGTGCCATCTAATCTCATTAAAATATTTCATTATTTCCTGATTAATTTTGTGTCTTCAGAATGTAACAATTTTTACAGCCACCTTATAAACAAAACACAAAATTAAACAAAACCTGCTGGATGTATCTCAATAACATAAACAAGAATTAAACAACACTCCCATTACAAAAGTAAATAACAAACAAATTTAAGTTCATCCATGAATATGTCAAAAAAACATACTGTTATTGGATACATTTTTGAAACTAGACTTTCATTTTTCATCACTACATTTTTTTCCGTAATTTGATAAGAATCATACAGTCGACTCCAGTTATAATGAACTTCTGGGGACTAACATTTTTGATTCACTATATCAGAAGATGTGAAAATTAAATAGAATTTCTCCACAATTATTGATATAGAGATACAGCAAAATACATTAACAGCACGAACTGAGAATTGCTCCAACTTTATTTGACCTTAAAAAAATAAATTATTTTCAATTGTTTGTGACATAAATTTTTTATTAGTAATTTCTCTAAATCCTCTTCCAGAGTTTGTGCTCCCTCCATATTTGATTTTGCACTGTCCACTGTCATAATGCAATCTTGACACCCTTCAAGGCCTCTCCCACAGTTGGAACATTGTTTCCCTCACCGAAGACCCTTTTACTCACCTAATAACATAGGACATTGTTTTGGTAGGGGGTTGGAGCTAGTGGTTAATGAAACTGATTGCTTTTCTGCATGGCATGGGTGGGTGTTGCTAGGCCATGAAGCTGTGGCAGTTGCATGCTTCCTGCCACCTACGTAGAACACAATGTGCTTTGTCCCAAGGAATGTAACACCATGCCTGAATCTGACACAAGCAACTGCATGCCACCACCACCACCAGTTGTAGCACACAAAGGAATATTGTTTACACTTTCTAACCATTGTAATCACCGATTAGGAAATTTCCAGGTGCCTGCAGCATTTGTTTCTGCAGTGAAACTGACAGTGAGTGGCATAAAGTCATCAGTAACGACCCCATTGCCCACTATAAACAAGTCTTCTTATGCTTATTTGTGATGTAAGTGAAACAGTACCAGTGAGTTAAGTTCATTATCATTGAAAATCTACTATGACCAGAGTTGACTGTATAATGATTTCACAGTAATTTGTTTAGTAGGTTAAGAAGACCAATTCAATAAGGTCAAAGGGCTACATATACAAATTAACAATTTTTGTAATGAGCAATTATTTTTGGTTTCATTCCCAAATTAAATGTTCTGAATGTGCGATTACCCTCCAATAGGATTTCCTAAGAAACGAAGCTTGCATTGTCCATATTTCCTGCTGCAATTTACAATGTGAAGCAGACCCTTTCAGATGTCAAAATCATCATAATGAACACTGACTGGTCTCTAATGACATGTCAACATTAATCCAATACTTTAATTATTATACTGTATAAATATGTATAGGAATCTGCAGTAGGAGAGGTCATTGCGGAAATAAAGATGTAACTAGCATACCCATGCAAGAACTCCCACATGTAACATTCCACACCCTCTTCCTTATTTTTCCATTTCCATATTAAGCCTGTAATATAGATTATTCTTCAAGACCCTCTTATCCTCCGTCACTTGCTCTATATGTCACCTTATAATTGATAACAATATAATACACTCTTGTCAATACAAACTACTCTTATTTAATTATCGAGTGAAGAGGTACACCCATGTAAATCAATTGCATAGAATATCAAGTAATTAGTAATTTCACATACAGCAAAAATGTAATAGAATGGTCAAAATCTCATCCTGTAGATTATGGTGTGAGGAACATTCATTGAGGACCCAAGCTTCAATATTTTAGTTTTTAAGGCCCCAGAACACTTTGTTTAGGAGTTATTTAATGATATAGATTAAAAAATCCTGACATGAGTTGCGGGTTACATAAATATTTAGATGCATTTTTTAAACATATCCTTCATATTTTAAAGTCAAAGTGCAATTCATCATGTCTCCATGAAATTCTCTTTCTTTAGAGACCTCATTTAAAATTGGTTGTGAGTGAAAGCCGCAAAGGGGAGATATACTATTGAAATAATATAGGAGGCGATTGGTTGCATGTGAGAACCACAAAGGGAAGGTATACTACTGAAATAATATAGGAAACAATTACTAAAATATTTACATATGAAGGACACAAAAAATGTATGTTAAATTATTCTCCCACTGCCTTAGAAGTACCAAAGATCAGGAACCCATGAGCTTGATTCCTGGCTCAGTCAAATCCAGCAGGATACTTGGCAATGAAATATCAAAACATGTTCAGACTTTCTAATCATTATAATTACTGATTAGGTAATTTCCTGTTCTTCTACCACATGCAACAGTGACTCCCATAAGCATATAATTACACACAAACAGCCATCTAACATAGAAACGTACAGATTCCGGATTACCATTTTCTTTGCAGATAAAAGGATGCAGTGTGTAATTTTATAACACTAATCTCAGAAAATATAAGCATGCACTGCTCTTTGCCTACAATTGAAATTACATACATGGGTCTCACAATTCAAGGCATAACATTCAGACTTCACAAATTAAGAACAATAAGAACATACTTTGAAGAGAACAGAGCCTGGAGTTCCATCTCTAGGTGGCTTTGATACATGCAGATGCAATGTTCCACATGATGACACTGAGTCCAAGCACAACACGTATGCTGCATCCTGAAACAAGTCAAGTTTTTTTTAAAAAAATAATGTAATGTTTGTGAAGTTGTGTAAATTTTGGGTTAATTCACAGTTGTATGAGAAAAGAATATGTATAGTTAAGTAAATTCATGCTCAGTTTGAATTCACGCTCGCCAATGAATTCCAATGTTAATTTTGTTTGCTTCCTCCATTTATGTTTTTCTCATGTTAAAGTGATTTGAAGCATGCTCTTTTGGAACTGAATTGCTTTACAATTCATCTATCTAGATGATGTGGAATTGGATTTCAAAATGGAAGATGAGGTTATCTATGACTAGTGTAGAGCTTGCAATGAAACACATGGAGACAATTCCAAGTTCTTCAAATGAGACAGCTGTCTAAGGTTGTTTCCTACAGAGTGTAATTGGTTTAGTTACAAAAAGAGATCAGTTGAAATGAACTCAGTAATAATCATATTAGCAAGACAAATGCTTTGTTTACATAGCACTTATATAGTACATTTTCAGGTTTTAATAACACAAAAATGTTCGTATTCTAAAAACTTAATTTAATTAATTTAATGTCTAAAACACCATTTATTATGTAATAATATAAATATAATTAATATTAGGATCAAATCACATATCATTTTTCTGTTCAAGTAATTTGCTCAACCTTATCATTCACAGTAATCTCAACTGTTCAAGAATACCTCCCCACGAAAAGAACCCTCTTCACCAAACTTCACCCTAACCCTCTTCACCAAAAGAAGTACAAGAGATTAGAAAAAATACATATCTAACAGTGATTCTAATTCTGAAGATGCAAAATCATTATTACAACACAAAATTGCACAATGATGCCAAATTTTTTGAAAAACTCTTCACGACATGATTTAAGAATCTAACACTGATGAATATATTGCATGAATTGACTGGATAGAAATTTCTAACTTAGATCTTGAAGGTGTAGGGCAGTTAAAAAAACAACGACAAAAAAACCTTATGCAATTTTCTAAATTTCAAGAGGTTTTAATGAAAATCAAACTTATATTTAAAAGGTTGTTTTGTTTTATTTTATTTGAGCAAAAGATTTGGAGCTAATTTTGAGAAAATTTTGAAAATGTTTCATATTAAGATGCTCAAGGGTACACTTAAAGAAGCTTCAAATTTGCAGATTTGGATAGATTGATCATGGAACATCCATTTTGGGTAAAATCTTATGTGCAGTGTAGGCATTAGTGTTGTTAACAGAAAGACATACGGAAATTTTGGGGAAAGAAACGGAGAAAAACAAACTTCACAAGGGACGACCCTGAATACAATACTTCTGTCAAAATTACTATGTTGATTTTTTTCAGTATTACACAAGTTTCTCTGTAAATACTCCTTATACTAGGATATGAGAAAGTAAAAGAAGTAGTGAAGTGTTAATAAGTTGTCATTTGGAAATTAATTTTAGTTCAATTTTTAAAGGCGACTGATAGTAGAAATTAAAACTTAACACTTTATCATTAAAAGTTAAACATTATTTTATTAATGAGTGTTTGCATTGTTTCCATTGTGAATAACTCTTGAAACAGATTCCATTTTAAATACTACTGTTTTATATAGCAACAAATGCATTTCATTACCTGAACAACTGAGCTCTCCAGGCCATCTAGTTGATCTTCCAACCATTTCTTGCTTCCCAAGTAATTCAATTTACCAGCTCCAGTAAGGAGAAAAATTAGGTTATAATGAGCATGTGTACTGGTGTTTGAATACAAATGAGAAAACAACCTAGCTAATTCTAACAGCATAGCTACACCTGAACCATTAGAGTCAGCTCCAAATGAAAGTTCCTGCAAAAATAAATGAATACATAAAGTTGGTACACAAATTTAATTTACGATTCTGTACACATAACATGTATGTACAACCACTGTATATTCTCATGACATTTCTAAGTGAATAATTTCCCAAGGAATACAAGAATACTTACTGGAGCAACTCCAAAGCTATCATAATGTGCAACTAAAGCTATGGTGGGTAACTTCTCCTCAACACCATATCCAGATAGTTTGCCCTAAACAAAAATTTCATAAATAATACTTACATATTACATTCATAATGTTAAAGCATTTATAAAATTTCAACACACACTCCAAATGAAACAAAAGTTTGAGAAAGCAAGTGGAAGACTTGGTGAAAATTGTTCGCTCTTTTTTAGCTCCAATATTAATTACGAAGAAGGGAAAACTGGGGGTGAGGGTTGTGAAAGTTGAAGTGAGGATAAGAAAGAGTGATAGCAGATTAGGATAAGTTATTTGAAAGAAGTTTTGTAAATTATTAGATTTGACAAATTAACTCACTTTAATGGATTAGGTATTCATTTCATATGATACTTCAAATATAGGTATCATTTGAATAAAAAATTTATTATGATCAATAAATGGAATCATTATTATGCTCAAGAATATTCTCTCACAATAAAATGCAATAACATACCTGAATTGTAGCAACATTGATATCTTGTTTTGCAGTAGCTTGATTTGTACCAATTACAATCTGGTAACCATTTGCCGAAATGCAACTGAAGAGAACTGAAATAATAAGATGTAGATAATATTACAGGAAATCTAACCTGGCATATATTTTGAATTACACCAAAAATTAATAATGATTAAACCATTGAAAGGATAAGAAAGCATGTCTGAACATTACTGTCTGGTGTGCTTGGAGTTAGAGTGGGTGATGTCATTAATATTATCATTTGATTACACATGGAATCGTTCATTAATTGCAATACTGCCATATCTCAATATTCATTTCCCTTGAAATAGATCTAGAAGTTGTTTTGTTCCAAGGAGAAATTAAATGCTGATAATTTTATTGATTAATTCAGGTACGGCAATTAAAATTAAGTTAAAGTTAATTCCATAAACAGAAATAACTCAAAGTTGTAAATTTTCAATTGTGACAATACAGCAATTAATAAACCTGATGATGATGATGATGATGATGATGATATTCAATTAAAGTGATGCAAGATTTTACATTTATGAAATAGCTAGGATGCAGCTATGCTAATACACATAACTGCACAAGTAGCTACAGTGGTGGAACTAGGGGGGATTATGGTTGAACCCAAAGCCAACCTTTGTAACTTTACTTAATTTGCTCAAAACAATCATCACTTATTGAAAGAATCAGATTTATACGAATATTACCAAAATGAATACATATTATTTTACATTAAAGCAATGTTTTAAAAAAAAATTATTATTTTATTATTTTTTTAATTTTTTAAATTTCATTTCAATGATTACGGTGTAGGGAGGAGGAGCTGAAATGAAATTTTCCCTCTTCCCAAGAAATATTTTTCTCATAATACACTTCTCTATTTTCCCTTTCACAATTTTCCCCCTCTTCTCCTGCTTTTACTTTTACTGCTTCTACTGCTTTTACTTCGTGTAGTTCTTTCCCTTTACTGTTTTGTAAGCATTACTTTAAAGAAGATACATTACTAGGATATCACGAGCAAAAAATTCATTATTCAGGTGATTTATTAATCAGAAACTTGATTATTCAGCCAAGTTGTGAGAAAAACGTATCATCCCAAGATGTGTGTCAAAATGGGTATCAACACAAACAATTCAAGATTGTACTCCAATTTAAATGTAGTGTCCCTTCACTGTGGGTGTAGGAAAGGAGGACAATGTCATCCAATCAGGAGCATTAATACCAAAAATTTAAGTTGTAACAAAGCTCTTGATTGGAGAATTGTGTACCCTTCTCCTTCCCACTAGTGACCTTCAAGGGACACTACATTTAAACTATATTTAATAATTATTTTTGTGATCATCACCATTAATCTTCATTAATTGTGGAAATCTGCATGCCTTCAAATGAGGATGCTGGACACTCAATGCTATTATGGTGTGGAGCTTTACTTGAGTAGAAATCTTCTTGTTCAGTTCTTTTGAATTTAACTTTGCAACTTTCTGTTTGAACACATCAGTACAACAGTGAATGTTGTACAGGTAAGTGAATAGGCTACTGTATTCAAGCAAACAAATGAGCAAATAAATGCAGGTAAATCCAACTGAAGATGAAGTTCTGGATGAAATGATAGATCCTGCTGAGGTGCAAAGGCATGTTGAAAATATTAGAAATGCATCACTGTACTTTTATAATGTTAGATATTGTCAAAGACCTCAATGCTATAATGCATTTTTTAACAACGCTTTCACAAACTGGGATATCCCAATGTATCTTTGTAAATCGAGATGCAGTATGACTCAAAGGGGTGCAAATTAGTGACTGTCCTTTGAAGATTCCCACAGAACTGGAAAATTTTAAGGGTTACTCTGATTAAAAATACGTCAAGGACGGAGAAATATCTTTTGTTAAGTGGAATGACAATAGATGTGTAACAATCAACCCAAAATAATGATTGTTGATTGTTTGATTGATCAATCAGGGCACATCAACTGCTAAAGTCGCTAATCCCATAAGTGTAGTGAATGTGCTTTATGCTTGAAGTTAGGAGTGTTTCTCCCCTATTGGATGGTGAGATCTGGCACAACCTACAAGTCAGCTTGCACAGTATTTTTCGCCTTAAGTATCTCCCCCAGCAGGGCACCGCCCCAACCAGGTCAAACTCTAAGTATCCAACTGGTCTATCAACATACGTGGGTAGTGCAGTATACAGAGTCTTTAGCTTAACACGCAACCCATATCTGAGAGCACTTGTTCTTGATTTGGCAATTTGGTTACCGTTTTGTTTTGTCACCTTTCAAGTTAGCCATGCCTGGCATGTTGAGACAGCAGAGGAGGAGGCAACCATCAGGTCATAAGCTGCAGCAACATTCCTGTTTGTATTTTTCCCATTCAAGAGCTTCATCAAGCAGGTACATGGCTAATGTGCCAAAATCTTTTGGTGCTGCAAAGAGTGGGTGGGGTGGGGTGGGGTGGGGTGGGGTGGGGTGGGGTGGGGTGGGTGTGGGGTGGGCTGGGGCGATTCTATCCAGTATGCTTAAGAAACAAAACTGTAATAAAGATGTGGGGGGAAAGTTATGACTGATTTATCAATCTATTAACATAACAATAACTATACAATACAAAACATAAAATAACAATAATTATTATTTAAGTAGAGCCAGCTCAGAGAGAAATCAGAAAGATATCTCATGAAACATTACCGCCAAGCTCTTCATTATTTATAACAATAATGTATTAATATTCTTATGGAATCTACTTAATAAGCAAATAAGAAAATCTTAATAAAATTATTAAAAGTACTAATAAAATATAAATAAGTAGTAAATTAATAATTATTGAAAATAATTAATAAAAAATAATAAAATATAATTTCTTTAAAACAACAAAAAAGTGACCAAGTAAAAGCTCAAAGTGACCATCATTTATCAAGAGACAGGCGTTTACTTTTTTCGGTGTAGTGGCTGCAGTACATTGAAAAGTAACAAGACAGAATAAATGCTTTCTCTTTCTTCCCACTAAAATTACACATATTCTCTCGGCCAGAAAACTGAGGGCACTTAACCGGGGGTCGCTAAAAGCGAAAGGGATGCCGAAGGTATTTTACGCGTTGCCGAATAGCGAAAACAAGAGGTGGTGTTTCCAGACCCGGGTTGCAAGTTACGATAAAGACCCGGTATGTGAGTGGAAGTAAGGATAAGGAAGAGGAAGGAAATAACACGCACCGGGATGTTCTCGCTGCCCTCGACGAGAGAGCCGTGGAGTATCACACATACTCCACGGGTAACGCGAAAGTTCTGCGCTATGTCCTTCGGGGTATCCCGCTAGAGCTTTCGCTTCAGGGGCTACACGATAAACTGGAACGTCTTGGGTTTCAGGTTCGTAAGCTGGAAAGGATGACCAGCCAGCGGCCGGGACGACAGGACAGGGTGCTGCTGACCCTGATCATAGCAACGATGGACGATACGGGGCGTCATCGGGCGATCCGCGAGGTGACTGCGATACATGGGCTCCGCGTGCGCGTGGAAGCGTATCAGCCACCACGCGGGCCCACGCAGTGCCACAATTGCCTGGATTTCGGGCACGTGGCACGCAACTGCAGGCAATGTGGCGAAGGCCATGACGGCACGCAGTGCCCGCTGGAGTTAAACCTCCCCAGTGGGAGAGTTAGATGCTCTAACTGCAAGGGGAAACACCACGGCGCAAAGTATAAGGGACGCCCCGAATACAAGCGCAATTGTTTTAAGGGAACTTCGGCGCAGCAGCAGCGGCACGAGCGCCAGCAGCGGGACCGCGAGCGACGCGCCCGCATCCAGGCGAGGCGAGCAGCCGACACGCAGTCGGAGGCGTCGCGTTCTCCCCCTCATGGGAACATTCCCTCTACTCCATCGCCGCAGCCATCGCGGCCTCGCGCCGCTCGCGTGGAGCAGTAGTAGATATCTCTGTATCTAGGGACTCTACTGGAACAGCGGAGGCAGACGGCGGAGGCGAGCCCTCTTCCCGCTATCCCGGACGAGCAGACACGTGTGCTGAAACGCAGCTGTGGACGGCCTCGCCCGAAACGGGGTCGCTCCGGAGCACGAGATGCAGGCGCTTCTGCGAGCAATTTCCGGCCGCAGAAGCACTCCAGTCGAGTATCATGCTCAAGGTGGTGCAGCAGTTGTTCTCACATGAGGTGATCGCGGCTGCTGCGGCGGAGGCGATGGAGGAGGCACGTCCTTCCTCGCCAGCACCACGTCCCACCCCTGCACCTTAAACAATGGCTATGCCTCCTTTTTGTAGTAATTGCGGCACCATTGCATTTTGGAACTGCAACAGCATCTGCGCGCGAGCGAAGCAGTCAGAACTACACAGCTTTCTCTCTCGGCATAATATTTCTGTTATGATGCTGTGTGAAACATGGCTTAACCCGCATCTTTCTCTTAATTTTCCAGGCTTTATCTGCTACAGAAACGACAGAGCACCACAAGCAGCTAATTCGAAGAACGCCAACAGAAGAGGCGGAATAGCAATACTAATACGACATAGCATAATTCATTATGTTTCCGTTTTGCCACAGCTGCAGCACGCCAAGGCCACTGCTGTTGTCGTTCAGACGGAACGCGGGCCGCTGCGTCTTCTTTCTCTCTACGCTCGTCCTCACCACTCCGCGGAGACGTTGCAAAACTACTCGAGGAAAACAATACCCCAACACTCGTGGCTGGCGATTTTAATGCCAAACACACGGCCTGGATCTCCCGCATCATCTGCCCTCGCGGCCATAAGCTGAAAGAGGTGGCCAACGTGAACGGCTGAGAGATCTAGCCCCCACTGCACTTACCTACTTTCCTTTCAGTATGAACGGCAAGCCTGATGTTTTCGATATCGCACTTCGCCAAGAAAGTCACTGCCCTCCTACACTCATCAACTAAGAGCTTTCTTCTAACCACTTTCCAGTGCTAGCGGGTATGAGACGCGGCGGCCTGTCACTGTGTACTGCACCTACGACGCAGAAGCGGCGCACTAATGGGAAGCAATTTCACACGGCGCTGGAGCAGCGCATACCTGACGCGTCTGCTCTTTCAGGACAGAAGCCGGAGCTGTAAAATTTGCGGAAGTAGTGACTGACAGCCACAACGCAGCAGCTGAGAAGCATTCCTCTAAGAAGCAGCAGCCATTAACACCTTACTTGTTACATTTAATTTCAGTGTGGCAGAGCACGCGACACCCAGCTGACAAACGGGAGCTGAATCAATTAAAAAGTAAAGATAACTCGAATTAGAAGAATACCGTAATCAGAAATGGGAAAAAACTATTATCAGGCCTCAAACCTGAAGATAACTCACTGTGGAAAATTACTCGCATGCTTTCTAGGACACCAATTTCAGTGCCGCCGCTTCAGACCAGCACAGAAGAGTTCGCTGAATTGAACGAGGCGAAAGCGGAACTTCTTGCCAATGTTCCAGAATCTCAGTTTCACCCGGTCGAGGAGGCGCCGACAATACCGCACGTGGTCGAAGTACAACAAATGGTAGTGGCGGCACTGCACACGCCCGCCGACGAGCCGAGTTTCACTACAGAAACAAAAGTTAAAGCGACCATTGCGGAGCTGAAAGCTAAAAAAAGCTCCCGGCCCCGACAGCATCTCCAACGACGTCCTGAAGAAGCTGCCACTAGCAATACCACAGGTTGTATCTGGTCTTGTCCAGTGGGTTTTGAAGGATGATACTTCTTGCTTCTTCACGTACCCCAGGTAGTTCATTCCATGTATTCACTATCCTATTTGTGATGAAGTGGGATCGATGGTTGGTTTGAACCCTCTCATGCAATTTTTTTGAACGACCTCTCAGCTTGTTCCACAAAGTACTTTGTATGTTGCGATCGGATAAAATTATCTTCTCTTTTCTAGGCTGAGTAGCTTCAAGTCTGCATCTATCCTTATATTCACACTGTTGTAGCCCTCTTGGAATTTTGGACAACCCCCTCAGTGTTTTTTCAAATAGTTCAATATCGTATTTTTTGTATCAAGGGGATCAGACTAGATTGGCATATTCAGCATTGATCTAATGCATGCCACATAGGCTTTTCGACACGACTCCATGTCGAGGTTTGCAAATGCCTTCCGTATAAGATAAATCGACATATTAGCTTTTTTGCCACAGCTCGGGCTTGGCTTTTCCACTTCAGATCCCGGGTGATAATCACTCCACAGTCCATTTCAGATTCCATTGATACAATAACATGATGACTAGTGGTGTAAGGTAGAACGGGGTTGTTCTTTCCTAAATGTAGGGCCTGACACTTCAAACCATTTAGTGGTAAAAGCCAAGTGTCAGATCATTTTTGTACTTGCCTCTTGAAGTCGGTTATGAAATATCAGGGGGTTACAAATAATTTTGTATCATCCACATTGCAGTTCCAATTCGATTTCAGCTGCTCTCCAAAGTCAGCGGTGTACAAAATAAATAACAGGGGACCCATAACTTTTCCCTGCGGCACTCCACTGGAAATTCGGCAAAGATAAAACGTCATTTACTCATACCTGAAAAGTTGACTTTCCAAGGTTCTCTCTAATCCAAGCTACAAGGTGTCCACTCAAAGCTATACGCTCCAGTTTCCAAAGGGGTCGATGATGTGGAACCTTATCAAAGACTTTTTGCGAAATCAAGAAATATTATGTCTATTGATTCCCTGTTATCCAAAACATTCGTCCAAATGTTTAGAGAACATAAAAGGTTTGATACACCGATTTGACCTTTGACGAATCTGTGCTGTTGGTCAGGATGTGATTGTTTCTCTTCGCAAAGTCCTGTAATCTCAACGCTATTTATTCTTTCCATGACCTTCCCTACTACACTACAACACTACAATGGCTGATTGGATGATAAAGTTTCTGAATTTTTAGTTTCCCTTCTTAAAAAAATTGGGGTAACAATGGCGCGTTTCCAAGAAGTATGCTTAGACTGTTTGAAAATAATTTTCAGAATTGGGGCTATATGTGTAGCACAGTTCCTGAGTAGGATGTTTGGAAATTCATCAGGCCCGGTCGTTGAATGTACGTTCAAGATTGTAAGGATGTCTAATTTCAATTTCGTTAAATCAATGTCTGATAGAATGGGGCTTGTTTCTGAGGTTTATTGATATTTAACGCAGGTTTAGCTGTGTGGACCCTTTCAAACTCATTTGCGACAAATTCCAACAGGATCCTCTACCCTATCGTCATTTTCTTTCTCCAAAATGTATGGCACAGCAACTTTTGCAGAGAGCTGTTAACAGATGTGCGAGTAGAATCTGCCTCATTCTCTTAACGCTTTTCTCATTGCTTTTCCTTCTTTTTCTAGAGTTTACTAAAATCATTTGGGACTATCCAATTAATCTTGTAGTCATTTTTACTTCCAGTCCTTTCTGAGCCAAAGACAATGTTTTTTCATGGCATTTCTTTTTTTATAGTTTATCCAAGACTGAGCAATTTTTATCTTTGTTCTCATTTTCGGAGATGTTGCTGGTAGAAATGACATCAGCCTATCCGGAGGGTCATTTTAGCAGTCATCAATATCAATATCGCTGTAGTTTTTCGGAACTCCTGCACACAGTAATAAGCATTCCAATTCAGCATTTATGATTTAATAATCAGCTTTGAAGTAGCCGGGCATTGTTGCAACTTAATTAGTGATTCACTCGAAACTGCATTCTAGTTATGATCACTAAATGATAGCTACATCCAATTATTGGTCCTAGGATTGGTGGAGTGATCATGTTTTCTTTATTTACCATTACTAGATTCAGAATAGCAGGCATTTGTCCCTCTCTGCATCTTGTTGGCTCTTCCATTTTCTAAGATTGGTATTGGTGTCCATTCTCACAAACTCCCGCTCAATCTCCATTTTAGGTGTTGGGCCACTCTCATTTCAATGAATTGTTGGTAGGTTAAAGTACCAAATATCATTGTGGGTTCTTTCCTTGTACTAATTATTTCAATTATCTCAAAAGGTTTGAAATACTTTGTCTGTTGTGATCTTGGATCCAAGGTGACTGGTAAGCAGATGCTGCCAATGAAATCAACAGACCCAAGAGGAATTCTAAGCCACAATGCTTCTATTTCCAGACCTGCAAAATCCTCTAGACAGACAAGTTTGGAGGCAAAGCCTACGACTTCATTCACTATACACATCAAGACCCCTCCACCTCTTTTTTGTATATGATCTCTTCAGCAGACAGTGTAACCTGCAGTCTGTACAAAGGACTCCAGAATGCCTTCGTGTAACCAAGATTCTGTGATAATCACAATGTCAGGATTAAACTGTTGTATTTCTAAAAGAAACCTATCTAGCCATTATAGAGAAATATTTGTATACATAAAATTGAAAATTGACATTTACAGCTAATCTCTGCTTGCTACTACTTCTATTTGTTACCCTGATTCTTAGTTACAATTTTTGGAACTCCTCTGATGAACTTGACTGTTAAGTTCATGTTTGTTTTCTGCTTTTTCCTCAGCTCATCTCAGAGTTTGATAAGTTCTTGCCTTTGAGTTGGGGGTCATATCATTCTTCACCCACACTTCTAGCAGTAAGCATTTTCCATTGAGGAGAATCTTCTTGGCAAACAGTCTGCTTGAAAGTATCATCTTCAGATATTTGAACATTCAGTTCCTGCAGTTTTTCACCAAGCCTGAGCATAAGCTGGATACACACTTCTGGGCACAGGTTCAAATCTTCCAAAATAGCTGTAATAGTGTTGAGCATGAGCATGACTAGCTGCAGCATTACCTTCTTTGCTTTCCTTGGTTCTGATGGTTTGTTTTCGTTTCTGCCTTTCTTCAAACTCCTGAAAAATATCCTTATTTTGATTTTTTTTGTTTTGTTTTCTGTTGTTTTTGTTTTGGTTTTTTTGTTGTTTTTATTTTGTTTTCTGTTGTTTTTTGTTGTTTTTTGTTTTTGTTTTCTGTTTTTTTTTTTTTTTTTTTTTTTTACCTTACTTATCTCTTTACAAGTATATTGAAGTTTGGTAGCTCTGTAAAATTACAACAGCTTTTCAATTGTCTAACTCCATCCACTCTGTACCTAACAAATGATACCTCTAGCCCAATGTCCTCATGACAACAGGCAATATTTCAGTAACAATATGCAAGTAGTTAAACCATTAAATTATGTATTATGTGTTGAGAGATTTTGCACACATCTCTAAATTAGATTTCAATTTTCAAAAAAAAAAAAAAAAATTATATATATATCAATGGCTCTCAACTTTAGGCATGGTACAGTTCAGAAAGAAATTATATAAATTCCCTCGGAAGAGAATGCTCCATGCCACTACAGAAGTCAAATACCAAAAAGTCTCAAAAGTTTAATATTAAAACAGAGTAAAAGGTAAAAATCTGTAGTGGAGTAATATCACTAACAACATTACTCGCCATCTTAATTATATGAACTTATGAGCATACCGACTTTATTATTAAAAAGTAATATCTATGTGAATAAATAGAAAAAACAAATCCCATTATAATTAAAATAAAAAAAATTGTAGTTTTATACGAGGTGGTCTGAATGCTATGTAATAGTGAACTTGCCTTGCAGTGCAGAATTGGAATGATCTTCTGGTACATAACTATGTGACAAGTCATTTACTATGTTATCCAGTTCTTGTGACCATTCAGCAAAATAAACAGGAATTAAAACTTCCTGTTTCATCATCACTTCCTCAAGTTGAAGAATTTGCTAGAGGATTAAAAATAGAAGTTAAATGTATTTTATCATAAGGGAATTAGTTTCTAAATTATATACACAAATATATTTTGCCAAGGAAGAGAAGAAAATACTGAACAAAACAAACACAGCTCCACTCTCCTCGAGACACTTTTACAATTTTTAATTTTTAAACAGGAGAAACATGCCTTGAGTTATATACATAGACACATTTTTAGAAAATGTGATAATGTTACCATTACCTGAACTGAATTTAACTGAACTGAAATTTGAGTAAGAATTATTACTATTTAACTATGGGGTGGTACTTTAAAATGAACAAGACACCAGAATGCAATTCTCACAGATTTTATGAGTGCCCAATCCTAGCATTAACATTACTGAGTCAACATATTTGGAAGTTTGCAGACGAAGGTTACAGTCAAGTTTTTCTAATCTTCAAGATAAAAATTACCTCAATTAGTTTAAACAAAAAATATAGACTTGTATTTGCAATTAATCAATGCAAGCATACATCTATTTCATAAACAATCAAATTAAAATATAACAATTCCAAATGGCAATGACATTCTCATTATTAATTCATAGCTACTTAGAATTTTCTAGCAAGAAATTATTATACCACACTGAAATCAAAAATGATCCTAGGAATACTGCAACTGGCTTCAACAAAATAAATGCTCTTACAGAGCAGGACAGAGATACAGGACATTATATGAGAGAAAGAAACCTCTCAATCTCTGCAACACATTACGTGGGAAAATGATGTCCATCTGAACAATTCAGTTCTCCAACATTCTAATCTGAACAAAATTTAAATTAAACACAACTATACGCCCTCCTTAGTTCTTTGTAATAATTAATGAAAATAAATGCTAATTTCCACACTAATTAGTTGCAAATGGGTAAAACTTTCATAGAAATTGCTAAGTCTTTCATCTATCATTACTGATGCTCACAATGACAACTGTTGCATGTAGCTTAAATTTTCTATTCTTGACTGTCCTTCCTGAACCACAATTAAAAGGATGATATGAAATTTCTCACAGTACCATTTTTTGGTACAATTGGACCTGGAGACACAACATATTATTTTACTGATCTACTTAAGAGGGTTAAAATTTTGAATTCTGTTTTGTATCATCAATAGTTATTTATTTAATTCTGTAAAATGTTACCCACTAGAAAACGAGGTCAATGTTCATTAACAGTGTGATGGGAACAATAGATAGTACCGACAATCATTCTTCTATCATTCTCATCCAATATCTCAGAATTACAACTGACAAACCCTTTAAAAGGCACTGTAGGGTTCTGCCATCAACATAATAAAAACATGTTCTAAAATTTGAAGATTAGTGTTTCTAAGAACACACTACAAATTCAATTGCTTTCAATATTTCATTAAGCAATAACTTTCTAAGAAATTGTTTATATCTGTTATCATGCTTAATGCCATTTCTGGGCATCAAAGATGTCAAACAGGCATCTTTTACCAATTTTCAGTTAATAAAAAAAATTAGAATTTTATAATAAAGTTTCTGCATTGTAAATAATTTCAGAATACTATGTGAAACATGCCATGAGGTACCAGATGGCATAAGAATATTCAGAGATTAAAGTCATCTATATACACATTCTAACTTTCTAAAATACAGTAACACCTTATCACAAGACATTAAAGGATAACATTCTCTTCCAATCTCGTGTTACAATTCCCTCACGTCACCTCATGAATGATAAATTAAAGAGGTCTTAACTAAAATATATGGCTGAGAAAACTACAAGGGACAAAAAGCAATAATATACCATTCAATATAATTACCTCTTTGGCATCGTTTTCAAGATTTGCAATGTTTTGAGGTAAAATAACTAATAACGCGCCAGCTTTGGCGTGTATTTCTTTGAATTGATCGTATGTTAAATCCTCCAGGCGTGTCACAACACAGTGGCGAGTTGTGCTCCATCCACTTAAAGATCTCGCCTCCAGGTTCACAGGAGAGTAACGACAACCTGTTACATGAGCCGAGTAGAAGGGTAACGTTACAAAATGTGACAATATTGCTCAAGAGGTATTCACATACTATTTTCCTACCGCTTACCATGAGGCACACCGTGCAAATCATACTGTTGCATTCTATATGCAGGGAACTCATGTGCTGCCTGTACAGGATTTACCGGCGATATTATAATAAATATAGGAAGAACAATTACAAGGTAGTAGGGAAAATATTCTTTAAATAGGTCAATCACACCATCCGATTCGAACCACATACTGCACTATTTACAATTTTCCCCACTCTCTCAGAAGACTTGGATGATAAATATAACCACAAAATCTAAGTCACACACTCATGTGAAGATAATTCGATGCTCTACTCTTAACTAACAATGCTGCCACTCTTCTCCCACATGTTTCACTCAAACATGTATCCACGGAAGAATCCACAGAACAAAAAAGACATAATTTCTCTATGATTTGACGAAAAAGGTATTCGGAATGACGTCACAACGTTTGGCGGGAAAGTTGGATGGAAAGCTGAAGTGCGCATAAGCGTTTCTTAGAGCATTACGAGTATTAAGTTTTTAGTTTACATTACATTGACATTATTAGATTATATTCGTATTAAGTTTTTAGTTGTATTATATGGCTGATTGTTTCTTGTCGTTCGTTATTCACAATGATATTTACTTCCTTTTGGGTTGTTTAAGTTCTAGCTGCGCATGTCATTCACAAATTTGTTCTTAAAATAAACACAATTCTGTCAAACATGTCAAGTCACTGCCTTTTCATTTCAAAAATGGTTTGAAGTAAAAGTTACAGCAAATATCAAAAGGCGACAATTTATGAAAAAAAATAGTATTGAACTGGTAATGGATCAATTGCAATAAAGATGTCCAGAACACGTGACTTTTTGTATACTTATTTTTTTCTTTCTTGGCGCGTGAGGGCGTGTCATCTAAATGGAATATCTCAGGGTATTTCGTGTCGTTCTCGGTTGTGCAGCTAGTAGTCGCATGATCGCACGCACTGCTCAATACAGTCCCGATCATGCGACTCATGCAAAGTCATAGAAATTCGCCCCCTAGTAATAATGCTTGGTGAATGGCGCCTTTGTAATCTAGGGTTAAGCTAGAAATAACTAAAACACTATTTGATCCTGATTTTATATCCATTCTATTTAGTGCAGCTAAAGTTTGTCTTTGTAATGTTTCATTATTGCAACAAACGCTTTTCATTATTTATGGAAAACTTGATATTTTTGGTTGTCACTTTTGTAGTGAGTGTGGGATATATTTAGTTAATAAAATTTTTCATCAGTTGTGCTGTTTTAACATCTCTCCAAATTATTCAACCCCTGTCTCAGTGGTTGTGATACCCCAAGTGACTTTCAAGTAGGTGATTGTAATTTCCTTTGTTAAATTCCTTTATATCACTTTAAATTCCTTTACATGAAGCCCCCCGCACATTTTAAAAATTTTCTCAAAAACGGCTCCAAATTTTTTCTTGAAATTTCTTGTGAGAATAGAGTAAAATACACTTATAAAGGTAGCAAAGGTTAAATTTTCACATTAACTTTGAATTTTCGAAAACTGCAAAAGTTTGCATTTTTTGGGGGGTCTTCCTACAACTACAAAATTGAAGATAGAGATTTTCCCTTTGAATAAAATTTGTTCTCCATAGTGAGTTCTTTCATTAAGATCATGTACATGTTTTTGAAATTTTTAGTTTTCGTGCAATATTGCGTGCTATATTTGCAATTGTAAATAATTACAAAAACACGATTTTCTCAAAAACGGCTCCAAAGTTTATCTTTAAACTTTTGGTAGGGATAGTGCTAAATGTAGTCTATACTATGAGATGACATAAGAATCAGTTTGCTTTATTCTTTCGTTTTTTTCACAAATTACAAAAATGTATTTTTTACCTTTCTCTCACGCCGTTAATATTCACATTAGCGGCGATTAGTTCTCATTATTATATTTATGAATACATGTGCTGTAAATAATGTCATACAAAGCTTTTCGAAAACAACAGTTTTCTGTGAAAACTAACTCAAACTTCCCCATTTTCACAAACGCTCAAACGCCATTTTCTCATAAAGGGCTCCAAATTTTTGCTTCAAACGTTTCTAATGGATAGTGATAATTGCACTCTTTAATGTGAAGTAAAGTTCATTTGATGTATTTTTTTAAAAAATTACACAAATGTAATTTTTTTTGAAAGATCTCTCCCGCCGTTTAAATGAGCATTTTCAACAATTTGTAAACACTATTGCATTTGTGAATTAAAGTGCTTCAAATTACTTCTAATGAAGTTTTTCGAAAGCTCAAAACGTTTCTGTGAAAAAGAGCTTCAAATTTCGAATTTACAGTAACTCCATTTTCTTAAAAATGGCTCTAAAGTTTTCATAGAAAATTACTATTTAGGACAAAGTTTCACTGTTCTTTAATATTCTTAAAAGAATATCTCTGTTCCGCTATTTGGAAAGCGAAAAATTAAGAAAATTTTAAAAAATGTACTTTGGGGGCGATAAATAGCAGCTGGCAAGAGTATGTGGCAAGTCCGAATAGCTAGCCGAGACCAAAAGAAATAGAAAACTAATACGGGAGAGTCTGTGCCATTCTGTTGCACCACTAGTCTTAATTCTGGGATCCCTAACCTAAGCCCTAAACAAGTTGAATTCTGAATACAGAAGGAAATGAGCGTTCTTTTGGGCAAGAATTGATAAGAAAATAAGCGCTATGGTGTAATAAAAACAATTTGTAAAGGAGACAGCTATAGCTTCGGGCTGTTATCCCTCATAGTGCACTTCGGAAGGGATCGACTTCCTGCCGCGACAAAATCGAGAACGATAATTTGAATAACTATATTTTCCAGTGTCCTAGAAGACGTGCACAGATAGTGAAGTTACATTTATGTCCAGAAGCAAACAAGGGGCCATCTGAGCATTCACTCAAAGGATCAGGGAAATTGGACGAAAAACTGATCGTGATGGGGGTCATTGACCCAAAGCTGAAGAATATTACTTGTTACAGGTTGTTTAGAATTATACAGTCCACACAGTAAATAATGCATTACATATTTTTGAAATTTCTAAAAACTGTCCAATTATTTTGTACTTGGCATTTTCCGCGCGCTTTGTTATTTTTGAGATGGCAGCGGTGTAGGTGTACATGTAGAGAAAATGCTAAGGCAAGTAGTAGGAAGGTAGCCGTGATTCAGAAAGCGTGGCTCTGTTTTTCGTTTTTCGAGTTAAGCGTGGGTCAGTTAAAACGTTTTACGAGAACAGGAGTTGCGAGTGTGGACGCAAGCATCGTGATACGGACTGTTATAGAGAATCGGGCAACAAAGTTCTTTTTGTTTAAGACTGTGTGAATTTTTTGAACTAATAAATATTTACAATACGTATCATTGTTAAAATTAAATTATTCTTCTTCTTCTTAGTGAGGCTCAACAACATTATTTGATAATTGTTTTGGCCTGTTCAATTATGGCCTTCCATTCTTTTCTGTTGTTCACTTTCACGGTCCAGTTTCTTATTTTCATTGTCTTGAGATCATTTATGACATCATTTTCCATCTTGTCTTTGGTCACCCTTTAACTCTGGTTGCAAGAGAATTCCATCCGAAGACTTTCTTTACCAGCCTATTGTCATTCATTTTGTAAACATGTCCCATCCAACTTAATCTTAACTATCTGATATGATTAATAACATTTTTGTGTTTTATTATGTTATCCAACTCGGTATTATATTTTATTCTCCATATACCATTTGGTTGTTTAACTGGTCCAAAAATCCTCCTTAACATTTTTCTTTCAAAAATCATTAGCCTTTGAATGTCAGTTTCTCTGAGGACCCACGTTTCTGCTGCGTACGTGACTATGGCCTTATTACTGCCATATAGGGCCGTATTCATAGTCGTCACTTATAGAATAAGAAAATACTTAAGCTATAAGAAGTTACTTTTGATAAGGAAATGCTTATGCACATTTGGTATTCATAGACGATACTTAACATAAGTATGACGCTAGCAGTGTCTTGTGTGGCAACAGCGCATTGGGTGGTTCACAGCCACTTGAATCCTGCCTGAAACGTCCCATCAAGCTGGCCGTGAACTATTCTTATGCATGCATCCGTAGGCATCCGTGTGGTAACCTAACCTATACAGTTACTTAAATAGTGGTAGTAACTTAAACAATGCCTTAAATAGTGGGAATTCGGTAAACCTCAGTTAATTGTAGCTGATTTTTTGCCACCAACGTTTACCAAAACACGTCCTTTCGTCCGGGTAAAACGCTACCTTTTCTTAAATATTCCTGATCATTGTGCATTTCCGGGGGGTTGTACACATCACGTAAATATAGCGAAGAACAATGCAGTAATAAACATTTCTATAATGTTCAAAATCGTAGTCCATTTCCATTTCTTTCACATTACGACTATTTTCAACCCACCAAGAGACGATTCACTATAGCTATAAGTGGAAGCTGGGCCTTCCTTATAGCTATAAGAAGTTTCTTATGCAAGCGGATAAGATGCCACTGTGAATTGAAAAACGTTATAAGGAACTCCTTAAGATTTTCCTTATTTTAAGTGACGACTATGAATACGGCCCATAGAGTCTTAATGTTGCACTTTTAGATTTGCACCCAGGGCGAGCCTCAGCTACTGGGCTGGTCCACAGGTGGTGGATAGTGGATCGATCTATAAATATGTGGATTAGGGGCAATGAAGGCAAGACCAGAGCCCTTCCGGACCAAGGCGGCAGAATAAGGGAGTGTGGGAGAGTTACTTGTGGCGGAGTATCACTCATTAAAAACTACATGTGCTCAATGCTTGTTCTGTGATCTGGCGAGCAAGCACCGCCAGTAAATAGGTGCTGCCTCCGCTGCCTTGCGGGAAGGGATGGACCGAAAGTACCTAAGGGAAGGAAAACCCTAACAGAAAACCATGGGCAGAGAGGGCTCTGAAAGGCATGATGCTAACCTCTCTAGGGGAGTAAACCCTACACAAATCCTGGTCCTCCAATTGGTCATCCAACGGGGGTTTGGACGTTAGGCCAGCTCCCTATCTCCTGGAAAACATCATACACTGCTAAAAAGTTCAATGAACGGCCTCGGGAAAGTAAGTTAAGGAAACGACCTAAGCAAAATAAAAAATATGGTAATGAATATCGGATCTTGGAATGTTAAAATTAAATTACTTTCCTTTTTGATACTCGATAAAGTCTCTAATTGTATAGAAACAGTTATGCAGCAGAAAAGATTTTGTTGTGAACTTCTGTACAGATTTTAATAGTTTAAAGTCATCAGAGTTTTAGCAGGTATACTCTAAATAGCGCCCTTTGTGAGTGGCGCCCATGGCACGTGCCATGTCTGCCATACCGTAGATACGCCTCTGAATGTCATCTCTAGATTTTCCCTGTTGCTGCATATTCATGTAATTATAAGCGCATATTTTGTTAAAATAGAGACTTATCTGTAAAACTTGTCATCTTTTCATAGAACCCTTGAAGTTTCATAGAACACTTTAAGTATCTAGGATGCTACATTTCATACGGAAAAGACATAAGCTTGGATGTAAAATTAAATAATTTCCGAAATATACGTGAAACAATTTACAGAAAATTAAGGAATTTCTTAAGTTTTCGGTTTCCTAAAGGTAGAACCAAAATATTACTTTAAGAATATTAAAGAGAAAAACCTAGTCATAAATGGAAAATTTCTTCAAAAATTTGGAGCAGTTTTTAAGAAAATGGCGTTTAAGTGTTACTGTAAATGCGAAATTTGAAGCTCTTTTCTCATAAAATTTTTGAATTTTCAGAAAACTTCATTTAAAGCCATTTGAGGTACTTTAACTCGCAAATGCAATAGTGTTTACAAATCGCTATGCACAGGTGTTTGGCACGTCACGTTCTGAAGTAATCAAGGAGGTTTCTTGTACTTATCGAACAGCTATGGATACGGAGTTGCCCAGCAGTGAGAGGCAAATGCCACATGTGTAACGCGCGATCACAGTGAGGCAGATTTCGGCTCGCCGTTTTGATTTCGATGGTCCGACGTCGGACGTTAATCGGTTATTGGATGAAAATCTGTTTCGTTTGTTTCTGACAGTTCCATTCGCCCGAAATTAGCTGGAGAGTCAAGGCCTTCTACAATATGAAGACCATCTGCACAGGGGCGTAGCGTGGATTTTTTAAGAGGGGAAGCGGCATATTCTGTATTCAACTTACGTCGTTTACGGATGGTTCGAGGAACTATTTAATTAAAAGTACCTTGTTAATGGAACTTTTCATGGGAAATTTCTTGATAAAAGTATTTTTATTCTCAGTATTGTTATCAGAAAGTAAATATCTCTCTTCCAGTACTTGGAAATGTTTTAGTTAGTTTTACTCGTCGATAAGCGAAACAAGAAATACACAGAAATATTTCTCTATCAAGGGAATAGAACGAAATTACATTCTGGAGAGATGTTTCATCCGGAATCTAGAATGATCTGTTTTGGTAAAAACATGTTTATCAAATAAACATAGATCTTCCCTTATGTGTTGCGCTAGTAAAATTCGACCGGTACATAGCCATCACACTGCAGGCAGTCCTACTAACAGGACAATCTGGAAACCTCAATGCTAATTTTCTCACTAAAGAGTACGTGCTTTACTATTCCTTATTACTTGATACACTTTCCCTCAACGTCTTTATATTAGATGGGAAAGTCCAAGCATACTGTATAAATCTCAAATTTAATCGACTCAACAAAATATCCCTAAATAATGACGCAGGAGCATTTTGCTCCTTTATATACCTTTTTTCACGTTTCTAAATTTAAAGGAGTCTTATTGGAAGGTTTCATAAGGAAAAATCAAAGTGATATTATAATGTATTAACTTTTATTTTTAACAATTACATTTTAAAATTAAGTGCAATTCTTCTTGGTTTACGGGCATATACATCAATGACATCATTAAAAAACGATGGCTTTGTCATCATCGAATCTAAAAGCTGACTCTCGATATTCAGTAAGGACAAACGAGAAAGTCTTTCTTCGCTTTGTGAATTTCGAAGATAGTTTTTTACTCTCCGGAGAGCAGAAAATGACCTCTCCGCCGACACACTTGTAGCAAGTATAGTGAGAATCAAAGCGGTCAGTATGTATGTTTGGGGAAAGACATCTGCGAGTTCATGGTGCTTGATATAATCATTTAATTTACTGACACTCTTGTGGAACTCATTATCAAAATAAATGGCCGTGAGCTCACTTTTCAATCGCGCAGAGTCAAAATGCCTTCCATAAGCATCCATTAGACAATTGAAAGCTTCACTGGGGAATGACGACTGATAACTTAAATAGAGATCTGGGTTAAAAAGGCTTAGGAATTTCAGTTTAGAAGTATCAGAATATCTATCAGATACATGACATAATAAGTTGTCTATAACTTCTATAAACAATCTCTTGTACACATTCTTTTCATTCTCTGTATTTTCTACTCTGGCTCGCTTGATGCACTGAAATTCGCTTCTTTCTCTGTTGCAACCTTCCCAGAAGCATTCAAAAGTGTCTTGAAACTGCTTCGGATATATCCCAAAATCTTCAATTTTTTTCATGCAGTACATAATATCATTGGACTTATTTTGTAAAATTTTAAATAATGAGTCAGAATGAGGAAAAATACATGAAAACAAAGTTAAGAAAAAATTAAAGTCAAAGTCTTTCAAAAGATTAAAATAGCCACGAGCAGAGCACAGAGTTTCAGCGTCCTAGTCACTTGAATTTTCTGTTACTGAAGCAAATAGTTCCTGCAGATCACTCGTATGATTTTTCACAGTCAGTACAAGCCTGCTGGTGAAATTCCAACGTGTTGGTGCAGCTGAAGGCAATCGCTTTTTCACTACAGTGTCTAAAGCTTCTATCCGCCTAGTAGATTTAGAAAAGAATGCCCCTAATCCTGATAAAGAGGCGAAAAATGTTCGCACTTCTTTAATACAGCTAGCAGATTGCCCTAAGACTAAATTTAATTTGTGACCATAACAATGCACAAATATTGTTTCTTTACAAATCATCTTTAATTTGGCCTGAAGTCCAGCATGTTCTCCTGCCATAACTGCTGCGCCGTCATACGTTTGCGCTATTATTTTTGTGTCGCACTTGTACGTGCTAATTACTCCTTTTGCATGTTCTAATAATCCAGATGCGGATCTGTCTTTGCTGCAGTCAGTGAAATGCAAGAATCTTTCTTGAACGCCATTCTTTGAAACATACCGCAACACGCTTGTGAGTTGCGATTTCATGGTCACATCAGTCGTTTCATCAAATATTAATGCCACAAATTGAGCCTCAAAAATCTCCTTTTCAATTTCTCTGTGCATAACTTCCGCAATAATATCATTCTGGACGTCAGGAGATGTTCCACGAAACACATTGTTGCTTTCAATAACAGCTAAAAGTTCAGTATTATAATTACCCAAAAATTTAAGAATTTCAATGTAATTGCCTCGATTATGAGACTCGACAATTTCATTGTGTCCGCGAAACGCCAATCCTAGTTTTCCTAAAAGACAAACAACTCTGATTATATGAGTCAACATATCTCTGTTCTTTGAAACTTCTACGTTGTGACGTTGTGACAGACAACCGAAACTGCTCACTGAGACTGCATTCAATTCTTTGTTTTCCAAACAGTTTGAAATTTTTTAGGGATAGGATGTGAGAAACTGAAGTTTCATGGCGAGCCTGTGCTTTGTGAATATTGTGAAGATCATCAAATCCTCCTTGCGTCCACATGGATTTCTCTTTAGAAAACAATAAACATGGCCAACAGAATAATTTATTTGTGTTTCTGCACCTACTTATTCACGGAACATTCTCGTAGATTTGTGCACGAAAATGTAGTATGAAATTCTTCTTCCCTTTCGAATGACACTCAATATGTAGTTCTGGTGTAGGTTTTCCAGTCGCAATAATTTTTGATTTTCCTCAAAAGAAAGGCTTGAAAATGTATTTTGTTTTAAATGTTCAATTGCACATCCACATAAAGACGGCGATGCTCCATCACCGTTCGAACTCCCGGCACGGGTTGCAGCCGCAGCCCCTTCCATAATGCTCTGGAAGCGCCGGCCCGTAGCGCGTCCGTCTGCCTACAATAACCTACGCAAGGAACACGTTCGAACAGTTACGAAGGAATCTCCAAAATTTTTAAAAAAGGAGTTGTCTATGAACGCTGATACTTACACGTGCCTTGATGCTCGGTTCACGCTTTATTCACAGTTCAGTAGTCACGTTTCAATCACAGTCCTTAACAAGCAAACTCACTATTCCATCTGAACCACGGAGGTCTCCTGAGGGCTGCGCTTCTCGTAGCCTTGCACAGGGTACACAATATTTCACGCGCCGCCCGCCCTATTCGAACTACAATAGCCTCCCCTGACAATCTTCAGGGCGAGGGAAATACGAAGAAGTGCGTGAAAAACTAGAGACCATGAAAGCCCGGCAAAGTAGAAACTATAGATATTCCAACATTTCATCGAGTTGATAAGCGGATACTAATACATTTAAAATGTAAAAATTTGTGATGGAAATTCGTAAGGGAAGCGGCGCTTCCAGCGCGTCTATGGACGCTACGCCCCTGCATCTGCAGTACATGTAGATGGTCTTCGTGCAATACTATTGTAATTAAAAACCATTAATTTGTTGGTATCATTTAATGAAATACCTTGCGGGTGTAATAATCTAAAACTATTTCTCATTAGAGTGAAGGCAAATTTAATCTTTTAAGTCATTTCTGGAAAACCACGATTTTTGAGAGAGAACAAAATGGCTGCGAGGTGCGTCTGGCTGTTCCAGCTAGACGCACCTCGTAAAACTGATGGCATCCTCATGCTCACTGAGCAGGAGACGCCACTGCCGTAGCTAATTCCGTTATACAGAGTGAGTCACGTAACTGCACCTCTTGAAACTTTTAAACGGTTGATGTTATTGCAATGCAGTTTTCACGGAAATGCATGAGGGAATGGGGCTAATTAATACGTGTATTCATTTTATCATTTGTATTTTTAAGAGATATTTAAGGTAACTTTGTTTTTCCAAATGGAACTATCATATTTTTCAGTATATCATGACGAGCGTAAAAAGACAAATCCAATGATATACATGTTGTCATATGTTAGATAAGCATTTTTTTGTAATTTTAATTTTTTGTTACACGTGTTTAACGGATATTTTGAATGTAACAGTTCGCCACACAAGGTCACGCAGTGCTCCACCAGCGCGCAAACGCGCTGCAAAAGAGCCTGCAAATGTTTGTCTGTGTATTGTGGAAGTTTTGAACACATGCTGAAGTAATTTGACTAGTAATATAGTACTGTGCCTTTATTTAGTATTACTGGACTATATTTTTATTTTAGTTATTGTGATTTTCTTCCTGCATTTTTTCGTTTCGTAAGGTATTATTATATTCTCATTATGAATAATTGTTTTGCTGCAAATATGCAACATTATTTGTAAAATATTAATAATTTATTCTTATTGTGTTTAGTTTCCAAGATCCCATTAATATCCTGTGGTATGACACCCCCTATATATGAATTTGAAACAACAAATAATCTTATTTCAATACATACTACATATGACAAATCCGAATTTTCAATCCTTAAGTATGTACAAAAAGATCTGAAAATGCGGAAGGATAGAAAGAAGAGTTCACGAAAAAACCACAACAGTTTTGTGAATATTAGGCATATGTTTCGTAATGTCAAATACTAAGATCCCTTCCCTTTCCCGAGCCAACGTTTGCTGGAAGAGCGCTGCGAGGCCTTGTGTGGCGGATTGTTTCTTTCAAAACATCCGTTAATCACTAGTCGCAAAAAATCAAAATTACTAAAAAATGCTTATCTAACATACGACAATATGTATATTATTGGATTCGTCTTTTCACGTTCGTCATGATCAGTCGCGGCTCATGGTTTTATAAATGGGGAAGGCTGCAAATGCATTGCATCGCATTACATTACAGTGCATTGCATTGCCTGCATTGTATTTCGATTAATAATAAGTTTGATACAGACGATTGAGAACGACGCGAAATACCGTGAGATATTCCATCCTGGGGCCCGTTTCATAAAGGTTACAAGTTATTAGTACTAGTAATCACAAGTACTCGTAAGTTCTGTTTCATAACGATTTTGCCGGCCCCGAGAAGAGAAGACCTCATGCGCCAAGAAATAAAAAACCCAAGTACAGCGCTCCTACCGCATACTGGGAAAACTAGTTGAAGTGCAATGCTACTCACAGAGCTGCACAGTAATGTATCTGGTGAGCCCGCCGTTCTTCAGACCCTAGGCTCCGCCGAAGGCTGTTTCGCCGCAGCCTTCGTCCGCTGGTAAGCGTCTGCAGAGAATGCATGACGTCACGCCTCCTCGTTTTGTACAGACCTTATGGGAGAATAAAGTGGGAGCCTAAAGCTTCTCTCTTCCCTGTCAACAGCTTTAAATGCGTTACGGACGGCCGTTAACGAACCGACAAAGAAAGATTTTGATATGATTGTTACATAATACAACTCAGAATTGCATTATTAATAAATAAATACATTTGTAAACATATTTTAAAATTTCTTTTGGACGGCGATTTCTCTAGGAGAGGCTCCGCCTTACAGCCTTTAATGACGAGCCGCGCCTGGTCATGATAGACTGAAAAGTGTGTGTAGTTCCGTTTGAAAAAAACAAAGTTGCCTCAGATATCTCGTAAATTATAAGTGATAAAATAGACATTAATACACATATCAATTAGCCCCATTCCCTCATGTACTACCATGAAAATTGCATTGCAATAACTTCAAAAATTATAGGAGGTGCTTAAGTTATATGACTCACTCTGTAAATTTCCCACTGCATGATCATTGGACAAAAGTGGTCATTCTTGACCCTCTACATACCCTAGAAGTTTGGAACACGTATTTGGAGTAATTTTGAACTGCTATTCCACTGCAACATCTATGGCCTATCAACGTAGGCGTCCACAACCTTAATCATGACGGGTGGGGCAACTACATCTGGACTCAGAGAGTATTATGTCTGGGCCACTCTGCCCCCGCTGGGCTCCTTTTCTATTAAACTTTTTTTTTACAGTAGATTTAATTTTAGGCTAGTGAATAAATAAAATATAACACAAAGAGAATGAAATAATTTTAATGATACAATGAAACAATTGGTTTTATGTTGAACCATTTACAAGGTTACCAGATAGTTTGAAGGCCCTCTTCCCCCAAATGTCATGTATTAATTCCTTGAATTCTCAGCTCAAAAAGGAGGAAAACCCGGATCAATCATTGATCTTGTTTACGGAAATAAAATGATTTATTATGTAGGCCTACGGACTTTCTCTCGAAATTTTCAGGGGGACCGTAGGGCCCCCAGCCCTCCCTCCCATGTACGCACGCATATGCCTATACTGGAAATTTCGTAATTTTGTCCCTGAGAAGAATCCGCTGTTTCGCTGCCATCCAATCGGGAGCTTATATTTCGCGACAGTGACGTCACTATGGTAACGTTCAAGCTCCCTATTGGATGAAACCGTGAACAGCTGATTCCTGTCAGGTACAAAGTTACGAAAATCGCAGTATACAAAATTTGAACGACTATGATCGACCAAAAATCACTGACGTATTATTACGTATTAAAACAACTGACCAAGATAAAAACAGACCGATGCCAAATCTAATGGAAGCTCCCGATTGGATAACAGTGACATCTCTCTTAACTCAACGTCGGTAAAGCTAGCACCCCCACTTTCTTCAAACTCAAAGATTCTTGCGCCATAATTTTGGGCTAATTTCAGCCCCCTTCCAAAAATTTTGGGCTACCCCCCATCACCCCGAAATTACGATTTCAAATTTTGGCCGGTAAAGCTAGAACCCCCACTTTCTTAAAATTCAAATTTTTTTGCACGGTCAAAACAAGTGAATTTTGGGCTTCTGGAGGCCACTTTTCAAAATTTCGAAACACACCCCTAAACACAAAAACAAAAACTCAAAACCACCCCTAATTCTCAAATTTCAAAAATTCGTCCGCCATGGGTTTGGAATAATTTTGGGCTCTTCAGTGACACCAAGAACATTATTTTTGGTGTCCCAAAACACCCCGAAATTAGGGTTTCAAAAATAGGGGTGGTAAAGCTAGCACCCCCACTTCCTCAAAACTCAATTTTTTTTGTACGGTCGAAACAAGTGAATTTTGGGCTCCTGGGGGCCACTTTTCAAAATTTCAAAACTCACCCCTAAACTCAAAAACAAAAAATCAAAACCACCCCTAATTCTCAAATTTCAAAAATTCTTCCGCCATGGGTTTGGAATAATTTTGGGCTCTTCAGAGACACCAAGAACATTATTTTTTGTGCCCCACAACACCCCGAAATTAAGGTTTCAAAAATAGGGGTGGTAAAACTAGCACCCCCACTTCCTCAAAACTCAAATTTTTTTTGTATGGTCGAAACAAGTGAATTTTGGGCTCCTGGGGGCCACTTTTCAAAATTCCGAAACACACCCCTAAATTCAAAAACAAAAAATCAAAACCACCCCTAATTCTCAAATTTCAAAAATTCTTCCACCATGAGTTTGGGATAATTTTGGGCTCTTCAGTGATACCAAGAACATTATTTTTGGTGTCCCACAACACCCCGAAATTAAGATTCCAAAAATAGGGGTGGTAAAGCTAGCACCCCCACTTCCTCAAAACTCAAAATTTTTTGTACGGTCAAAACCAGTGAATTTTGGGCTCCTGGGGGCCAATTTTCAAAATTCCGAAACACGCCCCTAAATACTAAAACCAAAAATCAAAACCACCCCTAATACCCAAATTTCAAAATTTTTCTCACCATTAGTTTGGGATATTTTTGGGCTCTTCAGTGACACCAAAAACATTATTTTTGGTACCCTACAATCTCCGAAATTAAGGTTAAGAATTGTGGGTTGTTAATTTAACACCCACCCGTACTGAAAATTCGAAAATATTTGTGTGGTCGTAAACATGCGAAATTTTTGTTGCTTATCAAAATTTTGAAACTCCCCCTAAGTACGATAAAAAATATTTAAAACCATCCCAATTGCAACTCAACTCAGAAAATATTGCGCCATAATTTTGGGTTCTTTAGTGTCATCAAAAAACGGCCCGAAATCAACTTAGAAAAAACGAGGATGGAGAAGCTAGAATCTCACTATCTCAAAACTAGGAAATCCGGAGAAACTTCACTCATATTCTGGGAGAATTATACCGTACACGTGTATTTCCAACATTAAAAAAGAAAAAAATGTATTTGTTGAGAGTTTTACCATTTATTCCGACAGGATCAATATCAAGCCTTAAAATAATTACTTTGATTCATTCCTCTGTAAACATCCAATATGGACTTGTTAAATATTTCATACAAGAAAAATTCTCTCCACCGACGAATTAAAATATAAAATAGTTATTTAACTATACATCTACAATTCTAAAATCACAATCAAAAATATAGAAATCCAAAAATGGGAAAGAATAATGCCTAGTGTAACAGGCAAACTACATTTTTTTCTCAATCTTTCATTCGTCAAAAAAAATCACATTTGCACGGAAATTGCTTCTCAAATTAGCTAATCTCAAATAATTTCGGGCTAGACTCTTTCATATTGAAAAATAAAGGAATAATAATCAATAGAATAACTTTTGTTTCTGCTATCCAATATTTGCGATATTATAAAACCTGAACTACAAGGATTTCGTTCCTGGCAATAAAGGGCCATATACAACACATGATAGGGAATACGGCTATACTCATGAATCAATTTGAACTTCGCGGTTACTTTTCCAAGAAATGGAAAATTCGCGTGAGAACTACAATATACTTTTTGACCACGTTTCCACATCAGAAAAAGTAAACCCCAAAATTCTGTACCAATTCACATAAAGAATTTATTAACTATTGCACATAAATTAGCTAATAATATTCAAATCTCAAATAATTTCGGGCTATATTAGATCATACTAAAAACGGGATATTAGTCAAAACCAGTCCATATTTTTTTCGATATTCAACATTTCCGTTCTTATAAAAACAGAAGTACTAGGATTTGCCTCATGGCAGTGCCGTGTGACATACAACACATAATAAGGAATACGGTTATACCCACAAATAATTTTACGGTTATACCCACAAATAATAATACAATATACCTTTTAACTAATTTTTCATTCCTCAAAAATTACATTACATATCAATACATATCATACATTACATATCAATATGCCAATCTCAAATAATTTTAGGCTAGCACCGTTCCGATTGAAAAAAAAATGAATATTAATCAAAACACACCCACAGTTTAAAGATATTCAATATTTGAGTTCTTATAACACCTGAACTACAAGGATTTGGCTTCTGAAGATTAAACGCCGTCTACAACATAGTATAAGCAATACGGTAACACTCACAAATCATTTTGGGCTTTACTCTTTCTTTTCAAAAAATGGAAAATTTCCGTGGGGTCTACAACATACCTGTCGATTAATTTTTCATTCCTCACAAAATAAACTCTGAAATACTTCACTAATTCAAACAGGAAATTTATTAACTATTGCCCATACATTGCCTACTGATATGCTAACTTAAAATATTTTGGGCTAGCACCGTTCTGATTGAAAAAAATAGAATATTATCCAAACACACCCACTGTTTAAAGATATTCAATATTTGAGTTCTTATAACACCTGAACTACTAAGATTTGGCTTCTGAATATTAAAAATCACATTTCACACATTATGGGAAATACTTTATACCAACAAATAATTTTGGGCTTCTCTCTTTCCTTTCCAAAAAATGAGAAATTCCGCTGAGAACTACAACATACCTTTCGATTAATTTTTCATTCCTCACAAAATAATCTCTGAAATACTTTACTAATTCAAATGAGAAATTTACTAACAATTGCCCATACATTGTCTAATAATATGCCAACTTTAAATAATTTTGGGCTAGCAGCGTTCTGATTGAAAAAAATAGAATATTAATCAAAACACACCAACATTTTTCGATATTCAATATTTGACTTCTTATAACACCTAAACTACAGAGATTTGGCTTCTGAATATTGAACGACATATTCCACAAACTATACAAAATACTATTATACCCACAAATAATTTTGGGCTTCTCTCTTTCTTTTCCAAAAAATGAGAAATTCCGGTGAGAACTACAACATACCTTTCGATTAATTTTTCATTCCTCACAAAATAATCTCTGAAATACTTTACTAATTCAAATGAGAAATTTACTAACAATTGTCCATACATTGTCTAATAATATGCCAACTTTAAATAATTTTGGGCTAGCAGCGTTCTGATTGAAAAAAATAGAATATTAATCAAATCACACACAATTCTTTTTGGTATTCAATATTTAAGTTCTTATAAACCCTGAACTACAGAGATTTTTCTTCTGAATATTGAACGTCATATTCCACACACTATACGAAATACTATTATACCCACAAATAATTTTGGGCTTCTCTCTTTCCTTTCCAAAAGATGAGAAATTGCGGTGAAGACTACAACATCCCATTTGATTAATTTTTCATTCCTCGCAAAATAATATCTGAAATAGTTACTAATTCAAATGAGAAAATTACTAACAATTGCCCATACTTTGTCTAATAATATGCCAACTTTAAATAATTTTGGGCTAGCACCGTTTTGATTGAAAAAAATAGTATATTAATAAAATCACACCCAATTTTTTTCGATATTCAATATTTAAGTTCTTATAACACCTGAACTACAAAGATTTGGCTTCCGAATATTGAACGTCATATTCCACATACTATACGAAATACTATTATACCCACAAATAATTTTGGGCTTTTCTCTTTCCTTTCCAAAAATGAGAAATTCCCGAGAAGACTACAACATACCTTTCGATTAATTTTTCATTACTCGGAAAAAAATCTCTGAAATACGTTATTAATTCAAATGAGAAATTTATTAACAATTGCCCATACATTGTCTAAAAATATTCCAACTTTAAATAATTTTGGGCTAGCAGCGTTCTGATTGAAAAAAATTGAATATTAATCAAAACACACCCACTGTTTTTTCGATATTCAATATTTGAGTTCTTATAAGACCTGAACTACAGAGATTTTGCTTCTGAATATTGAACGTCATATTCCACAAGCTATACGAAATACTATTATACCCACAAATAATTTTGGGCTTCTCTCTTTCCTTTCCAAAAGATGAGAAATTGCGGTGAAGACTACAACATCCCATTTGATTAATTTTTCATTCCTCGCAAAATAATATCTGAAATAGTTACTAATTCAAATGAGAAAATTACTAACAATTGCCCATACATTGTCTAATAATATGCCAACTTTAAATAATTTTGGGCTAGCACCGTTTTGATTGAAAAAAATAGTATATTAATAAAATCACACCCAATTTTTTTCGATATTCAATATTTAAGTTCTTATAACACCTGAACTACAAAGATTTGGCTTCTGAATATTGAACGTCATATTCCACATACTATACGAAATACTAGTATACCCACAAATAATTTTGGGCTTTTCTCTTTCCTTTCCAAAAAATGAGAAATTCCCGAGAAGACTACAACATACCTTTCGATTAATTTTTCATTACTCGGAAAAAAATCTCTGAAATACGTTATTAATTCAAATGAGAAATTTATTAACAATTGCCCATACATTGCCTAAAAATATTCCAACTTTAAATAATTTTGGGCTAGCAGCGTTCTGATTGAAAAAAATTGAATATTAATCAAAACACACCCACTGTTTTTTCGATATTCAATATTTGAGTTCTTATAAGACCTGAACTACAGAGATTTTGCTTCTGAATATTGAACGTCATATTCCACAAGCTATACGCAATACTATTATACCCACAAATAATTTTGGGCTTTTCTCTTTCTTTTCCAAAAAATGAGAAATTCCCGTGAGGACTACAGCATACCTTTTGATTCATTTTTCATTCCTCGCAAAATAATCTCTGAAATGCGTTGCTAATTCAAATGAGAAATTTATTAACAATTGCCCATACAGTGCCTAAAAATATGCCAACTTTAAATAATTTTGGGCTACCAGCGTTCTGATTGAAAAAAATAGAATATTAATCAAAACACACCCACTGTTTAAAGATATTCAATATTTGAGTTCTTATAACACCTGAACTACAAAGATTTGGCTCCTTAATATTGAAAGTCATATTCCTCACACTATATGAAATACTATTATACTCACAAATAATTTTGGGCTTCTCTCTTTCCTTTCCAAAAGATGAGAAATTCCCGTGAAGACTACAACATCCCTTTCGATTAATTTTTATTCCACGCAAAATAATCTCTGAAATAGTTACTAATTCAAATGAGAAAATTATTAACAATTGCCCATACATTGCGGAATAATATGCCAACTTTAATTAATTTTGGGCTAGCAGCGTTCTAATTGAAAAAAATTAAAAATTAATCAAAACACACCCACTTTTTTTTTTGATATTCAATATTTGAGTTCTTATAACACCTGAAATACAGAGATTTAGCTTCTTAATATTAAAAGTCATATTCCATACACTATATAAAATACTGTTATACCCACAAATAATTTTGGGCTTCTCTCTTTCCTTTCCAAAAGATGAGAAATTCCCGTGAAGACTACAACATTCCTTTCGATTAATTTTTCATTCCTCGCAAAATAATCTCTGAAATAGTTACTAATTCAAATGAGAAATTTATTAACAATTGCCCATACATTGCCTAATAATATGCCAACTTTAAATAATTTTGGGCTAGCACCGTTCTGATTGAAAAAAAATAGAATATTAATAAAATCACACCCAATTTTTTTTGGTATTCAATATTTGAGTTCTTATAACACCTTAACTACTAAGATTTGGCTTCTGAATATTGAACGTCATATTCCACCACACTATACGAAATACTATTATACACAGAAATAATTTTGGGCTTTTTCTTTCCTTTCCAAAAAATTAGAAATTCCCGTGAAGACTACAACATACCTTTCGATTAATTTTTCATTACTCGGAATATAATCTCTGAATACGTTATTAATTCAAATGAGAAATTTATTAACAATTGCCAATACATTGCCTAAAAATATTCCAACTTTAAATAATTTTGGGCTAGCAGCGTTCTGATTGACAAAACATTGAATATTAATCAAAACACACCCAATTTTTTTCGATATTCAATATTTAAGTTCTTATAACATCTGAACTACAAAGATTTGGCTTCTGAATATTGAACGACATATTGCACAACATTATAGGAAATACTATTTATGCCCACAAATACTTTTGGGCTTCTCTCTTTCCTTTCCAAAAAATGAGAAATTCCGGTGAGAACTACAACATACCTTTCGATTAATTTTTCATTCCTCACAAAATAATCTCTGAAATACTTTACTAATTCAAATGAGAAATTTACTAACAATTGCCCATATATTGTCTAATAATATGCCAACTTTAAATAATTTCGGACTAGCAGCGTTCTGATTGAAAAAAATAGAGTATTAATCAAAACACACCCACTTTTTAAAGATATTCAATATTTGAGTTCTTATAACACCTGAACTACAAGGATTCGGCTTCTGAAAATTGATCGTCATATTCTACCCATTAAAAGGAATACTATTATATCTCCAAATAATTTTGAACTTATCTCTTTCCTTTCCAAAAAATGGAAAATTTAACGGAAGGACTACAACATACCTTTTGATTATTTTTCATTCCTCACAAAATAATCTCTGAAATACTTTACTAATTACAATGAAGAATTTATTAACAATTGGTCATACATTGCATATCAATATGCCATTCTCAAATAATTTTGGGCTAACACCGTTCTGATTGAAATAAATAGAAAATTAATAAAACCACACCCACTTTTTTGGATATTTAATATATGAGTTCTTGTTTTACCTGAACTACAAGGAATTGGTTTCTGAGAATTGAACGTCATATTCCACAGATTATAGGAAATACTTTTAAACCCCCAAAAAATTTAGGGTATCTCTCTTTCTTTTCCAAAAAATGGAAAATTCTCTTGAGAAATGCATTAAGCGTTTGACTAATATTTCATTCCTCACAAATACCACTCTAAAATAGTTTACTAATTCAAATGAGGAATTTATTACCAATTGCTTTTACATTACCTAATAATGTAATAATCTCAAATAATTTTGGGCTAGCACCGTTTTTATTCAAAAAATTAATATTACTATAAACTGTCCCAATTTGTTTCCAAAATTCAATATTTCCCTTGTTATAAATCCTGACAAATTCCCTACAAGGATTTGGCTCCTGGCAATGTCGTGTGGAATACAACAGATCATAAGAAATACTGTTATACCCACAAATATTTTCGGGCTTCTCTCTTTCTTTTCCAAAAAATGGAAAATTCTTTTGAGAACTGCATTGTACCTATTGACTAATTGTTCATTCCTCAAAAAATAAACTCGAAAATACTCAACTAATTCAAATAAGGATTACATTTACAATTGCTCATACATTCATATAGCATACAAATTTAAACCATTACACTATTGCAGAGCAGAAAACTTTGCTGTTTGGTGATCGTTTACCAAACACATTCAGGCAAATGTATTTAGTGGTCCACATTCAGTTTTCCATTTTTTGAAAAAGTAACGGAAAAAGACGATAAATATTTGTCAGTACAGCTGTGTTCCTTATTTTGTGTTGTATATCACACTACATCGCCAGGAGACAAATCCTTGTAGTTCATGTATTATAAGAATGGAAATACTGAATATCGGAAAGAAATTGGTAGTGTTTTGATTAATATTCGTATTATTAGAATAAGAACTGTGTAAGCCGAAAATTATTTGTGATTGGCGTATTTTTAGTTAATGTATAAACAATTTTATATACATTCCTCATTTGATTTAGTAACTCTTTTCGACTTGATTTTTTGAGGAATGTGAAATTAGTTAAGATGTATATTGTAGTTTTCATGAGAATTTTCAATTTTTGGAAAAGATAGAAGCCCAAAATTATTTGCGCGTATTACCTTATTCCATATAATGTGTTGTATGTCACAACACATTGCCAGTATCCAAATTCTCGTAGTTCAGATTTTATAAAACGGATATATTGAAAGACGAAAACAAATTGGGAATTTTTTTAGTAATATTCATAAGTCTCAGAAAGAACTGTTCTGGCCCAAAATCATTTGAGATTTTCGTATTAATAGGTAATGTATGAGCAAATGTAAAGAATCAATTGAATTAGTAAAGTATTTCAGCGATTATATTGTCAGAACTGGAAAATTAGTCGAATAGTACATTGTAGTTCTCACGAGAATTCCCCATTTTTTGGAAAAGAAAGAGAAAAGCTCAAAATTATTTGTGGCTATAACCGTATTCCTTATGTTCTGTTGTATTCCACACGCCATTGCCAGGAGCCAAATCCTTGTAGGTCAGGATTTATAAGAAGGGAAATATTGAATTTTGCAAACAAATTAGGACAGAATACAGTAATATTAATTTTTTAATAAGAACGGTGCTCGCCCAAAATAATTTGAGATTATCATATTATTACATAATGTAAGAGCAATTGATAATAAGTTCCTCATTTGAATTAGTATAGTATTTTAGAGTGGTTTTTGTGAGGAATTAAATATTAGTCAAACGCATCATGCATTTCTCACGAGAATTTTCCTTTTTTTGGAAAAGAAAGAGAGAAGTCCAAAACTATTTATGAGTGTAACCGTATTGCTTATACTATGTTGTATACGACGTGTAATCTTCAGAAGCCATATCCTTGTAGTTCAGGTGTTATAAGAACTCAAATATTGAATATAGAAATAAAGTGGGTATGTTTTGATTAATATTGTAATTTTTTCAATCAGAACGGGTGCTAGCCCAAAATTATTTGAGCACGGCATATTGATAAGTAATGTATCAGCATTTGTTAAAAAATTCCCCATTTGAATTAGTAAAGTAGTTCAGAGATAATTTTGTGAGGAATGAAAAATTAATCAAATGGGATGTTGTAATCTTCACACCAATTTCTCATCTTTTGGAAAGGAAAGAGAGAAGCCCAAAATTATTTGTGGGTATAATAGTATTTTGTATAGTTTGTGGAATATGTCGTTCAATATTCAGAAGCCAAATCTCTGTAGTTTAGGTGTTATAAGAAGTCAAATATTGAATATCAAAAAATGTTGGTGTGTTTTGATTAATATTCTATTTTTTTCAATCAGAACGCTGCTAGCCCAAAATTATTTAAAGTTGGCATATTATTAGACAATGTATGGACAATTGTTAGTAAATTTCTCATTTGAATTAGTAAAGTATTTCAGAGATTATTTTGTGAGGAATGAAAAATTAATCGAAAGGTATGTTGTAGTTCTCACCGGAATTTCTCATTTTTTGGAAAAGAAAGAGAGAAGCCCAAAATTATTTGTGGGTATAATAGTATTTTGTATAGTTTGTGGAATATGTCGTTCAATAGTCAGAAGCCAAATCTCTGTAGTTTAGGTGTTATAAGAAGTCAAATATTGAATATCGAAAAATGTTGGTGTGTTTTGGATAATATTCTATTTTTTTTCAATCTGAACGCTGCTAGCCAAAAATTATTTAAAGTGTGCATATTATTGGACAATGTATGAGCAATTGTTAGTAAATTTCTCATTTGAATTAGTAAAGTATTTCAGAGATTATTCTGTGAGGAATGAAATATTAATCGAAAGGTATGTTGTAGTTCTCACCGGAATTTCTCATTTTTTGGAAAGGAAAGAGAGAAGCCCAAAATTATTTGTGGGTATAATAGTATTTTGTATAGTTTGTGGAGTATGTCGTTCAATATTCAGAAGCCAAATCTCTGTAGTTCAGGTGTTATAAGAACTCAAATATTGAATATCGAAAAATGTTGGTGTGTTTTGATTAATATTCTATTTTTTTCAATCTGAATGCTGCTAGCCAAAAATTATTAAAAATTTGGCATATTATTAGGCAATGTATGGGCAATTGTTAATAAATTTCTCATTTCAATTAGCAACGTATTTCAGAGATTATTTTGCGAGGAATGAAAAATTAATCGAAAGGTATGCTGTAGTCCTCACGAGAATTTCTCATTTTTTGGAAAGGAAAGAGAAAAGCCCAAAATTATTTGTGGGTATAATAGTATTGCGTATAGCTTGTGGAATATGACGTTCAATATTCAGAAGCAAAATCTCTGTAGTTCAGGTCTTATAAGAACTCAAATATTGAATATCGAAAAAACAGTGGGTGTGCTTTGATTAATATTCAATTTTTTTCAATCAGAACGCTGCTAGCCCAAAATTATTTAAAGTTGGAATATTTTTAGGCAATGTATGGGCAATTGTTAATAAATTTCTCATTTGAATTAATAAAGTATTTCAGAGATTTTTTTCCGAGTAATGAAAAATTAATCGAAAGGTATGTTGTAGTCTTCTCGGGAATTTCTCATTTTTGGAAAGGAAAGAGAAAAGCCCAAAATTATTTGTGGGTATACTAGTATTTCGTATAGTATGTGGAATATGACGTTCAATATTCAGAAGCCAAATCTTTGTAGTTCAGGTGTTATAAGAACTTAAATATTGAATATCGAAAAAAATTGGGTGTGATTTTATTAATATACTATTTTTTTCAATCAAAACGGTGCTAGCCCAAATTATTTAAAGTTGGCATATTATTAGACAATGTATGGGCAATTGTTAGTAATTTTCTCATTTGAATTAGTAACTATTTCAGATATTATTTTGCGAGGAATGAAAAATTAATCAAATGGGATGTTGTAATCTTCACAGCAATTTCTCATCTTTTGGAAAGGAAAGAGAGAAGCCCAAAATTATTTGTGGGTATAATAGTATTTCGTATAGTGTGTGGAATATGACGTTCAATATTCAGAAGAAAATCTCTGTAGTTCAGGGTTTATAAGAACTTAAATATTGAATACCAAAAAGAATTGTGTGTGATTTGATTAATATTCTATTTTTTTCAATCAGAACGCTGCTAGCCCAAAATTATTTAAAGTTGGCATATTATTAGACAATGTATGGACAATTGTTAGTAAATTTCTCATTTGAATTAGTAAAGTATTTCAGAGATTATTTTGTGAGGAATGAAAACTTAATCGAAAGGTATGTTGTAGTTCTCACCGGAATTTCTCATTTTTTGGAAAAGAAAGAGAGAAGCCCAAAATTATTTGTGGGTATAATAGTATTTTGTATAGTTTGTGGAATATGTCGTTCAATATTCAGAAGCCAAATCTCTGTAGTTTAGGTTTTATAAGAAGTCAAATATTGAATATCGAAAAATGTTGGTGTGTTTTGATTAATATTCTATTTTTTTCAATCAGAACGCTGCTAGCCCAAAATTATTTAAAGTTGGCATATTATTAGACAATGTATGGACAATTGTTAGTAAATTTCTCATTTGAATTAGTAAAGTATTTCAGAGATTATTTTGTGAGGAATGAAAAATTAATCGAAAGGTATGTTGTAGTTCTCAGCGGAATTTCTCATTTTTTGGAAAGGAAAGAGAGAAGCCCAAAATTATTTGTTGGTATAAAAGTATTTCCCATAATGTGTGGAATGTGATTTTTAATATTCAGAAGCCAAATCTTAGTAGTTCAGGTGTTATAAGAACTCAAATATTGAATATCTTTAAACAGTGGGTGTGTTTTGGATAATATTCTATTTTTTTTCAATCAGAACGGTGCTAGCCCAAAATATTTTAAGTTAGCATATCAGTAGGCAATGTATGGGCAATAGTTAATAAATTTCCTATTTGAATTAGTGAAGTATTTCAGAGTTTATTTTGTGAGGAATGAAAAATTAATCGACAGGTATGTTGTAGACCCCACGGAAATTTTCCATTTTTTTGAAAAGAAAGAGTAAAGCCCAAAATGATTTGTGAGTGTTACCGTATTGCTTATACTATGTTGTAGACGGCGTTTAATCTTCAGAAGCCAAATCCTTGTAGTTCAGGTGTTATAAGAACTCAAATATTGAATATCTTTAAACTGTGGGTGTGTTTTGATTAATATTCATTTTTTTTTCAATCGGAACGGTGCTAGCCTAAAATTATTTGAGATTGGCATATTGATATGTAATGTATGATATGTATTGATATGTAATGTAATTTTTGAGGAATGAAAAATTAGTTAAAAGGTATATTGTATTATTTATTTGTGGTATAACCGTAAAATTATTGTGGGTATAACCGTATTCCTTATTATGTGTTGTATGTCACACGGCACTGCCATGAGGCAAATCCTAGTACTTCTGTTTTTATAAGAACGGAAATGTTGAATATCGAAAAAAATATGGACTGGTTTTGACTAATATCCCGTTTTTAGTATGATCTAATATAGCCCGAAATTATTTGAGATTTGAATATTATTAGCTAATTTATGTGCAATAGTTAATAAATTCTTTATGTGAATTGGTACAGAATTTTGGGGTTTACTTTTTCTGATGTGGAAACGTGGTCAAAAAGTATATTGTAGTTCTCACGCGAATTTTCCATTTCTTGGAAAAGTAACCGCGAAGTTCAAAATGATTCATGAGTATAGCCGTATTCCCTATCATGTGTTGTATATGGCCCTTTATTGCCAGGAACGAAATCCTTGTAGTTCAGGTTTTATAATATCGCAAATATTGGATAGCAGAAACAAAAGTTATTCTATTGATTATTATTCCTTTATTTTTCAATATGAAAGAGTCTAGCCCGAAATTATTTGAGATTAGCTAATTTGAGAAGCAATTTCCGTGCAAATGTGATTTTTTTTTGACGAATGAAAGATTGAGAAAAAAAATGTAGTTTGCCTGTTACACTAGGTATTATCTTTTCCCATTTTTGGATTTCTATATTTTTGATTGTGATTTTAGAATTGTAGATGTATAGTTAAATAACTATTTTATATTTTAATTCGTCGGTGGAGAGAATTTTTCTTGTATGAAATATTTAACAAGTCCATATTGGATGTTTACAGAGGAATGAATCAAAGTAATTATTTTAAGGCTTGATTATTGATCCTGTCGGAATAAATGGTTAAAACTCTCAACAAATACATTTTTTTCTTTTTTAATGTTGGAAATTACACGTGTACGGTATAATTCTCCAGAATATGAGTGAAGTTTCTCCGGATTTCCTAGTTTGAGATAGTGAGATTCTAGCTTCTCCATCCCTCGTTTTTTCTAAGTTGATTTCGGGCCGTTTTTTGATGACACTAAAGAACCCAAAATTATGGCGCAATATTTTCTGAGTTGAGTTGCAATTGGGATGGTTTTAAATATTTTTTATCGTACTTAGGGGGAGTTTCAAAATTTTGATAAGCAACAAAAATTTCGCATGTTTACGACCACACAAATATTTTCGAATTTTCAGTACGGGTGGGTGTTAAATTAACAACCACAATTTTTAACCTTAATTTCGGAGATTGTAGGGTACCCAAAAATAATGTTTTTGGTGTCACTGAAGAGCCCAAAAATATCCCAAACTAATGGTGAGAGAAATTTTGAAATTTGGGTATTAGGGGTGGTTTTGATTTTTTGGTTTTAGTATTTAGGGCGTGTTTCGGAATTTTGAAAATTGGCCCCAGGAGCCCAAAATTCACTGGTTTTGACCGTACAAAAAATTTTGAGTTTTGAGGAAAGTGGGGTGCTAGCTTTACCACCCCTATTTTTGGAATCTAATTTCGGGGTGTTGTGGGACACCAAAAATAATGTTCTTGGTATCACTGAAGAGCCCAAAATTATCCCAAACTCATGGTGGAAGAATTTTTGAAATTTGAGAATTAGGGGTGGTTTTGATTTTTTGTTTTTGAATTTAGGGGTGTGTTTCGGAATTTGAAAAGTGGCCCCCAGGAGCCCAAAATTCACTTGTTTCGACCGTACAAAAAAATTGAATTTTAAGAAAGTGGGTGGTGTGCTAGCTTTACCGGCCAAATTTGAAATCGTAATTTCGGGGTGATGGGGGAAGCCGAAAATTTTGGAAGGGGTCTGAAATTAGCCCATAATTAGCCCAAAATTATGGCGCAAGAATTTTTGAGTTTGGAAAAAGTGGGGGTGTGCTAGCTTTACCGACGTCCTAACTCACCAAGTGTAGAGAAATTTTAATAGGATAGTAATTGTTGCAGAAATTACTGTCTTCGTGGTTACAGTCCCTTGAACTCTGTTCAAAGGGCAATGTTCAGATGCAGAATCATAACATATATGAAATGTTAGATAAATGAAGACGAACTGTGACTTTGGAGTAGGACCAAAGTCGAAAGTAACAGTCTCTCATTGTTGATTCAGAGCAGTAATTAAGTTACAAAGTTATGTAACAATCGGATTATTTAACTAATTGAGCTTAACGCAGCGTGGTGGCGGGACTCTGCCACTTTGTATAGAGAAGCCGATGTGAAGCAGGGTATATTAAAAGCTGTGTGCGGCTGTGTGTGTCAGAGAGTAAGTCGTGTGTGTGTGTGTGTGTGTGTGTGAGGTGTCAGGTCATTGGTCAGCTGGCGTATTTGTGAAAACAGCAGCAGCACGTAGCAGCACAGCAGTCTGTGGATTGTCAAAATAGGTAGGTTGGATTCTTTCGTTGTAGTGGTGTATTAATAAATGGATTTCGACGACCTGTGTTTTCGTAAGAGCTTAATTTCTTTTTGAGAAAGGCACTAAATGGAAATGACTTTATTTTTGTGTTAAGAATAGAATGGTTAGGTTAAGTAATGAACCACTTTGAGCTCAAGTTCGTACATACCGGTCATTTGACCTTCAAGATGCGTGAAATTTTTCAGCAGACATTGACGTAGATGTGTAAAATTTGGGCTTTTAAGGATATGACAAGAAAACTCTGCAGTGCTTATAAGCATGTTGTTAAAATGCTTTAAAGGAACGTTTTGAAATCTTCAGTTAACTTTTTTGGAATATTCAAATGCCTCCCTGTCCCTAGAAATGCCATATGAAAATCATTTCCACTGAACTTTTTGATTATTTTGAAATTTGAGATTGTAAGATGATATAAACTGCATTTTCTGTAATTGCCAGATCTTTGACATGGTTTTGTAATTCAATAAAATTCCTTATTTAAAATTATATGAAAAATATTTAATGTTTTTGATAATTCTTGATATGATAATATCTAGAGCCCAAATTTATATGAAGTAAAGATGTGTAAAATATGCTGTATAATATGCACAAAGTAGGCTATTCAAACTTTTCAGATCAACAACTATTTTTTTTGCTTAAGCTAATGCTAATCATGTTAAAATGTTCATTGTGGTAAGTATTACATGGTTAAAACATGACTAAAAAACTATTGATAGGGAAACATGATTTGAAAACAATTTTAGTTTTGTTAAGATGGTAATTTTTGTGAGGCACACAAAAACATAACACATACCATTGTACATAAAAAGTACATTAATTATAATAAGGCTCATTATAATCACATGATTTGAATCATGTGATTTAAATCATGATTTAAATCGTTTGATTTTTTAAAAAATCAATGATTTAAATCAATATTTATTATTTGAAAATGTATTGTATTTTAAATATTTGTGAAATAAAAATTACTCAGATAAAGAGACTTACTTCAAGTAGATGTAAAGAATATATCATATTTCTTATAAACTTTTTCATGTAAGTCAACTTATTTCAGAAAATAAAATATAATATACAATAAAATGAACAAACTTGTGAAACCAAGAACAATAAACAATGTGTAGTAGAGTTATGTAGTAGTAAACTTAGATGTTTGATTAGTTTTTATCCAGCATTTAATTCTCTATAGTTAAAAACTAATTTAGCAACAATACTTCTCTAACCCACACTTAAGCTAGTTTCAAGAGAAACGTGCTTCAATCTTCCATGGTGTCCATAATTCTAGATTGTATTTAAAATGTTTGCCAAAGCCATTTAAAGTACATGTTGAAGATGATGAGTATTAATAAAATGGAATTTTATTAATACTCATTTAAAGAACGAAATTATATTGGTAAAACTAATGAAAACTGTAGTTAATCTTACTATATTAATAATATTAACTTTTTTCTTTATGTGTACATTGATAAAATTCCATTTTAGAGGGGCAGCTTACTTTCCACTGGCCATTCAAGAGTTAATGGGAAAGTGCTCTAATAACAACCATTATATCCCGTATTTTTTTATAACAGGACAACTATTATGCAAAATTTAATACTTCAAAACTGTCTAACATTGTTATAAGTTTTTCGATGAATTCAGTTGTTTTCAACAATAAGTGCTTTTTTGATTAGGGTGGTATTGTACATGGTGTGGTAAAATTGTAAATTTTTCCACACCATGGTAAAATTTTTCCACCCAATGGTAAATTTCTTCGAACAAATGCCTTCTTTCTAACTCATGCCAACAGATTGTCTCACAAGCGTATTCGGTAACATGGACGTAAAAGAAGTGTTTCAAGAGCACGAGACTCTTAAGTATATCAAATTTAAAGATGTGAGATAGGGCAGTATTACACAGAACCCCTCGAACATATAGTAACTTAATTTTTTTTAATAAAATGATATGATAAATTTCAAAACTGTGGTTTAAATAAATTTTTTTCTGCTTTTTAAAGTAATTAAGGATAAACAAATCACTAATAATTTTGGTTTGAAGTAAAAACATATCATAGAATTTTAAAAAATCTATTCAAATCAAAAAAATTGGATTTTTTTTTAAAAAATCATGGTTTTTTTTTCAGATCTAGTTATAATAAATATAAAAATAATTTCACATTTTCTCTAATTTTGACTTATGTTTTCAATTATCTCATCTAATGTGTAGAAATCTTCACATATGTAAAATAGAATGTGGTAGAAAAATTCTAAATAGTTTTATTTGTAAAGAAATCTTCTAAGAAATAGTTATCACAATTATTATATTAATTTGTATTGAAATCTGGGCTTTACTTTTTACTAATAAGATTAATGCAGTTTGTAACAGTTTAAAGCAAGTGTTTTTTATCACCAAATTATATTTACATTGAAAATTTATAAAAATGCTGAGAAAGCTAATGAGTTTCCTTGTGTTTATGGTCTTTGATAGTTTATATAAGTATAATGGCACCTTAATATCAACACTGAATTTGAATTTGTGAATATCAACAAATAATCATCAAATGAACTAGCACTACCATTTCATAGTAATGTGTGGAAAAGGTAGTTTAAAATTATTGAATCTCATAGACTTAACTTAGAAGATTAGGTGCTTTGTCATAATTAGGCAGTAGATTTTCTACGATTCTCCATATTTTTGTCTGTTGCTTCAGGGCATAGCAAAGGGAAATTTTCTTTACATTTGGTTAGAATTGGATGCTACGTAGATTAACATGTAAGTCCATATTTGGCAGATTTTTCCTGGTGCTGCATACGCATGTAATTATAACCACATATTTGTTAAAATTGAGAGTAATCTGTAAAACTTTTCATCTTTTCATGGAACTTTTTAATTTGTGAACGTTCATTAATTAAAGCTTGTTACAGTTTGCCTTTATTTTTTTCTTATTGTCTATAGATGATAAAATACTTCTGCAAATGTAGGTTCTGTGAAATGTAGGTTATATCATATTTTTTAAACCATGCAGAAGAAATACAATAAGACATACTAGGGTAATATTTACTTCAATTATTTCTCTCAGGACGTAGGGTAGATTATATTATGTTTGCAGAATTATATATCTTTTCATTCCAAGCATGCTTCTCCTGAATTTTATCAAGAAAGGTTTTTAAACAGGCAGTGAAATATTGTTAATTTTAATTGCATATTAATGTTCATATTTACACATTTTTAGGTTGTACATGCATATTTTTAAAAGCATATACAAGATTTTTTAGTGCATAAGAATCCTCTCCCTAGTTTTAATGCCGTCTGAGTTGTTCTTGTCATCAGAAATGGCATTTATGAGCCATTGTGAAATGGCATCTGAGCATGTTTGATATTTTTCAGGTGGAAAGGTAATTGTATTAGTATCCAATTTGGAAATAATGTTTGATAAATGTGAACCTGAAAGATTGCAAAACATGTGCAATGAAAATCCAATCCCCAAAATTTCTGTATGAAAATAATACGAGTGTGTACTTGTTAAGCATGATGTAACGAGACAGTTTTTGTGTACTTTCCAATTTCATATTGTTATATTTTGATGATTAATGTAAAAATTCAGAAATATTGTGAGAGGAGGGAAACCTAGCTAATGTGATGCAATAGCGAAAACCCTGCAATCTATTATTGAGATGTTATGCAGTAGCACCGGTGGAGATGGCTCAGCGCCAACAAGCGCTGCAGCGTCTGTGACCGTGAGGTACTAGCATTCGAGTCCCATAGGGGCGGATTTTGGACTTCAGTTGTACAAGCTGGGTTGAATTCAGCCGCTGTCGAGAAGAATTCTAGCAATCGGCTGCTGTGATCGGTAGTTTTTCGCTGTTCCTCCGATCAGTACTAGCCGAATGACGAAACATGCCGTGGACCGCGCGCGATCGTTCCTTCCTCATCCGATACCTGGAAGGGGAACCCCGCAAGCCGATGTGTTGGTGGGCGCCAGATCGTATGTTCAGCGAGGGAATGAACACAGTCATGCATTATACTCAGGGGACTGATGATCAAAGTATTGACGTGCCTGGAAACAAGAAATACACATCCAGACGAGATATTTCTAGGGGCTTCGTAGAAATAGCTTCTTGTTTATCTGCACCCACCACAGAAGAAGCAACTCAAAAAACAAAAACAAAAAAATAGCTTTTAGTGATATGTGCACAGGTCAAAATCGCAACTTCAAAATTGCTTTCACTTCGTTGAAAATCGTGACAAATTCCTATTTTCCCATCACATTACTATCTCCGACGAAAACTGTGCGTGCCAATTATTTGAATGTAAGTCATATTTTCAAAAACGGTGTGTGAGTGGTGATAGTTAACAAAATAGTTAATTAATAAGCAATGTTTCAGTTCAAAATATCTGTAATATGTTAAAAGAATATCTCCTTAACACGTTCATAATACTTTAAATAATTTATTTCTAAGCGTTATAGTTTTACAACGATTTTCGTTTACACGTAATTTTCCGGAAAGTAAGTTTTTTGATTTACACCACTTTTGCTCTCAACGGCTCATTTGGAGTAGACTTATTTGTTTACTGAAAGGCAAGCATATCTGAAAGTAGTTCATATGATGAGATTGTTTTTACTTTCTCGCCATATTACGTACTTACGTAGTAAAAAGCAGGTTTTTCTAATTTTTCGACAGAAAAACTCGTATTGTGGGTGTGTGAAATCGAAAAAGCGGATAAATCTTGTTTCTATTTGTAGTGAATGACTTCCTCTAATACGTTGTGTAGTCAGAATCCACATTTTGTGAGTCCTTGATACAGAAAAATTGGTTGACGGCAAAATGTGTCTGATCGTCCGCGGTCAACGTTTGTGCCTAAACCGTTCAGAGTATTTTCTCCAGAATTGATATTCCCCGATCAATCTACACGAACACGAGGCCATGCGACATTGAAATGGATGTTTTGATATTTGGGTGTGCTTTGCATAAAGCCTTAACATTTTCAAAATTTTCTCAAAAATTGCTACAAATTTTTTTGATTTAATTTTTTCCTTGGGTAGAGCAAAGCACACTTAAAAATGGCGCAGATCTGTATTACGTGGAATTCTGAATTACCAGAAATTGCAGAGTTCAAAAACTTTTGAGCGAAAACTTTTTGAGCCACTTCCTACAATTACAATATTGAAGGTAGAGATTTTTTCCGTAATGAAGTCTGTTCTTCAACGTCAGCTCGTTATATAAGGACATGTAAGATTTTTCCAAAATATTGGGAAGTTTTCGCATACTTTTGCATGAAATATACGCAATCTTTAAACAATTATTTTCTCAAAGACGGCTGCAATTTTTTTCTTTAAATTTGTTCCTGGGAGGTAGCAAAGGATGCTTAAAAATGGCGCAGGCCTCATTTTAGTTTAACTCTGAATTTTCGAAATTTGACAAGTTAGTCGTAATGAGAGAACGTATGTGCTGGCATTACGGGCCTAAAAACACTGGTAATTCAGCACTGCTAATTGCATGAGCCAGTTTGTAAGGTGAAGCCTCGCAGCAGATGATAGTTCAATAGAGATCAGCCCATTTGCTGAGATGATCATAGGAACTTCCACTGACACGCCGCCTCATGTGCAGCTTCATTACCAAAGCCTGATGCTTGAGGGGACAGCAGTGTCAACAATAATCCCATTCTGGGCTATCTTGACAACACCTATTACGTCTGGTCTGCTGGCTTCTCTCTATCAATGGTGACTGCAATTTTTCCCAAGCGCTTGCAACGTTCCATTCCCAGTACTGAATCAGGCTTAACCTCTAATATGGGACTACTTTTTCATTCATTATTTTTTATTTTACGGTCAGATCCTGATGGACCGCCGAAACGTCGTTGTGCCGGGTCAGGCATTCTGTTTGTGCTGTAGTAGAGCTCCCAGCCGTTGGTCTCCCGTTGTTGATAAAACGAAGTCGGCGGAGGTCGTCTACACTCAAATCATCAATCACATTTATTTGATAATTGCAAGCTGGGATTACTTCGTTTTGGATGGAAAATAACGAGGCCTTGGCTCAGCAGGCCAGGCTGTGTCAGTCTTAAGTTTGACAATACCATGTTCTGTATTCTCCTTCACTTTTTCATGGAAATGTACCATGCCAATGTTTCCGAGTCCATTCTGTCCAAAGCCTCGTCTCCCAATGTCCACTTGACTGAGGTTCAGTGGCGTAAAATTCGTTGTCCATTGTATTTATTGCCTTATGCAGTCGTTCTATTTTGAAAAACCCGAAAATATATTATATGGTATATGTTATATGATATTGGTATATGTTAACACTTCCTTATATTCGTCTATCAGTGCCGGTGTTTCGTTACCAAGCCTGAGAATCCTGGTGGTCATGTGCCGTCAGCAGGTTTCGTAGCGTGGTGCGAATGCTTGACCTCGCATTTCTGTGTAATAATTCCTTCTGTTTGTGCACATTGATAGATGTTACCTCAGCCTCCGGCGATGGCATCTGGAAGCAGAGGTGTGGACCGCGTAAAATAAGACCGCCACTTCATTCCTGGTGCCCTTTATCCAAATTTCTGTCAATTTTTGAAATGGCCGACTTGGCCCCATTTTTCGGTATATTTTCGAGCATTTTTAGCAGTTTTGACGGATTTTGTATTTTTACCGCAATTTTACGAGTTTTTAAGGGGGATGTAGTCTAACTTGGTCACGTTTCAAGGGTAGATTCGAAAGTTTCTTCACATTTTGCTGTTACTGCTTTTCGTATATTATACATTTAACATGATTTCATAAAGTTAATAAAATGACATGTGAAAACGCACTCAATGTATCAAGTCCCGAATTTTTGTTGTATCTGAAATGAACTCGTTGACTCTGTACTTGCAAATTACAAATGTGCTGGTACATTTCCAAGTAAAATTTAAACAATCGCAAATATAAAGTACATTCTAAGTGCACATATTATTTGATTTTTTTGAGGGAAAAAAAAGCAACAGCCCATTTTTGCAAAAAAACGAAAGAAAATGTCGTTCATAAATGAATCAGTCATTTGAGAAACACCTCATCTCCATTTCTTTTTTTCAAAATTGAGTTATAAATCCAGATTTACTGGTTAGGGCTAATCTCATCCATTACATGTAACACATCACATCTCCAATGGAAAGGTACATAACAATGAGATGTTACAATTTGTAGTCTTTTGAGGAACAATATGCAGAATATAAGTGTGAACAATATGCAGAACTAATGCTTCATTCTACAGTGGTTCCAGACAAATTTCTAGTAGAACTTGTGGAAAGTGAAAGGTGAAGAATTTTAAATCAAGGTGGCCACAGTACTGTAAAAGAATGTTGTGTTGACTGAGACTCAAGCAAGAAGCATTTCAAGGGAAAACAACAAAAATTCAATATTTCGAGTTTCATGGAGCTCATATTCTCACAAACATGTGAAGTGAAGTGAAAGCAAAACATTGTAGTGATGGACTAACTGACAGTTTTGACTTACAAAAATCAGTTCTGGGCACTCCAGGAGTTCCTAAAGCTTGTGCTTACCCACAGCATTGTGTACCAATAAACATAAAAAGTCAGTGATCTCAGAAAACTAAACTATTATATTCCTGAAGATAGTGTTGATGAGTTTTACTCAAAAATTTGACTGGCCAACTGTCGACAAGGATGAAAATGGAAAAATATAGTGAAAAATTTATGAAAATAATACCAAAATATTGTCTGTAATGTTGTAACATTATGTTTACATTAAAGGCATGTCAAATATTTCTTGCAATAAATCGGTTTTTCCTTATATTATTTCTTGCCATTATTTTGTGAATATTAACTCCACATTACATCAGTCAATTCTCAAGTCAACACATCTCCAATAAACTTTTCAGTTGATTTTGACACGTCTAACTGTATAAATATATTTGTTTCTTTTTAAACAAGTGGAAGAACCCAAAATGCATGTATTAAAATACAAAAATTATGAATATGACTTATATTAATGTCTTAGGACTTCGAGTTCTATAGCAAACAGGGTGTGTGCGCAGAGTGGCTTCTGGAGTGGCAGAGCCGCTTGTTGGCACGCACATGTTCGCTAAAATTTCAAAATAATTCTTCAAAAGGAAGTACGTAATCGGCTCGTACTGCTTAATACATACTCCTTTCTTATTTATAATATATAAGCCATATATACGCTTTCTACATACTTTTGTCATATGTCTACTTCCTGGACTTAATTACTTCTTTTGTTATTGTTTGTATTGCAGATTAATTTTTTCAGACTAAAAATGGCTTTGAAGAGCAGTAATTTGTTAAAGCAGATATTTAAACCTCATCACTTCCTTAAATATGGCCAGACACCTGTTGAAAGGTCTGCAAGTGGTATTCCTGTTGTTTTCCATCGCAAGGCTTCTTCTAGTGACAAATTAGTTGATGTTGCTGTGGATGATAAAACAGGTAAAATTGCAAAAATGCATGTTATAAATAATTAATGTGTCGTATTGGTGAATGTGCGGCAATAAAATACAAGCCTATAACATTTTTCACAATGCTGTTTGTGCATTTCTGAAACGGCAGAATTTTGAGCTAGTTTTCACAGAAAATGGTTGAGTTCTCGAGAAACTTTGTATGAGATCATTTAAAGCACATGTACTCGTAAATATCATAATGTAAAAAAAGAAAAAATAGCCGCTAATGTAAATATTACCGACGTGAGAGACAAGTAAAAAAAGTTAATTTTTGTAATTTTTGAAAAAGCCAAAGAATATTGCAATATGTTTATGCATAGAGTACATTTAGTGCTATCCCTACCAAAAGTTTAAAGAACGAATTTGGAGCAGTTTTTGAGAAAAACTTGTTTTTGTACTTTGTTAAAATAGCACATATTGCAGGCAATATTGCGCGAAAACTACTAAATTTTTCAAATAAAATGTACATGACCTTAATGAAAGAACTCACGTTGGAGAACAATTTCTTGGGAGGAAAAAACTCTTATCTGCAGTTTTGTAGTTGTAGGAAGACGCCGAAAAAAATTTGAATTTTTCAATTTTCGAAAAATTAAGTTTTCAACCAACACGAGACCTACGCCGTTCTCTTAAATGACGTTTTCTCTTAATTTCGAGTGAAATCATGACAAATTAAAAATTATGTAGCTCAAGAATATTTTTTGTCAAAAACATCTCCTTTTCTTCTTCTTTTCCAAGGAGAGAAAAGTTTGCTTAACAAAATGGTAGAGGTCCGATTTTCATTAAACCTCTGGAATTTCGAAAATTACCAAAGTAATTGTTTTATTGTACACTGTTTAAAAAATCTAGTGACTAGTGCTTCAAGACACGCTTAGCATCAGGAATGCCTAGTCAATTGCGATCCGTAGAGCCTGGGCTCGAAACTCAGCCTAGCTATTTTGTTTTTTTCTTCAGTATAGAATAAAATAAACAGATATCAAAGGCAGAAATCGATGTTCGTGAAGGTCTTTGAAAAAAAACTCAAAATCAAAATGCATTGCTGCTGGCTCTTAGTGACCGGCCGGGATGTCTTAAGTTTCAAATTCCCGCGGTGGTGGATTTCCGACACTAGCTAGCTGGAATTCAGCCGTTGTCTAGAGGATAATTCTAGCGGTCGGTTGCGCCGATCAGTACCCTAACAAACGGGTCATACATAGATGGCGCGTGATCTTTCTCTCCTTTTCCTTGTTCTATCCTCTTTACTCTCGCACTCTTACACATGCACGACATTACCACACACGTCCGGGAGATTAGAGCTTGTTTCGGCTGGGGCTATGTCGCGCTGTGGAGATCCCTGGAGGAGGGAAAGCCCTGCAAGCCGATGTCATCGTCCGGCGGGCGTATGTCGGCGCCGGATCTCATCGTCCAGCGGGGGAGGACCACCGGCACCTCCCGAGAAAAAAAATCACTACACCAACGGACCATAGCAGTTCACTTACCCGGAAACAGCTATCTATCAGTTCTGCTATTTTAAATACCAGGATCTTTTCCTGCATTCGCCGAATCTTTGTAACTTGTTAACTGTGCTACCAAGCTTTTTTTTTTCTTTATTTGCGTGCCTTTACTTTCTTATATATCTTTGGAGTATCTGCCCTTTCTTTCTCATCATCTTCCACTGCACGCCTCTTCTCCAGTCCTCACATTGAAATCTCCTCCAAAAGAAAACATACAAAAGAGAACTCCGCAGAGAAACGTCATGTACAGTTCGAGGGGGGGGGGGAAGTTTTCGTATAAATTTGGGTGAAATATAGGAAATTTTAACGATTATTTTCCCAGAAACGGTTTTGTTTTTTTCTTTGGAAAAGAGCAACTTATAAAAGTGGTGCAGGCCTATTTTCGGCTATATTTCTTTCAAATTGCATAATATTAATAACATTCAAAACTACAATATCGATGTTCGAGATTTTTTCCTTAATGAAATCTGTCCTAAAAGATTACATGTTTAAATAAGACTACGTATATTTTTTTAAGGGAACTTAAGTTTTCGCGTAATTTTGCTTGTAAAATATTTTTTCCGAACGCTTAAAAAATGGCACAGATCTCATTTTCGTTGAACTCTCTGAATGTTCGAAAATTGCGAAAGTTACAAATAATGCTAGAAAGTATGAGCTGCTGCAGGATACAAACTAAGAAAAACGAAAATTTGCGATTAGACTAGATTGGGGTGCAAATTCATGGCATTCCCGTATCGCGTGCGGCTCTCTGCGATCTCGCCCGATTTAAGTCTTTGGTCCAACACCTGGCTGTCAGAAAATGACTCTAATGACCTCCCTATCTGCAACAGCGCTTCTAATCTTGGAAATACCTATAAAATTGTGGTGATGTACAGGTTCGACAGAATTTAACAATTACAAAAAACACTTTCTACGAAAATCTAATCTTCCGAGGCCAAAACGGCTAATAATTATTTATTGCTAATATGAGAAATGCGCTGGTGGGTTATATTGCCGTATGATCTAAGGCACGCTGAATACTTAATAGAATTATTTTCAGTCTATCATTCCTCATAAACCTTTGACCGGCATAGATAGCACAGGGCAATCAACTGATGACACTGCAGTGTCTCTGGCCGGGAGGTCCTGGGGTTCGAGACCCGACGGTGGCAGGATTTCGAAACTAGCTAAATAGCTAGGTCGAATTCTGCCGTTATCCGGAGAATTCTAGCGGCGGGAAGCTCTAATAGGTAGTTTCCCATGGTTTCTCCACAGACATCCTCCAATAATACCAATAACATATAATATATTTCCTCTTTTGTCTTCACTCATTCTTTCAATCTTTCTTCTTTTGTTAACACCATTTATTTACCTTAATATCTAGCCTTTCTTTATTTGCTCACTTTTAATCCTCCTTCACATACCTTCCACATCTCACTCTTGCACTAATTAACTTTGTTTCTTTCATTCACTATCCAACGAACTTCCATGTTTTACAAGTAACCATATTTCACTTATTACACTCTACTCCTATGTTTCATTTTCTCCTTTACACCATTGCAAAATAAACCTATAACATTTATACTAGTTAATACTACTTCCACTTCACATTACAACATTTTCTTCACTTAAGTATTTCCTCAGCACCGTATTACTTTGAAAGTAGATTTCCTGGTAACATGACTGACAAAAAATCAGTTTCTCTGTAGTATTGATGTGAATTTGCTTTCAGGTATTGCTACTGTTACTCTTCAGAGACCACCTGTGAATTCTCTTAATTTAGAATTGCTAGAGCAGTTTATATCTGCCTTGCAATCTGTTGAAGACAGCAAATCTTCTGGAATGATTCTCACTTCTGTAAGTACTTTTTGCTGATGGATCATGTCTGTCAGACAGTCAATGTTGCATTTATTTAAAATTAAAATGTAGCTCACAAATCAGAAATGAGAATTGGAGAATCTTTTAATTTTATAAAAGAAGCATTTAAACTTTATCAGTTTTATTTAAGTATATCATTGTATTTCCATTTAATGCAATTTAATTACTTCTTACAGGCATCACCCACTGTATTTTCTGCTGGTCTTGATATTATGGAAATGTATAAGCCAAAACCAGATAGAGTCAAGAAATTCTGGACAACTTTGCAAGACATGTGGTTGAAACTTTACAGTTCACCATTCCCCACAGTTGCTGCAATTAATGTAAGCAATATAAACTGTATTATCCTATATTACATTTTTTCAATTCGATACTTTGGCTCGGAAGACTTATCTCAAAAAAGATTGTGAAGAAATATTTACATCTTCAGAATGAACTGGGTTTAGTTCAAAATCATGTAATCATTTAAATGAAAAAAAGTTGACTTTGGCACCAGCATTCAACTTTCACAATTAGTTAGTTACTTAGTTAGTTAATGCCTTATTTTACGTGGTGAGACTCAGGCCATCAGGCCCGCTCTTCCGTCTGACCACGCAAATTTCACTACGCTCCTTTCACCAACTAGCGGAGAAAGAAGGTATTATCTCGGGCGATGAAACAGGCGATTTGAATTTAGCTCAGAGGCGTCATTTAGGCTTGAGGATCTTTTACATGCAAGTAAATCTACTAACATGGGACAGCTTCCCCTCCGAAGGAAGGCGTACAAAGGATTTTTTCGCCCTTAAAAATCCACGGCTTTCGATCGGGTTTGAACCCGCGAACTTGAGTAGGACAGTCCGGTACGCTAACCGTTACACCATCGAATCTGCGTTTGATTCCACTAATCAATCCTACTGAACAATTCTACTAATTCCTCCTGTAAGTTTGGAAGTTCTTTTAATTGGAGAGGATCCTTGACGGAGAATGAAACTAGACTTAAATGAATGAGACAAAAGAACATAAATCATTGGATGACCCATCTCCAACATCACTTTCAAGCTTTTGTAAGATGTTTAACCTTGTTGGACAGTTGAATCGACAGAATGAAATTTATTATTTCCCGAATCAATGTTGTACATTCATTAATTTGCTTTACCAAATCATTGACAGTGAGACCAAATCATCAAAGTATGAGCCATGCTGTGAATAAAGATCTTGGTTCCTCCCTCTTCATTCCGATCTGAATGCCTATTAAAAATGTTGTGGCTGCCATGTTTGGAGCTCCATTGAAATATTAACCCCTGCTGGATGATGTGGTTCAGTTGCAGGTAGATGTGACAACTAGCCAAATCTGCAGTGCAGTCAAGAATGAATCACATGGGCAGACACAGAGCTGCACATATTGACCAGGCAATTTTTCAGTCACAGTCTCCAGCTGCCGTCTTGGCCAACCCCTCTCCTTCCTGTGGGATGATCGTACTTCATTGTTTCCTTTTCACAGACTGACTATCTAGGTGGCAAAGTTTCTCAATATGAAGAGAGTACAGAAGATTGTGAAAGGATATGAAATGCAATATAACGGAGCTCTCAGTATGTTTGGTGCCATATTATATACTGCAGTTGCGTTCAGAAGGGGGGGGGGGAGGAAGGAAGGATATGGAGTAACTTTGCCCAGACCCTGAATTTCTTTTTAAATTCAAAACACGTAAAAAAATGAATTAGGGGAGGGTACTTTTCTTATATGAGGCCCACATGGATCTATTGCCCTAGGCCTCTTGTTTTTACTGTGCGTCTTTGTGTAACAGTATGTAAAAGCACTGGAACAGTAGATTGGGAGGAGATGGTGATGTTAGCACATTCAGCATCCTATTCTAACAGCTCGCCACTGAGGGTTCTGCATGAGAATCTCTAGAGGCCTGGCTTTTTTTTGCGATATTTAAGGAATTTTACTGATTGTTGGGGAGAGTTCTGGGGTGGAGTTGATCCCTTGTGAACAATGAGCTGTCTAGTTTAAAAAACATTTATGAGAATTAAACATTGCCAAAGTGATGTAATTGGTAAAAGAAGAGGGAATTTTAAAGTATAATTGCCAAAAGGTTGCAATGCACACAATCTTACAAATGAGTAGAATGTTGATAAAAGTTCTTTTAATGCCACTGACATGAAATTTTGCATATTGCACTCAGTGGAATGGCATGAGGGGAGACAAGGTAGGCACTGACTATTCAAGGAAAGGTTTAATTAGTAGAATGCAGAGGTGCCCAGAGAAAATGTGAGGTCTGGGGCAGTAGATAAATGGGGTCCCCTATTTCAAACAAGTCCTCTCCATCAATACATGAACAGATTTCATTTCTCCAAGTAAGAGAAATAACTTATAACAATTATTTTAATTTAAGGTGTGCTGCAAAATGATATGAGCACCTTGTGCAACAATTTTATTGTCAATGATTTTTCAAACAGAAATATTCTTGGCATAACAAAAAATGAATTTCTCTGATAATGTATTGAGTAAACAGAAATACTTTATTTTATTTTCCTAACAAAATTGAAAATATGTGTATGGTTGTTGCAAAATGATAATACTAGTTAATTTTAATGTCCAATAAATTACCCATTTCTTTTCACAACGTTGAGTCTAGTCTTCATACTTACCACAAGCTTTTCAAATTTGGATTATTTTAAATTTATCCATGTTGACAGAATAAAAGACTTTAATTCTTCAACTTTGTCATACTGCTTCCCTTCTTTATAAATTCCTCTATACAAGATTCCTCAAACATTCTCAAAGAGGTCAATGTCCAGAGAAATGGCTGGCTATTCAATGACATTTACAGTGTGACAATAAAAGCAATGCTTTGTTGACCTGGCAGTATCGATAGATGTATTGTCCTGCTGAAATATCCAAGAATTTGTACCAATTTCCTCTGCAACAGGCAAAAGGTGTTTTTCAAGGAGTGATTCTGGTAGTTTGTGGCTCTCATCCGACCAGTTGGGAACACTAGTTATGTTGTCCCTCTGCAACTGAACCCACATCAAACCATGGCTGATCATCCTCCCTGTTCTCTCTTTCCTTTTTCTTCTTCCTTTCTGAAATCGTGTCAATAGAAAGAAAATTCATCAAATTGAACTTCTTTTCATCACTGAACACTGTTTCCCTATGTATCCCATGTCACATATTCTTTTGTCTATTCAAATCCTTTTTGCTTATGGACATTGGTCATATGTTGTTGCTTTACATTTTCTTATATTTTAGAATTTCAATCTTTTTTTATTAACAGTTTATATTTTTTATTAACAATTTAATTATGCCAGACAAAGGCACGTCTTCACGCTAGTCTCTCCTGGTATATACTATAGGCTTTCCTGCACACCACAAGTGCCCTGCGTCCAGCCCTGCATGTCACTGTCCCTCAGGCCTCAATGTGTGCAGTGTCAGTAGCTGCCGCATGGAGAGTATTCTGTATGTTCAATCAAGACAATCAATCATTTAATTCAAGACTCAAGTTCATTTTGTAGTGTCTTTTACTGTGTGATCATCAGCGAGTCACTAACTTCTAGAGATAAATTGCTTCATCGATGACACTAGGTGATCATCGTTAAAATAAGGATTAGGGAAAAACATTTGCGAGCATCTCGAGGGCTGAATCAGTAGCTGCCACCCAAGTCTGACCTACAACTTCAAGTGCTATCCCAACAAACTTTGCATGATAGTTTCCAAGTCATACTAAGAACAAACATGGAGTGAGAGACTCTTATTAAAAATAAAAAATATTTATATAAAATTCAAGTCACAAGTCAGTCTCCATATCTGCTGCACTTTGTCTTACAGCATTCTGTGTGCCTACCCTCCCCCCTTCATAGATTGTGATTGGTCGAGTCCCAACCTGGCACCCAGGGCATATCTGTGTATTCTGTATGTTCAATCAAGATTGCTATCCTACTTACATCCCTACTGAAAGGGGAGGATTCAATAAGCACAGCTAGCAGGGTGAGCAAAGTGTCGCCCAGGAAAAAGAAAAAAAATAATCAAATCAATTATTGGTTGCTTTGTTAATAATGTCAAGTGATGTCAACATGAGGTTGGCCTGTCAGTTTGAAAGTCCAAGTAAAGTTCTTGGTCAAACGTACCCTTTTAGTGAGAATGAGTGGGACCTCTACCACCTTTCAAGCATGGCAAAAGTAACAAACCTAATGAAAAGCACACCCCAGTCCCTGTCCGCAGTCACCCTTTGGCTTGTGGCTTGTTGTTGATGGAGATGTGATCTACATGGGATTATATTTTCGTAAATATTGTTTGAATGGGATGAAGTCAAAATATGTTATTTAATTCCTTATTTCGTTTCATTTGGAAATGTATACCTCTTTTATATGCATTTTGTTTTTATAATTTTGATGGTTGATGTTTAGGGACACAGTCCAGCTGGTGGGTGCCTTTTGGCTCTCAGTTGTGAATATAGAATTATGGTGGGACCTAAATACTCGATTGGTCTTAATGAGACACAGCTTGGCATTGTAGCTCCCAGATGGTAAGTAAAATGTTTTCTTCAATTTTATGTTGGGAAGAAAAGAATGTAACCAATTTACTTACATTTAAAATTTAATAATTTTCAATGCTTCTAAGTGGCCACAAAGCCTAGCGTCATGGATGATTCATTATTGCTAAATTATACAGGAAATTTTGATTTCATCTTCATATTTTATTGCATCATGGAATCCAAAGTAATTATTGGTTTTCTACTAAATTCTTCCTGTTTCAAAGCTGAGAATTTTCTATGTTTCTCAAAAATGCTATTTATGAACGCAAAATAACATTATTTGCTCTTGTAATGAACCACTGATGTACCTTAAATGCTCTTTTTAAAAATTTATTCTGGAATTATAATCTCTGTAATGTTAATTGTTGTCACAGGCTTGCCCAGCTAAAACAACAAGAGAGGGTCAACTTTTCTGGGCCCCCAATTCATTCAGTTTTTTACTTTCTCGACTTACGAATACTTCGTAAGAAGAGAAAGTTATGTAATCGTGCGGCGGAAAACGGAGAATTTTCGCCAGAAAATCTCTTATAGCAGGGGTCTGGTGACAGAAAAGTGAATAAAACCTGTTGCTAAATTTAGAAAAAAAAATCCTCTATCTCGTGGAGTAGTCAAAATCCATGATTTGTTGCTTCTTCATACTTCAAAATCGATTGACGGTATTCCGTCCGTCTGTGGTCAACGCTAGCGCCTAAACCGTTCGGTCGATTTTCTTCAAAATTGATATTCCCCGATGGTTTTGACTCGTCTCAAGGCCTCTTGAATTTGAAACCGATATCTTAGTTTACATGAAGCCCATTTTGAGATTTTATGAATTAAAAAAAATGGCTCCAAATTTTTTGGTTATATTTCGTTGTTGAATAGTGCGAAGAACTTTGAAGGGAATGATGTAGACATCATTTTCGTTTATAGGCCCTATTTTTCGAAAATTGCAAAAAACTGTTTAAAAACTCCAAAATTGAAGATAGAGATTTTCGCTTCAGACAAAGTCGGTTGTAGAAAATTAGCACTTCAAATAAGGTCATGTACCATTTTTGGGAGAAACGAATAGTTTTTGCGTAAATTGCGATTCAAATTGACAAAAAAAACTTTTCTCAAAACCGCTCCAAATTTTTTCTTTAAATTTTTTGCACGTGTGTAAGAAGGGAAGGTAAATATATAAATAAACTAGTGGTGCTATAGAATGGCACATACTTTCTCGCAGTGGTTATTTTCCAAATGCCGATCATCCGATAAATTATGTGGAGTTAACCGTTTACCGCTGCCTTTCTTGGTCATGTTTTTTGTAAAGACATGTTTTTCGCATGTTGACAATTACCTTCTTCCTAATGATAGAACTGATTCAAGATCGTTTTGACTGAAATATTAAGAGTTGTTCCCCAAGTCGCTCCCGTAGCGTGATTGGTTAATGCACCTTGGGGTTGAGATCTTCAATAATGAAGGTACCGAGTTCGATCCCCCGTGGGGAATTTTAATTTGATGAATGTGATGTTTCAGGAAAAAAACACTGAAGAGTGTAGATACTTTATTGAAAATCATTTGAAGTACTTCTACTCACGAATAGATTCAATATAGAAAAATAGACAGGACTTGTCTGTGTTTTCCCTAACTGCGTCTTTTAAACTATTTTTCAACTCTGTTATTCGATTTCTGAAGCGTATGACATGTTAAATCAACTGTTGTCTAGTATATATCTGTATGAACCAATTTAAGTAAAATTATGAGCATTTTAACGCTAAATTGTAATACAATATAACCAGAAGGCATGCGATGAACTTACATATACCTAACTGTACCAAAAATTGTTATTACTTTCTAGCTTTACGAATACTTCATAATGCGGTTTATCGCTGCCTTTCTTGGTCATGTTTGAAAGACACGTTTTTCGCATGTTGAAAATTACCGGCTCCAAATAATAAAATCGATAGAATTACGTATAGACTAAAATATAAGTAATTGCGATAAATGTCCTGGAAATGTCTGTAGAGATTTGTTCAAATAATTAACTTTTAACAATTTTTTACTTCTCTTGTATTTGTAAAGCGTTTTGCCATCGTATCAATTGTTTCTTAATCATGCATTTACCATTTTATAGGTCGGTTCTATTCTTTAATGGTTCTGTTCGACAGAGACGGTGTTGGTGTTGCGTAGTGGTGTAAGTGTCGGTTCGTTGAATTTGAGTTTTGGTTGTCGGATTTTGGTACCGAAAAAGTTTGCTGGTATAATACACTTTTTCTGGTTTATGAAGTAGTGGAATAGCAAAAAGGACCGTATAGAAGCAGAGCGAGAAAGTATGTGCGTTGGAAGCACCACTAGTTTAATGTAGTAGTAATGTGGTATAACATTTTGCTTGCACAAAAGTTTTCAGTTTGTTTATGAATTTTTAAAATGTATTTTTAGGTGGTTGTGGAAGTAATTGTCTCAGACTTTTCCACATTGTTTCAAGGTAGTTTTGTATGCATGTGAGCATTTTTTGCTGTTTTCAATCAACTTTTGATGCATTTTTAGGGGTTTCTAGGAAGTGTTCAAATCCAAATTGACCACTTTTCCTAGGGTAGATTTAAAAGTTCCTTTGCATCTTTGGCTTCAAAAATTGTTAATTTTGGGCATTTATGTACTATTTTTTGCAAAAATTAAAAGTTCATGTACATATAAAAAATAATTTAATTATTGAAAAATAGGAAGTCAATGAGTTAAATCAGCACACAGGTGTTGACTTTTTCAACTTAACAAAATGCTGAAATCTTTCAAATTTTATATCCCTACACAGTAATACCAATTCAAACATAGATACAGTAACAATATCGTGGTAGACAAATTAGTCCATGCATTTGTCTTCACTCTAAAGTTAAAAATGCCAAATAGAATGTACAGATATATTTTAATCTGGGATTCAACATATTTACTGAAATACCATGTTTCATTACAGCCCCTTTCTAAATTTTCAGGGGGCCAAGGTCCCCCTATGTGCATGCCTGATTTTGTTTACTCAAGCATTTGTAAAGAAATCAAAATGTTCTGCAACTATGAAACACATTTTCTAAAGGTTTCAGGATTCAATGAAGAACGTGATACCTATAAGGCAGGCTGAATTAGCTTTAACAACTGGCAGAATGTTTTCCACTGAAGAGGCACTGAAAATTGGAATGATAGATGCTGTTGCCAAGGACAAAGCTGATGCTCTTTCTCAAGCTGCCAACTTTCTGCTTCAAATGAAGAAAATCCCTCGTAAGCTTATTAACATAACCAAAAAACAAAAATGAGGTCATGTTAATATTCTCTTCCATTTTATCCTAAATTTTGGCTCTCAAAATATCTGGAATGAAATTATAATTGATATCGAGTGATTTTTCTGTGAAGTATACTATTGATACTGTAAGAATCATTACACAATGTGTTAGAGAACATCACAATATGTACTACTTTGTTGCAGTTTTTTTGGTGTTCTATTGTAATAAAATAAGACTTGTAATTTGCCAGTATAAAAAAATCAGGCGCAAGGATTTAGATGGGCATATGATGTATTTTTAGGAAACTTAGTCCAGAATTGAAAGGGCTTGGGATCAGATAGCCTTAGCCCAAAAGAAGTTTTAAGGAAGAACCTTCTTGCAAAACCCATATTAATACTAGTTGTTAGCTCTAGACCACACAGAGAGACAGATGAAGACTAACAACCCTTCTCAATCTGTGGGATTTGATCCCTTGAAATGAAGCAGTTAGTCAGTTCTACCCAAGTAACATGGGTTGACCAAAGTGTGATTATTAAATATGTTGTTTATTTTGTAGGTGTTGCTCGTAGCCTGACTAAACAAGCTTGCAGACAAGACGCAATTGGTTGGCTTGAAAAGAATAGAGATTTAGACTTGCAGATCTTTTTAACATTTGTTAATCAACCTGCTGTCCAGAAGGGCTTAGAATTGTATCTGGAATCTCTGAAGAAGAAACAATAAGTAAAATGATTTTAAAATGTTCAGTGCCTTTCAACCATTTTGAAATAATTTGGAGATGTATAAAGTATTGTTAAGCATAAGAATTGTAAAATCAATGGGAAATACTTTTATAGTTATTTGTCAAGTTTTTGTACATAGTTCCAATTTTTTATACATTATTGAAAAATACAACTTTGACTGAATTGTGCATAAAAATATTTGAATTACCTACTTGAAATATTTTCGTATTCCCGCTTCCTTTTTTTTTTTTGTGTCTTTTAATACTTTTCAGTACCTAATAACTTGGGAAACCTAGTCTTCAATTCTATTTAATTTTTCTACAAAGAATTTTGTAATTGCAAGTTTGTTTTACAAAGGCATTATCTTTAGACTTTATTATTATTATTATTATTATTATTATTATTATTATTATTATTATTACGGTTATTATGTGTATCAGCTATTTATGACCACACTACACGTTATCTTCCGAGGCCCAGTCATATTTATCCCAGAGAGATTAACGTATGTCATTACGGGGATCAGCTTTTTTTTTGGGGCTGTATTCCTTGGTAAGACTAGGTTTTTACATCTTGAATTATGAATTATGAGGTGATAGGATGATAAAGGGTGAAGGGACAATCACAAATATGACCATGCCTATGCAGGAGTCAAACCTGCCATCTCCTCTGTGCAGACGATAGTTGCTGCAACCATTGCGCCATGGGGACTGGCGATTTATTATTATTATTTTATTATTATTATTATTTTATTATCATTATTATTTTATTATCATTATTATTTTATTATCATTATTATTATTATTTTATTATTACTCTCCACCTTTACATATTTTTATACTACACATTGAACAATAATATTCCTACATAACATTTGGTTATTTATAAGCACTTGAATCAAATTATTTCAATAGCGATTATATTTACAAACACAGAAAAATGTCAATTTCACTAACGGACTAGCATATAAAAAATTAGACAAGCTAGCAAAGTGGCCATCATTTTTTTTTCTTCCGAAACTCATTGTGATCCACTGTGGGTGGTAGATACAAAACAAGTTATTGAGGAGACCAGACATGTTTGACTAGTAACAATACTACGTACATTAGTTAATATAAAAATAAGTGTGTGAAATGGTTGTTTTTGGCAGAAACACGTTTGAGGTATTCTTCTTACCAACACCAAAAGGTTGAGGCAAACAAATAATCCAGAGTTGCAGAAATCGTATGATTAGTTGCATTGATGACATTTCAATGTATTCAACTTAGTGCAGTGAAACTTCATTTTTTATATTTTTCAGAGAACTGAAGGGGAAAAAAATTAATAAGACAGAAAAATACCTCAAAATGAGGAAAATCTAGGTGCAAAATAAAAACTCAATAATATTGCCAAAGTATTATGTTAGAAAATAATATGCACAGTGACATAGCAAGATAATTTTTTCTGGGTAGGCTCTAGAGCTGATTTACATTTAATTTATTGCAATATCTGAAAATGACAATTATTGTCTCATGTCTCGCCGTTCTTTTATTATTATTATTAGTATTATTAATAATAATAATATTTTGTCCTCAAAATTTTGGTCTTGCATGCATACCACACACAAACAATATCAAAGCATGGTAACACTGACATATTTAAAATTACAAAACAAATTAAGGCTTTCTAACACATTAACATAAAATAACATTTTTCCCCAAAAAATAATAAAATTCTAGTAGTCCACTGTTTGTTGCCACCTCTTCCTAAGTCTTCGGTTTCAACACGAGGTTAGTCGTTCCATTAAACTGAGGTTGTGTTGCGCGCCTGTCGTATTCGTGTTGGAGTGTGGGCCCGCCGCACATCATGAACGAACTCGAGGATTCCCGAAGGCTAGCCTTTGGCTTGCTGTTGCCGACTAGAAACAGCGTATCTGCGTCTCGCGAGCACACGAACTGCACATGCATTGTAGGCTCTGAATGCTAGAGCCTTCCTCCAAAGACGGATAAGTTCGCAATTAAGCAGGACGTTCAAGACGCAAAACCTACGTGAAACGTAATTGTGAATTGAAAAATTATCAATAAGCACATTACAAAGTAATGAGAACGGTTTTTGTTTTTCATTAAATGTTTGGGTAGTCTCCGCCTTGCAGCCTAATAGGTAGCTCCGCCACTGAATATGCATATAATATTCTCAGTACATAACATTCTCAAGAGAGAACATTTTTTGCTTTTGGAAAGTCTGACTATTTGCTTTTCTCTGTGCCTAAGAATAAACGTCCCTGTCAAAATGTGATAATTGCCCCATAACTATCACTCATATTACTTGATTCCCACATATTTCATATGAATAGACCAATGTTGACAGTGCACGCAAAGCCATATCATGTGACACGTCAACTTACGAACACAGATGGGCACCAGCATCATTATCCGGGCATCCAGGTTTTGTTCAGTCTCCAATAGCAAGCTGATACACCTTGTTTACCAATAAAACTAAACAATCTGAATACTGAACCCAACACGAATTCCTTGGGCTCCTCTAGGTGATGTAATTATTCACACTTACTGATCATCTGTATAAGTATATAGTCAGGACTTTTATTATGAATGAACCATGAAAAATTAATAAATGTAAAATGCATTTCTCAAATAATTTAACTGGGTTAGTATATGAATTGAGTTGGGACTCTCACCTTTTTCATGTTTATGCTTCATTGTTTGTATGTGCAAAACGTATAAACAGAGTTCTGTTGTAATGAGCATTTTTGCTTAATCAATAAACAACTACCATAATTATTTTCAGAGATTTTTCTCTGTGAACTGCCAATTGGATTTTGAATTCAAATTAATATGGGAAATATTTGTGTGTTTTTCAACCATTTTCATATTATTTGATCTTATTCTCCCCAAATTATGGAACAGAGTAATTCTTCATAGCCCTGTTACTAGCAATTAACTGAAGGAACAAGGATAACAAAAGCAAATGCATTCAAGAAAAATATAATACAAGAATATTTCATTGAATAATGTATTTATCAACATAGCAAGAAATTTACAAAAATACAAACTTGCTCCATAAGTTTGCACAAGTTACTGTTAGATGATGCATTAAATAAAATGCTACACCTATTTTCAGCAATATTCCTGTTGAAGAAATAAAAAAATATTCCTGATTATTCTTTGTGAGTTATATTTCTGTACTTTCACTGAAGCTCATACTCTATATCCTGGCATTAATAAATAATTATACTTATATTTTACTGACCTACAAAATGTTGATTTCAATATGATAGTTATTGAACCAAGTTCCTTCATACAAACATTTTAGTATATAAAATTCCTCACAACTTCAATTAACAGCAGTTTGTGGTTTTGTGATACGTTTTGCACCTCTATTTGGAGGACCCTTCGGCTTATCAAATTTCACAGTGTGCAGTTTCTTCTTTGGATGTAATTCATCTTGGAGATAGTCTTCTGTTAACTCTGAGCCAGAGTCAATTTCGAGCTGGAAAAAAATAAAAATATAATACCAAAACTCAAGACTGTTTAATGTAAGTATAAAAAAAAGCAAGCACCTCAATAATATTAATTAAAAATTTCTCTGCATTACTTCTTTTTTTCAATAGTTATAAAAAGTAACTTCTGTAAAATAAAGTGCATTTAAATTTCAAAAGTATGGAGAATGCCTGATCAGATATAGAAAACACTAAAGAAACATTTGACATTACAAGTGTTCACTATGGTGAAATTTTAAGTCACAAGTAGTGACATGGTGATCACTAGAGACCGGATTTTTATGTAATTACATACTTTTTGTCTTCCTACTTACCGTTCTCAAAATTTTAATCTTGGTGACCTGTCGCCGTCCTAACACAATATCCATTTTTTTCGTTACATATTTTTATACATTTGGTACTATATTACATATTTAACATATTTTGCTATTTTCTCAACTTATTGTCTTTGTTCTATCAATTTTCTAATTATTTTCATAAGAAGAGGTATTTTCAAAAGCAGCATTTTCCTACACTATTACTGTGTGCTGCAGACTCGAGGTTACGCTACGTGAAAACTCGGTCAGAAGTTCTCATTGTCTGGGGCGCCTGCTTCACTTATCTCAGTAGAGGGAAGTGCGCGTCAGTGACTGAAAACATTTTCACCTTTAGGTGTGAAAAGTATCTTTGAAGCCGCGTTTGGCGACCTTTAATCTTAATTTCCAAGGAACTTTGGCGATCGTTTCGTGTAACACTTCGATGAGAATATTGCAAGCTGCAGTGCTTGTTGGCTGGTCGTAGTTATCACCAGTGTGCACGACAGCTTCTATTGCGTCTAGTCTGGCTGCTAAACTGCTTACCTGGATAACAATTTGTGGAGCTTTTACTACTGATGGGAAAGTTCTATGGTGCAAGTGTGCATCAATTTGTGCTTTTCAAATGATTTTTAAAAACTTTGCATTGTTTTAAGAATATATAGGAAATATTTTATAAATGTAAATTCATATTATGTAAAAGCGTTTTAAAATTGGAGTAATTTAATTTTACATATTCGTACTGTTTTCATTACATATTTATGTATATATTTTAATATATATCATACTACGTATTTTTCCGGTCTCTAGTGATCACATTTGACTCACATTAGTGACAGGGTTGAAAATAAATAAATAAAATAAAAAATAAAAAAAAGGGTGGGGGTAAATTATCTTCAATTTTATATCGAGTTTCAGAAGATTTTCAGAGCTGTAGTCATACTATAATCACACTATGAAAATGCAAGCCTCAAGACCATTTGGTTCCCTGCAGAACACCAGTCACTCCCAATGAAATTAATTGTATTTAACCCTCAAGCAGGTGCACTGATAACTTTTACATGAATAGGGCATGGAGTACTTTATATCCTAGTACACTAATACATTCTTCTTTTCTTAACTTAGTTGACAAGTGTCATAATGTATATAATTATGTACAATGAGCATCACATAACAAATTTAATTTAAAAAAAAAAATCATAATTGGAAGTTAAAATGTGAACATATTTGTCAATTTAAAATTACAATGCAAGGAAACAAATAATTATTCAGTATTGCAACTAAAATGTAAAACACAATTTAAGTGATAACACAAAATGCCAGAATTCTTTTTTTTTTCTAATGTTTAACAATTAATAAAACACTTAATGTATCTTGAATGAGCACTACCTTTAAGATTCTCTAGGTAAATGTATACTGGCACTTGCAAGATTTTAGGTGCTATCATTATCATTGTTCCTCTTTCTAGATGTGTAGATTATTTTGAAATGGTTCTTACAAGTAACATGTCCCCATGAACTACAGGTTATGGTAGTGTCACATCCTTGGGATTCACAGATCTTCCTCTTATCTTCACATTTAATTGTGTAGAAACTCTTTATTTTCCTTCATTTTTCTTTCAGACAGAAATGCTACAATGGTGGATGTTAGGCATTTTATCCTGATCTACATCAGCAAAAGCAATAATCTTTATTCAGAAAAATCCTTCTGTGAGGTTTAGTATTTATAAGGTTGGAACAATATAGCATTTGTGAATTTATTCCTGCTGCATTCATACGGGAATAAAATATTGGCCATCTTCCTGTGATACAAGCTACACTTTGCGATACACATCTGGTCAAAAATGTCAACTTCACCTTTTTGCCAGTAATCTATAATTATTTCTGATTTGTTAGTAGTGGCATCAATAAATGGTGTATTGATGATAACGAAATCACAGCTTTGTTTTTCTTGGGTTATATGCTTTCGAAAGTTGCATATTGAAGATTCAACATTTCAACTTCTATTTGCCTAAAAATTTCTTAGGAATTTCCCTTGTTCTTTGTTTCAGTGTCAATACAAGTAAGCATTTTTTGTAATAGGATTCTTGCTAAAGAATATGTTGCATATCAGTAGTCAAATGCAACATTTCTGTTCATTCCTTCAATGGCAATAACCCATCTACAAACAAAATCAGTTGTCTTCTTGGACATTAGACATACATCTTCTTCTTACTATCTGCAGTACACTTCCAAGTTACTTGTGAAAAATATTTTTGAGTGGTACATTGCAAACATTTTGCTACTGTATTTAGCAGGTTTATTGGGAATGTACTAGATGAAACTGCATCAATCATGAAAAGCATCTAGTTTTTCATCTATTGTTACAAATGGTTCTACACTCTTCTTCCTTTTGCAGTACATTGTAAATTAATCCAGAATTAAATGCTCTGCAGTGAGTCTATTGCTTTTTCTTCTCTCACATTTTGTCAATCTCTCACTTCTCACCTATTGTCAAATCTCATAGCTCTTAGCAAAAATAGGAACCTCTTATAACTCGTGCAATATCTGAGAATTACAATTCCGATATCATCAGAATTCCATAGTTCTTGCACAACAATATCGTCTATCAGTATTTATAATCTTATGGAAAGTAAGAGCGTAGGCTTCCGCGGCCGGAGTCAATATTAAGTTGGCTGTCCGGGTGACGCCGCGTCCATGGCAAAGGTGCCGACGTTTCGGTCGCCATTCTGCGACCTTCCTCAGGGCGTAATGCACGGAGCTGTACTGTGCACGGGTTAATATAGGGCTACGTTCCCCTTCTACCTGTGTGTCGGTTGGCCGGGTGGTCGGCCAATGCGGAGAAAGTGCACCGGCCAATCAGGGCCGGGCTCTCCGCGGGGCGCTGTTGACGGACGGCGCTCCGTCCGTTACCGGACGTAGGGGAGCAGCTAGGACCGCGTCCGTTCGAGACCGGACGTCCTGGTAAAATAGGTGTTTCCAGGCATCGTGAAGACGAATGCCTTGGTCAGCATTAAGATTATTCGGGTGTTTAATTATTTCCACCGCCTCTTTTACCCTCCTCGTACCCCAGCGGTCTTCTCTGGCTAAGAGGCGCGTGTCATCAAATAAGATGGCATGGCCAGTTTTCCATGCGTGCAATGCTATGGCCGATTTATTCGTATTATTGTATTTATAATGACGAATATGTTCCCGGAGGCGTTCATCTACTGTGCGTCCCGTCTCGCCAATGTAACTATGGCCGCAGCTGCATGGGATCTCGTATACCCCTGATGACATAAGGGGAGGGACGCGATCTTTCACGCGTACAAGCTTTTGCCCAAGTTTTTCCTGGGCTTTGTAGGCCGTCTTTATATCAAAGCGGCTCAATAGCTTGCCAATCTTATCGGTGACACCTCGTATATACGGTAGAGTGGCTATAGTTTGGTTGGTATTGTCACTAGGTGTGGTGATATCGACCGTGTTGGAAGTGGTCGTAGCCTGCCGTACCGCTTGGTTGGCAGCGCTAGCGCTGTATCCGTTAGCTCGAAATGTAGTCTTTAGGAGCTCCATTTCAGAGTCCAACGATTCCTTATCACACACTCTAGTTGCTCTGATGGCCAGAGTTTTCAAAACCCCCCGTTTAGTTGCCGGGTGATGGTGAGAGCCGGCATGCAAATAACGGTTTGTATGAGTGGGTTTACGGTAAACACTATGTCCTAGTCTACCGTTCGCTTTCCGACTCACCAGCACGTCAAGGAAAGGTAATTTTCCCTCATTTTCCACCTCCATCGTAAACTTAATCTTAGGGTGTGTGTTGTTAAGGTGCTGGAGGAAGTCAGCTAAGGTGTGAGGACCGTGGGGCCACACTACTAGTGTATCGTCCACGTATCGGAGCCAAACAGTTGGTTTTAGTGGGACATTCTCCAGGGCCTCCGTTTCAAAGGCCTCCATAAACAGGTTAGCCACAACTGGAGAGAGGGGAGAACCCATGGCCGCTCCTTCAACTTGAGCATATAATTGCTCTCGGTATTGGAAGAAAGTGGACGTGAGACAGAACTCAGCTAAGTCGGCCCATTCCGACGTGAGCCCACGGGAGCAAAGTTTTCTGCGTATGACAGTGGCCGCCTCGTCCACTGGAACCATAGTGAACAAAGACGTGACATCGAAGCTGACGAGGATGTCCGAGTCATTTATGCGGAGCTCCTTAAGAATGTCAATAAGGTGGGCCGAATTCCTGACAGCTGACTTGATGTCTTCAGTCAAAGGCTGCAGTTTATCGGTCACATAGCGGGCAAGAGGGTGGGTGGGGGAGTTAATAGCGCTCACAATGGGGCGCAGTGGCACGTCGGGCTTATGTATCTTAGGAAGACCATAAAGCCTAGGAATACAGTGGTTGCCACGTTTTAACCTAGCTTTGGCCTCCGACTCTATAGCAGCCGAGTTGTTAATCCGTGCCGCGACCTCTCCCCTCAGCTTACGAACGGGATTACTTTGCAGAACAGTATAGGCCTGATCTGTCAGCAACGCCTCAACTTTAGAATGGTAGTCAATAGTTTTCATGACCACCGTGGCATTGCCTTTGTCTGCCGGTACTACAACGATGTCCTCACGCTTACGTAGTTCGCGCAACGCTAAACGCTCCTCGCGTCGCAAATTACTACGTGGCAATTTAGAATGGGCCAGAAAACGAGCCGATTCTCTGCGTATGTAGTCAGCCTGGTCGGCAGGCAGTTTTGAAAACCGCGTTTTCCACCCCTGCCACGATGTCCGCGGTAGGAACGCGGTCGGGCACGGGGGCGAAATTGAGGCCTTTACTCAATACAGACACAGTAGCCTGGTTCAACTGTTCGTCAGTTAGGTTGACGACAGTACTCGTCAAGCCAACCCTACAGGCCTCAGGATGTTGTTTGGCCTTTAGTTTGTCGAATTTCCGAATTTGCTTACATCTAGATTTATCAAATACACTTTCCGCGGCTTCAGCCGAAACCGTATCAAGTGTGATAAAATCAGGTACACTAAGACAACATGCAAGCTTTAAATGAATATTAAGCAACTTACGTTCGATGTTAGAGAGTTGCATCCTGGTATCGCGGATCCTCTCACGCAGGAGGGCAAAACCCGTTCTACGGAGAATCCGCAATGCTGCCTGGGTCTGAGTCTGGTGACGGATTTCGAGAAAGGACGGCAGAACGTCCTCATCTCTGCACCGTTGGAGGAAAGCGAGCTGACTCAGCTTTCGTTTCCGTTTGTCACGCAATGTAGTGAACTCACGAGTGAGTTTAAATATTTCCTCCCCGTAGAGGTTGGTCAAGTGAGAGCGTAGGCTTCCGCGGCCGGAGTCAATATTAAGTTGGCTGTCCGGGTGACGCCGCGTCCATGGCAAAGGTGCCGACGTTTCGGTCGCCATTCTGCGACCTTCCTCAGGGCGTAATGCACGGAGCTGTACTGTGCACGGGTTAATATAGGGCTACGTTCCCCTTCTACCTGTGTGTCGGTTGGCCGGGTGGTCGGCCAATGCGGAGAAAGTGCACCGGCCAATCAGGGCCGGGCTCTCCGCGGGGCGCTGTTGACGGACGGCGCTCCGTCCGTTACCGGACGTAGGGGAGCAGCTAGGACCGCGTCCGTTCGAGACCGGACGTCCTGGTAAAATAGGTGTTTCCAGGCATCGTGAAGACGAATGCCTTGGTCAGCATTAAGATTATTCGGGTGTTTAATTATTTCCACCGCCTCTTTTACCCTCCTCGTACCCCAGCGGTCTTCTCTGGCTAAGAGGCGCGTGTCATCAAATAAGATGGCATGGCCAGTTTTCCATGCGTGCAATGCTATGGCCGATTTATTCGTATTATTGTATTTATAATGACGAATATGTTCCCGGAGGCGTTCATCTACTGTGCGTCCCGTCTCGCCAATGTAACTATGGCCGCAGCTGCATGGGATCTCGTATACCCCTGATGACATAAGGGGAGGGACGCGATCTTTCACGCGTACAAGCTTTTGCCCAAGTTTTTCCTGGGCTTTGTAGGCCGTCTTTATATCAAAGCGGCTCAATAGCTTGCCAATCTTATCGGTGACACCTCGTATATACGGTAGAGTGGCTATAGTTTGGTTGGTATTGTCACTAGGTGTGGTGATATCGACCGTGTTGGAAGTGGTCGTAGCCTGCCGTACCGCTTGGTTGGCAGCGCTAGCGCTGTATCCGTTAGCTCGAAATGTAGTCTTTAGGAGCTCCATTTCAGAGTCCAACGATTCCTTATCACACACTCTAGTTGCTCTGATGGCCAGAGTTTTCAAAACCCCCCGTTTAGTTGCCGGGTGATGGTGAGAGCCGGCATGCAAATAACGGTTTGTATGAGTGGGTTTACGGTAAACACTATGTCCTAGTCTACCGTTCGCTTTCCGACTTATGGAAAGTAATTGGTTCAGTGGTCATGCCTCTTGCAGTCTTGCTGTGATGAATGAAAAGTGAGAGGTCTGTGGTGAAATACCCTTTCTCATTATAAGAAATTCTGTTTTTGCCTTATTATACTCATACATATATAAATAACTCTTGTTGTCTCTCCAGATGGTTACTTTATGAAAATGATATTTTTACATACTTTTATTTTCTTGAAGTAGTTAACGTAAAACTTTTATTTCCGAATTCTTTCCCAAACTAATTTAAATTTTTTATAAAACGCCAAATGCAAGGGCTACCATCAAGTTCTTCCAAACGCTTTTGGTGTCAAATGGGAAGTGTTCACCACTAGATCACAGAGTAGCCCTCAAGATAAATTGGATTTCAGTGCCTGACTATATTATGTAAGGAAAGAAAGGGACCTTTAGCTTGACAGGACAACACTGCACTCGCTTGGCATGACCTTGACACTTGCAATTTCATGGCACAACCTATAGAAGACACAGACTATGGATAAAGTTGAGAAAACTCAGGCTATAGGAAAGAAAAAGTCACTTCAATACAACCCAGGAATGGAGAGTAATTAACATGAATCTAAAATTTCCAATTAGAAAAGAAAGAGACTGTTACATGCTGAAACTAATACACAGAAAACCAGTACATTGTGAGAAGAAAATGTCTATGCAGATAGGAAAGGCCAAAGAATGTCAAGAATTAATTTCTTTATGCAGAACAGAAAGATCACCATCACAAGGAAGTGTTTAGTACTGACATTCCAGCAGAATTAAACAGAATGGGGGAAGAATGATCCTCTGCAACTTCTGAAGACAGCAGAATAACTTTTTTCCCTTAAGAAATTTTTAACAGATTTATGTTCATTTAAATACTGAATACTTTAAAGAAAATGTTGAAAGTGAGAGTGAATAATTAGGCAAAAACCCATTTGTTTTCAGAAACCTCAGATTAGGCGATCTCAGCCACTCACATGGGTTCTTGGGGAGAACTGAATAGTAACCTACTTCTTTAGTTGAATTTAAAAGAAAAAGGTGTTATTTCAAAGTAGAAGCTGCTATTCTACCTCATTCATGTGTTGTGTGAATGGAGAAAGATTTTAATTGGCATAAATCACAGTAATGAGAAACTGATGAAAAATGTACTTAAGAGAATGGCTGAGAAACAGTGATAACAAAATTTTATAGTTATAAAAACGATTATTACAATTGTTCAAAAATAATAGTTTGTGAGATCTAATAATCGTACAAGCACATTTAAAATGATCTAACAGGACAACATTTGATTTAGTATTACTAAATACTCACTTCTTTACACTGAATTATTCCAAAATTTCTGCCATAGTTAGGGACCAAGTTAATGCTTTTCTAGGAAGCAAAGTTTTATACCTTAGCAGTACAAAAAGCAATCCATGGTGGGAGAAAGGGTGAAGTAGTCCATATGCAGTCTATGTTCCACTTTGACTGAGAATTTGTGAAAAGCTTCCTCTCAGCTCACACACTGGGAAAAATATTTATATTTGTGGATCTTGATCATATGACCTTGAAAATAACAAATGACAATAAATATTTATCAAGCTTTTACCAACTTCACCCCTTCACCAGGAGTTTTTATGTCAAAGTACTTTAATGGCTGAAATGACTTGCTTTTCTTGCAGAATTAAACCCCAAGGCTCTGACCTTCATTATTTACATTAGATGACTGAGTCTGTTCACCAGAAAATCTCCAAAGCATTTTTATATCAACTCTATTCCTGTGAAGACTGTAGCAACAGAACTGTATGTGTGTTTCAGCGTAAAAATGCACTGAGTTTTGCGATGGTCAAACTCAAGGTTGTTTCATGTAAATTGCAAGGGCCAAAGGACAGAAACTTACAACTGAATAGGAATCGTGCAAGTGCTTTCAGCCCCTAAAATACTTGGGGGTAAAAATGTTAGGTAAAGTTGGTCAATAAGTAAGTTTATAAAAAGGCTAGGTTTTGTTTCTGTTATTTTCAAAGCCATACAACCGAGACCTGCAAATATAAATATTATTCCAACTTTTTGCAAGTTGAGAGGAATCTTGTCACAAACGCTCATCTAAACCTATGCCTTAGACATATGTACAAATGTTTCACCATCTGATAGAATATAAATGACAAAACTAAAAATATCTCTTAATGAAATACATGAATGAATATATTCCTGAAGATAACATGTTTACTGCACCCAATTCACAGCTTTCTCAGAAGTTTGCTCACACCTGCCCTCTGTGGATATTTTCATGAACCAATGGAGCATATCACATGCACATGCAAAGCAATCTGAACTCTACAGCTCATTTGCATGCTCCGTTTCATGGCCAAGAACCCCTCACCAGGTCATTGATATAATAGTTGTCTAACATGGAGTTGTACGCCCCACTGCCCTCAGCTAGGAGCCCAGAGTTTGTCACAGCCTATGCTTTACCATTGTGGCATCTGGGTAGTATTTCCAAGTTTATCACTGGCTTGCAGCATGTACATGAATCATTCATATCTGATTTGCAGTTCATGCAAGAAAATTGCAATACAACCATACCTAGCAAGATTATTTTTCTTCAGATTACTTTCTGATTCTTCTGATACAAGATTTAACACGAGATAAATATTAGCAAAATTGTAAAATTCACGGGAAAACAATTTTGATTGCCTCCTTTGCCACTGGTATCACCTTCAAAGTTTTACGAGTAATGACAATCAAATCTATTCAATATTTTCCTTCAAAAAACAGTGAAATGTGTTAACCAACTAGTTGTGAAAACACACTAAAATACTCCACGTTTTTTCAGTTCAAATTTCCTCACTGATATGATTAATAAGTACAGTAAATATCTGGTTTTCTGATGATAAAGAATTCTCTGATTTTTAGTACAATAAAACATACAATATTTTTTCTTCAATCTACCATTTCCTCTTTGTCCCTAAGTATCAAGTGAGATCTTACAAGGGAACACAAGGAAGTTTTTATTCATTTCAATTCTGAACAGAAAATAAATTAGGACTTTTATATAATTTAAAACAATATTTAAAAATTAAATTTATACTCGGGCGAAAGAGTTTACCTTAATTATAAAAGTAATTACAGGTAAGTAGAAAATTACAATAATATTATGAAAGAAAATTAATTTCAAATCCTCATTGATTTTCCACCAAAACAGTCATTATTTTGACAGGTTGTCTAGGCACATTTCTACATATATTTTACAAAAAGTTAGTAGTCGCATATACAGTACCTTTTAACAATTGCCACTCCTAGTTTGTTTTCAATGGTGTCAAGTAGAGGACCTTTGCAACTGGAATACAGCATTCTCTCTTTTATAGAACAAGAATATCCAGGCATGGAGTAAATGAACACTGAAACAAGTTAATTCATACGATAAGCAAATTATAAAAGACAATATTCAAGCCAATTGAAGCTCAAGTCAATTAAGTCCGAGTTCAAGTGACAGCAAACAAGATCCCTGTTAGCGTTGAGGAAGAAGTTTGTTAAGTACTTTGTGTGGAGTGTGGCATTTTAAGAGTCAAAAGTGTGGACTATCAGAAAGAAAGGCAAAATATTTCAAAAGTGTTGGAGTACACCTATGAAGAATAATGGACGTTAGCTAGTCAGAGATGTTGACAAAACAATATGTGATCCAAACAGTGGGAAAGGAGAGAACTTTGCTGAAGTTTATTGTGAAGATGAAGTCAAGATAGGTAGGCCACATCATGGGGCACAATGATTTGTTGAGCCAGATCACGAACAGCAAAACAGATAGTGTGGCCAAAGAAGAAGAAAAAAGTTTTTGAATGTTAACAGATTTGAAGAAGAACAGAAGTTACAATCAGATGAATAGAGATTGACACAATAAATAAAAATGGAGATGTGAATACAGCTAATAACTGTCCTAGAAGATTCATTCAAAAAGAATGCCCGAGAACAAAGTTTAAAGAAACACATTAAAAAGAATGTCAGTTATAAAAAACAGATTTCATTTGCTAGTACAGTAAAACTTCACTTATACATTTTTCAGGGGACTGAAGAGAAAAAATGTACAAGTGAGAAAACTCATAACTGAAATTAAATATTATAAGCAAAAACAACATTGGTGTGCTCCATTCTTGGACTTGCTCACAGAAGCTGCTACCAACGATTCTTTGATTTATTTAATCAAAAAACAGTAAAAACTGTATGTGACATATGCGGGAGAAGCACATGTCTTCTTGAGCTCCAAAATTTCTTCCCAACATTTTTACCATAAATAGTTGAATAATGAATAAAAGTTTTTAAAAAAAGTGAAGTTAGTAACTTTTGAAAAATTGACATTTTTTACTTCTGAGTTATAGAAAACTTATTTACAGCGAAAAACAAACTGCAGATTTTTTTATGGCTAATAAAATAGTAACACTCCTTTGGCTCTACTGCTATCATTACTAGCAAAAGATCAGGTCAACAACATGTGTGCATAGTGAAGCTACATTTATGTTCAGAAGCAAAACAGGGGGGGCCATCTCAGCATTTGCTCAATGGATCAGGGAAACTGGAAACACCTGATCGGAAGCTGAAGTACATTACTTGTTACTTACAAGACATATGGGCCAAGCCAAGTAACGCACGGTGGAAAAGATAGCACTGATATTCACACTTTACGCAGCTAGTCCTTTTGGCCTGTGTCACACGAGCGCTGCATTGACGCGCGTCACCTAACGTTGATGACATTGCTGCGTCGATGCCTGCGCACACGAGTCGCTTAACACGTGTTGTGGACATGGGCGGTTCTTCATAAGGTTCACGCAACACCCAAAAAATTGAGAGAAAATAGAATATACACTTCGTTATTACAATATCATTAATAGTATGACTTTTTTCTGTTTCTTTGTATAATTTTCATACCAGTATTACATTGACGAACCGATGTGTCTACATGGCTGTTCACGTTCTCGAAACAACACCTTGCTCAGACTTCGTTTCATAAGGACCATTGGGTACCACGTGACTTCGCTTCTATGTTATCATAGGATGCTTTCATCGTATCATGTTCACACTTACGCCGTGAACTCCGCTTGGCGCAGCACTCGGGCATCACGCCACCCAACTCGAGACGAGTCTTCGGCGCGCTGTCAGTAAAACAGTGTCCTCAATACGTTACTCCGAAACGCAAGTTTTGCTTCTGATGTTGATGGTGAAGGTCGTCTTAAAATCAGTGTAAAATGAGTTTTACATCTCGGGTTCCAATAGTATGTAAGTTAAGGTGTCTGTGCATCCTGGTATTCAATTATTTCTCTAAAATGAACAAAGTTGTTAATCTTATTGGAAAAAAGTTTAGTTACGATGATATTCTTGAAATGACAAATGAAATGATCACTTGGTCCGGATCAGCCTGTTCTGAAAATTAACAATGCTATCAATAGAGAAGCAAATTATCCGTGAAACCAGTAACTTCAATGAATTAGTGATAGAGAAATTTGTGCATCGGCAATTGGATTTTCAATTCAAGTAAGCAAGGTAAGTTTATAATTTCCACATTTCTAGGTAGATTGATCAAATTAATGATAAATGTTTCGTTCTGATTGTTGCTTAATGAAACTTGTAATATTGAGGCTACGTATACAAGCGTAAGGGTCAAAATTAATATATAGTAATAAGCGAAAAATTAAGTTTTATTTGAAGATTAGCTATTAATGTTATAAATAGTATTAATTTTTTTTCACAAGCTGGTCAGGTCACTGCTATATAGTAGACAGCCTGCTCCTTGATCGCAGAAAAGCAGCTGGCCAACGTCCACATATCAGTCGTTGTGTGTATTGAAAGGAATGCCATACGCAGACGTGCTGCGTGAGCCGACCTGTCACAGGCAACGGATGTTGCGCTGACCTCAGCTCGATTTCGGAGCGGCTGCGCGACCTCGCTCTCACGGCGCTGTCACACATAGGGGGGCACGTCTGAGGAAAGTTTATAATCAGTTTCTTGGAATGAAAACTATAATTTTTCATGCCATTCCTTCTTTAAAGTAGTTTTTAGTTTTTACATTCATTTACAATTATTCGTAAAAAAATCCAAATATTTTAAAATATATTTGAAATTTATGGTGAAATGTTTTTAAACAATTTAAATAGTAATTGTGTCCATTAATCGGAAATATTGGAAAGACCCACCTCACGACCATTGCGTATGCAACACCCTTAAATTTAACTCACCCACTGCCACTGGTCGTGGATTAACTTCGTGTTTTATGCGAAACGGCACATTGCGGTCTTGGTGAGGTGCGTTTCCCTTGAGTCGAGTATTCAGGCTCAAATGGTCCCAGAGAAAGTGGATCACACCAACTTCACGTAAATCACCCGCCATTCTAACAACATTGGTTTAGGGACTTTTCGTTACTTTTTAAGTTTAATAAAGGACCCATTAGGAGGAGTCAACAGTCAGTGAATCTCCCCATATGTTGGCACATACATCCCGTTTACCATTTGTTTAAATTAAGTTGGCATAATTTACATTACGTTTTACTTCTACCAGCATAAGGGCTATTTCGAATGGCGACGCTTTCGGATAGATTTTGGATAGGAAGTGTTTCAATATATTTAGTGGACGTGAGCGACGAATTTATTGACATTCTGGCGTTTTTGGTGGTATTTATCACATTATTTGTTTTTGAATTTTTAAACCAAGCAATTAAAACAATACCAGCTAAGCATGCCAAAGTTACGCACAAAATGGTGGTAAATTGCGAATATTAAATAGTACAGCAAGATACAATGTTATTATTGTATTTGTAAATTTGAAAGCGAAGTATGAAAGAGAAAAGATGAAAAGGCGGGTTCCGAACGTACACGTGAAAGGGCATATTTACTTGAGGTAAAATGTTTATAATAAATCATACATTTTTGTAACAATGACGAGAATTTTGCTTTACCAAGTGCATGCAATTTGTAGATTTTTGTTAAAAGCTGTACATTGTGAACTTTTGTATTCATGGGAATTGAACATATTTCAATGCATCTTGTTTGAATTAGTATTAAAGCCACATGTGAATAAATTAACATTACATATGTAAGTTATATGTACAACTATAATGATGATTGTATTCACTTCACAGTACTCCTTCAATACTGTTAAGTCAGTACTGAAAGATTATGAGGCAGGAAAACCTATATTGACCCCATAGAGAAAAAAGTAAGATGTCCTGGAAGAGATCAGATAGATGATTTTGGAAAAGAGGCCATTGCAAGATTCATCTATCGAAAAGCTCATGAAAGGTAACGCTCAACATATACAAGTGTACAATACATTTGTACTCTGTGTCAGGTGCAGTTAGCAAGTAAGATATTATAACAAGAAACTTTTTTACTGTGAAAGTTCTGTCTGGAAAATAAATTTTGGAGCATGTAAATGAAATTTTGATGCATATTTTTTCGAGGTTCATACACTTCTCTGTATAGATTATTGAAGGAAATGGATTTTGTTTGGAAAAAGAGATCAGTATGCTGTTTGTAGGGAAAAAGATGATGTAATTAACAAGAGGCATTCTTTTTTGTCAGCCTACAAGGAAATCGAAGACAGTGAAAACCAAAAACCAGTGGTTTTCTTAGTTGAGATGTGGATATACATGAATGGTGAATCATACATTTGAAATTAAATACAAATAGCTTAGGACAACAATTTAAATACATTTATTTATAGAACATAATTAATTTATATTAACTTAATTTTTTGTTAATGTTTTCTCCAGGATCATCTACATATTGTTGATGAAACAAGGCAGCAATGAAGGAATTGTTAGGAGACCTGCAGAGGGAAGAAGGCTTGTGGTGGTTCACACAGGCACTAGAGCAAGCTTCGTGCCAGGTGAGAAATGTTATAAAAGAAAAGAAAATTTGGTGAGAATTATTTAATGTAAGAAGTGAATTGACAGGTGCTGCTCCACTATTTGCTACTGATTTGAAGACTGGACAAGATTATCACGGACTAATGTCAGTGTTAGGTGACGTGCATCAACACAATGCTCATGTGACACAGGCCTAATCTCATTATACATCTTTAATTCCCTTGAGTTTCAATATTTCCTTTAAATACTCCGAATTTTTATTGTGCAATGTTGGTGAACATTATGCAAAGCCTAACATGATGACACTTAAACAAACTGAATTCAACACAAAAGTTCCGTGGATTTCTCTAAGATACTGTGACCGTTCTCACTTATTGGTCACCTATGTCATTATCATTTGGACATAATATGGTTTTAAAGGGACTTTCTTTATGAAAGTATAAGCGTGAAAAACATAAATGCAGAACACATGTCTGAAATAATTTAGCATGGGAAGTATAGGCATTTATCCGGGACTTACAAAAATGAACATACAAGCGTGAAGAATGTATAAGTGCAAAACATAAAAACTGTTTCACTGTAGCTTCATGTTTTCATATTAAAAAACAACAACAATGAAGAAATCTGAACAATCTGTTAGGTTCAGGAATGTGTTTAAAAATTCACGTTCAAAACGTTGACAACTACAATTCCACAATTAAGAACATAATTACAATCAATAATGTTTGATGCCTCAGATCTTGACATTCTTAACTTTGGATAACCTGAACAATATTTTCAAGAAACTAAACTTATTAAGTTACAAGGTATCTCGTCATTAATTTGTGATTACTAGTATAATCCATTGACATTACACGATTGGCAAGTTTTTTTCACATTTGTTATAGCTATTAACATACCTAGAAATGTTACGAGTGTTATTGCCGAGGCCAAAAGTTGAAGATCGAAGCGGAGCGGGGCCGAGATTTTTAATTTGGACGAGGCAGTAATAACAATGTAACATTTCGTGGTTATGTTCAGCGCATTATCGGTCACCATAAAATCTCAAGATTTTTGCGAAAATTTACATTACTGCGATATGAAACAAATGAATTTTACTGCTGCGGCACGTTAATCGATATTGTGGATGTTGGGCGCGGAAAATTCGTCTCTTCCGCAAGAAATTTTTGATCCCGCTGCGGAAGTCACTCGGGATTTAATTCCAGAAAAATCCAAAGGACGAAAAGGTATGCCAAGAATTTAAAGCTCGGGCAACGCAGCTTCGTGTAAACGTGGCATTCACAATATTGCAGGAGTGCCAAAAATTATAATCACCTATCTTGGTCTTCCAGACCCCGAAAAATAACCGGTCACTCTTTAAGAAGAACTTCGGCTACGGCATTGGCCGATTCAGGAGCTTCGGTTACAGATTTGAAACGTTTTGGTTGTTGTCGTAACTCTACCGTAGCCGAATCTCATGTTGAGGAGTCCTTGGTAAATAAGGCGAAAACGCCTTATTTACCCAATGTAAACATGACATGAAAATTATGCTAATTTACCCAATTTTCTAATTGAACAATTAATATTACATTTAACAATGAGTATCCCCCAAAATAATGAGTTACTTTTATTTCTATTTGTCTTGTAAATAGCCATGTTGTTTTCTTAATAAAGTTGGCTTCCGATGAATCGGGGTTGTTTATTTACGTTGCTAAGGATATATATAATAATATAATTATATATAATATAATTATTATATATATATATATATATATATATATATATATATATATATATATATTGTAGTGATACCGAATCCATTACGGCTGCGAGCCCGAGAATTGCTCCACGTAGAACGACGAAGAGGTCAGCAGCGGCGCCAGGGTTCTGTCCGACCACCCGCCGACCCAACCCCTCGACTGGTCGCACACAAGTGTCCCGAAGCCTGGGAGGTCTGCACGTGCACACGAGCCGGCACTCCAGTACTTTTCCGCGGCGCCCATCGCCCTCCTCCTCCTCCCTTGAGATTTTCAGTCCCTCCCCCCAGTCATTAATTACTGCCCCTGTTTGACAGAAAATTGAAGCGAGAGGGAACGAGTGCAGGTTTCTCTCTCAGTTCTCGGCCCGAAAAACTTCCGATGATTGGACGGAATTATTTTGCGACGCACTACCCTTTCGCCAATAGCCGCCGGACTTAGGCAAAGTTCTCGAATGTTCTAGAACATTCTGGAGGAATTTGGTGGTGGAAGGGAGGCTCGAAGGACTTCGCGGATGCAACATCAGAGAGAACGTGAGAGGCGGTCAGAGGGACCAGTCGTAAGCGCTGCGGCGCCCGGCGTCGGAGATACAATTTTTCTCTCAGTTGGACTTGTAAGAAAACTTAAGAGTTTTCGGGGAGAATATGGGCGCGGTCCCTAAATAGCCGTAGACCGCGGATTGTGAGACGCCTCATTGATATTCGAATCGCGCAGGGAAAGTGATTGACTCGTGCTCGTGTTTGAAAACGTTATTGTGAAGTAATTTGATCACTCACGAACTTGCCGCGATCTCCAAAGTGCTGAGCAGTGAACTGAAAGTGACAAGAACGTTGAACCGAGCAGACATTATCTGGTGATTAGCAGCAGCAAGTGAACGGCGCTGTGTGTTGGGCCAACATCCAAGGGCTCATCCAACTACCTGATTCGTTCTGCTCGCCCCTCCGAGCGGCACCCCAGCGCGCGTGCCGGTCTTTGCGTCCTCCCTGCCGGCTGGCGGCCCCAAGGTCATTCATCTCTGGTTGGTTTTGTGACCCGCCCCGCTAAGGCGGTATTTTTTCGTCCTTTTGGCGCGCCCGTGGTCGAAAGGCATAAACAGTTTAGAGAACAATTTCAATTACCTTTTGACCGGGCGACGAAGATAAGATTCCCGGCCGCGCTTGGCCGTCAAGAAGGAATCAGCGTAAAAATTTGTTCTATTCATTGTAGTAATTTCACTTCTCAATTTTACTTTGTGTGTGTGCATGTTATTTTGGAAATTTGGGAAAAGGAGAGCATGCTCGCCGACATGAGTGGTACTATCTTGATCTTTTATTGCTGAATAAATGCCACTTGTTTGTTAACATGATTACAAGTGTCTCATTTTATACCGGCCACCGACTTCCTCCATCATCATTTTAGGCAAGCCTTTCTACCCACTGAGCGAACCGTCTACCACGTCTAAGGCGCCCCAACTGGAGACGAGGTAGTCGCAATATATATATATATATATATATATATATATATATATATATATTGGATGTCCAGAAGCTCCCGTTACAAAAAAATACCCCAAATTCTGTGTTACACGTCATGAAAAATGGCAGGTCCAGTTTTTTCGAAAAGAAAATTGTCTTTGAAAAAATTGAGTTTAAAAATCACTTCCGGGCGCGAAATTCAAACCGGCCGCTACCCTCACTGCAGACGGCGGCGTCTCCTTCGGCGTGGGGCATCACGACATTTAGAGTAATGTTCATGAATGTGGCAGTCTTAAGCCCAAGGCACTAGTTCATATGAATATGTGCTAAATATAACAATTCGAGCATTCCAGGGGATTCAATATTTTTCATAAATGTTGGATATGTTCATCATTTACATTTTCGCCGCCCTGCACCGTGGCTATCATTTTCAACAAAAGTGGATTTTCAATAAGTACATTAAAAATATTTATTGAACAGAACTTACAAACATTTGATACTATTGACGTATTCTAGTGTAAGCCACGCGATGTTTCTCTTAGAGAAAATTACTCGAATGTTTCACCGTTTACGCGGAGAAACGAGGAAATGCTCCGCGCAGGAGGAGCCCCGCCGTCTGCAGCGTCGTAGCGGCCGGTTTGAATTTCGCGGCCGAAAGTGATTTTTAAACTTAAATTTCGTGAAAGCTGGAAGCGCGATTATATTCCCGTGAGGCGAAAGAAGAGAATAAGGAGGACGATCCGAAGGCTCAAGCGTACGTGAGGAGGGTCTGGTCCGTGACGAGAGGCACGGCGTGTAGGGGAGAAAGACGTGGAACCAACGCGGGACAGCGAGCGTATGGCGAGCGCACAGGAAGTCTGCAGCAGCGCGGAGCGACGGCGTCGTACTCTGCAAGGTCATCCGGCGGCGAGCGAGGCGGTGTTGGTGAGAAAACGAACTCCTCCGTTTTGCAATCCTGTCGGTAGGAGAGAAAGGGGAACATTTAAAGAAAACGGGAGAAACTGTCCAGAATAGGCGTGGTAGTTTGGAATCAGAATCGATGTATGAAAAGTTATCCATGCCGAGAGTTTTTTACCTTGTACTGTTTTACTAAATAAGTTTTATTTCAAGAGGTTGTATATTTTGTGAATTGTTTGGGGAGAGTTAAAGTTTTGTAATATTGTTCAAAGTAATTTCTTGATGTAATGTGTAAAGAAGTAGAAATCGCTAGCGTAGCTGTAAAGTATATTCTTGAAATCCGTGCACGGGAAATTTAAGGTCAGTTAATCAAAGGTATTGATTAAAATCACAGAGATATAAGGTCAGTCAAACAGAGCTCTTAATTTAAATTACGAAAGGGTGTAATTCAAACGAGAGTATTAATTTAAATCAGAAGTAAAGAGGAGTGAAAAGCTCCAGTTAATTTATTTCATTCAGGCAGTCAAGGTGGCGCCGAATTTCTGTTCTGTTCGATTTTATGTGTTTTTTTTTTTCAGTGAACCAGATCTTCATTTATTGTACATAAAGAAAACTAAGAGCCGTGACTGCCCTGTCGCGTCTTTTTCAAGTATTCGGTCATTGCTAGGATTGGACAGGCTGAGACAATATGATCAAAGGTTTCTGTTCCTGGCAAATGCGACATTTATCATCTTGAGAAATTTTGAGAACCGCTTTATCAAAATGTAGTGTTCTGAACGCCTGATCTTGGACAGCTATTATAAGTGCTTCCGATTCTGGCTTCATTCTTCCCCTTTTAAGCCACATATACTGCGATTTTTGTACGAAGAGCTCTCAAGGCCACTCAAATCCCATCTTCACGATGGAATATGTCACGGCATTTCGTGTCATTCACAGTCGTTCCGCTAGATTTCGCACGATCGCGACCGTATAAAGCAGTGTTTGCGATCATGCGACTTCTACCGGCAAGACCGAGAAAAGACGCCAAATGCCGTGACATATTCCATCGCGAAGATGGGATTTGAGTGGCCTTGAGAGCTCTTCCTACAAAAATCGCAGTATAAATGATTGATCTTTATTGATCTGTGCTCTGTCCACTCGTTTCATATTTTGTCCGTGGAGTGGTTTGTCTCTCCACGATTTCTTTAACATTTTCTGCGTCTCACATTTCATGTTAAGTAGCATCAGAAG
>JAHLJT010008446.1:100000477-100016795 GCA_031308135.1 Acheta domesticus
TTCGTAGTTTTAATTTGGACTTCTCCCTTATCTTGACGTGTCGACTCCGACGTCGCGAGATCGGAGAACAAAAGCGAAGTGGTAGGAACAAGGTCATTCTGCTTCGTAGTTCAAATGTCAATAGCGCATTTAACTAATTTAAAAAAAAGTATTTTGGCATAATTTGTGTTTGAAGTTATGCCATGGACAGGCTCTAAGATGTTTGATATGAATCGCGTAGGCCGAAGTCTGGAGCCTCTTAGTTAAACTTGACACGCGTAGCGAAGCTTCATTGCGCATTTAAAGTTTGCCCATGGAAGAATAGTATTTTTATTTGTTTATATATTATTTTCTTTGGGATTACACAGTACAAAGATCAGTGTATAAAACTACTAGAGTGATAGTATCTTTACATGATAACTACTTTGGATAAAATGCGAGAAATTGTTTAGGAAAGTGTGGAACAGGAATTTGCTCTTAATACGGGTTTTGTATGTTGCATTTTGTCAAAGTATTTGGCCCGTGTTCATATTTGTTACTTATAATAAGTCTCGATGAATCTCTCATAACGTTTTTAGTTCATGGTCGCAACTTATCGCGCACATAGGGAACTTATTACACCTATAAGGAAGGTCCAGTCTTCATTTATAGCTCCAAGTGAATTGAAATCCTTTAATGAGCTCATGTACTACAATTTTTTCAAAATTTGAGTAGTTTTTCGCGCAATTTTATGTAAAATAAAGGCGGATTTAAAACCAAGATTTTGTCAGAAATGAGGCAAAATTTTGTTATTTAAATTTTTTCTCTGATTGTGTGAAGTACGCTTATAAAAATGACGCAGGTTCCATTTTCGTTGAATTCTGAACTTTCGAAAATTGCAAAACTTACCGATAATGCGAGAAAATATGTGCTGCTGTATTTCCTATATCTTATTAGTTTTACTTTCTCGCGTACTAGTTATGAAGGCGAGAAAGTATGGTAATGCTGCGGAAAAATGCGATTTTTCGATAGAAAATATGTAGTAAATTACTTTCTCTAACACATTGTCTAGTCAGAATCCACGTTTTGAGGGTTCTTGATACCAAATTTGTGGTGCTACAACAGCGTATATCTTCTCGCATTATTTTTAACTTTTGCTATTTTCGGAAATTCAGAGAGTTCAACGAAAATGAGTCCTGCGCTATTTTTAGACGTTCTTTGTTCTGTCTACAAAAAAATTGAAAGAAAAAATGTATTTCTATTATTATTCGTAATAGAAGTAAAACATTTAATGGAGTTTTCAAGAAAATGGTTTTTTTTTTGTTAATTGCATTAACTTTAAGCAGAAATTTTGCGAAATCTGCTCGCTTCTTCAAAAAATTGTCTGATCTTTCTTAAAGATCTGATTTTTTAAAACATTTTGTTTAAGACAAAAATCTCTATCTTCAGTACTGTAGTATGAAAATGAAACCAGTACCTTTGAATCATACGAAGAAAAGATTTAAAGAAAATATTGGGGGCGTTTTGAAAAGCTAATTGTTAAAAAATAAAAATTTCCTATATTGCATGTAAAATTACGAGATAGTTACTCATGTTTTCGAAAAATTGCACATGAAGTTATTTCAAGATCAGAATTTCCACGAAATATTTTATTAGGGAAAAAGTCTCTACACTCTATCCAAATTCAATGTTGTAGTTGTTGGTAAGATGCCAAAAAAAATTGAACTGAATTGAACAAATTGTGCATGATCTCAAATAAAGATTTAATTGTGAAGAACAGATTCCATTAAGCAAAATCTGTATCTTCACTGTATTTGTAGGAAGATGCCGAAAAAATAAGTTTTGCAATCTTCGAAAATTCGGAGAATACAACGAAAATAGGACCTGGACCATTTTATATAAGTACTTTGCCCTACATGAGAAAAACTTTGGAGTCATTTTTGAAAAAAAATGTTCTTACGGCTGCGTGTAAAGTACCTCCAAAAATCAAAATATCAGTTTTAAATTCAAAGACCCTTGTTATCAACCAGATCGATGGAGGAATATAAGTTTAAGTGAAATCCTTCCAATGGTTTAACCGCTAGCTTTTTCCAGAAACGGACAGGTGTTTTGCCGTAAAGCAGTTTGTCGTTATTAAGGATTCACCAAATATGGATTACACAACGTTTTTGCGGAAGTTATTTACTTCACACAGGAACCAGAACGATACACTCTTTCGGTATCAGGGCCCCTCAAAACGAGTTTCTCTCTCGAAAAATCGCCATGTTTCGGTACAGAAGTACTGTGTTTCTTTATCGTACCTATTTAGTATGCGAGAAAGTAATAAAAGTTGTAATAAAATTGCAATTACGTTGGATACTAGATCAGAAAAATAAATACTAACACTTCGATGCCTACCGAAGGTGCATGTGGGGCAAAGTCCTTGCCTGTCAACACCCTCTTATTAATCAAGTAATCCTTACTTGGGAGATTGTTTCTCGATATTGTCAACAGTGCGTCCCGTAAACAAGCTTTCTGGAACTTATCAGACGGACGGTATGCTGTGGGTTACCTAACATCCACTCACCACTCCCACTTAGAGGAATTTCGCATCATCCTAAAAAACGTTTAAAATGGAAGTGATAAGAAAGCTGATTTGGCGTGTAGAAAAAACTTTATCAGAAAACACAAATCATCGGTGCACCGGCCCTGATACCGAAAAAGTGGATCGTTCTTGTTTCATATATAGGATTTTTCTTACTCCTGTATGTAATAAATTACTTTCTCGAATACGTAATGTGGTTAGAATCTATGTTTTGTGAGTCTTGGTACGTAAAAGGTGTTTTTTTTAAACACCTGTTTGTCCAACAGTCCGTTGATGAACACACTAGCGCCGAAATTGTATGATTTTCTCCAATACTGAAATTTGAGGAACGATTTTTTTTGATGTGACGACCCTTGGAATTTGAAACATGTAATTTATGGGGATACATTACATGAACGATATACGACAATCTCGAAATTTTCCTAAAAATGGCTTCAAATGTTTCCTTTACATTTTTTACCCGAATAGAGGAAAGTAATCTCATGAAAATGCGCAGTTCCGATTTTCATTCAAACGCCTGGATTTTCGAAAATTACAAAAGTTTACATCTTTTGGCATTTTCCAACAGTCAAATTTTTGAAGATAGAAATTCTTTCTTAATGAAATGTGTTCTTCAAAATCAGATACACTCATTCGGGGTGACTTTAGACCACGGAGGGTGGCTTTGCACCATGCACCACTTGAAAGAATGCCTGTTAAATGTTACGTGTGTATTTTCAGTTCCTTTAACCGTTAGTTGATCCTAGGAAGTTAAATACACCAAACGGCTACACCGATCTGCTCGTGTTTTTGATTATTACAGATTGAGCTGACAAGAAAAATAGTTCAATTTGGGACTTTTTTAGTACTCTCACAATTATTTTATGAACTTAATACATTTTATTGAAGTGTTAATTCCATAATAATTATTTACAGTTTGCTCATACTACGTAACTTAAAAACTTCAATTTATTCGTACCATTTATTGTTCCAGATCGTAATTTTAAAATGGGGGTGACTTTGTACCAGGGAGAATAAAATTTCAGATGTTTCTTGATGTCAGAAATTACAAGTCTCAATCGTCCCTGGGTAGATAATAAATGGTATAGAGTCTTTAGGGATCATCCATAAATTACGTAACGCTAAAGGGCGAGGGAGGGGGTCTGAGGCAGCGGTACGCTGCGTTCCGTAGAGAAAGGAAAGTGCATTTCAAGGGGGAGAGGGTATTGAAAATACTCGAAATTTGCGTTACGTAATTTATGGACTGCCTCTTAAGTTAAAGTTATTTTGTACTTGTAATAAACAATTAAAATTGACTATACCACTCGTGAAGTCACTCTTATGTACTTTTACCAACAAACCGTGTGATTTATAGCTTGTTAAATTAATTCAGACTTATCATTTACGATGCCGAGAACTTATCATCATTCGGCTGATGCCAGGTCCTATCGGAGGTATTCTGATGAAAAGATACTGGAATGTATAAAAGATATATGAAAAGGTAAACTTTTCGAGACAAAAGCAGCAGCTCTTTACAAAATTTACGACTTACCATAAGAAATAACTTGCAAGGTAAACACTGAGGTACCTCATTGGTGGTCAAAAAGTGTATAATGACCAGGAAGAAGTGGCATTCATTAGCTACCTTGCAGCACTTGGCGAGTTAGGATTTCTCGTTAGAAAGAGCGATTTCCGCTTTATTGCTAAAAACTGTAAAGATCATGTGTAAGAGGAAGCTTATTTATATTAAAAATACAAGTCTCAATCGTCCCTGGGTAGATAATAAATGGTATATAGTGTTTAGGGATCATCCATAAATTACGTAACGCTAAAGGGGGAGGGAGAGGGTCTGAGGCAGCGTTACGCTGCGTTACATAGAGATAGGGAAGTGCGTTTCAAGGGGGAGGGGGTATTGAAAATACTCGAAATTTGCGTTACGTAATTTATGGACGGCCCCTTAAGTTAAAGTTATTTTGTACTTGTAATAAACAAACACCATTTTCTCATGAATGGCTTCAAATTTTTTCTTCAAACTTTTCCAAAGGATATTGCTAATTTAACTCTTTAATATGAAGTAAAGTTCGTTTGGGGTTATTTTTTTGTTTTTTCAAAAATTATACAAATGTAATTTTTTTGAATGATCTCCTGCACTGTTAAGAAGCACATTTTCAGCAATTTATAAACACTATTGTATTTGTGAGTTAATGTGCTTCAAATGATTTCTAATGAAGTTTTTAGAAAACTCAAAAATTTTCTGTGAAAAAGAGATTAAAATTTCGCATTAACAGTAGAGCTTAAACGGCATTTTCTTAAAAACGGCTTCACATTTTTGAAAGATAACTGCCATTTAGGACGAGGTTTTACTCTTCTTTAATATTTTGAAAATAACATTTCCGTTCTATCATTAGGAAACCGAAAAATTAAGAAAATGTGAAAAAAAGTACTTCAGGCGGCGATAGATAGCAGCTGGCCAGAGTATGTGGCAAGTTCGAATAGCTAGCCCTGACCAAAGGAAATACTAGTTTTTTGTTCGGAATATGAACTGATGTTAATTTGTAACTTAAAACACTGAAACTTTACGCAGAGAAGTTACGGATAACACGAGTAATATTTTAAATACTTGGTTTAAATATGAAATTAACCATCAAAGATTGAATTCAACACAGGAAACTTCAAAAGTATTTTTTAAATACGACGATAAAATGTTTATCCGCATTTTTAAAATATTTATTTATTTTTTTAAATACCTATATATTTATTATAATTATTGTATTGAAAAATTAATATGTTCAATTACATCAAACTTTGATTAAGCTTATGTTTAAGATTCCTATACTTCGTAAAAAACTACGGACATTTTTGGGACTGTGTTGAAAAACATGCTGGATTTTACCCCAAAGTTATGAAAGTTTAATATATGTATCATTTTTGTCAGTGATAATAATTATTACAATTTTCTAAAATAAATTTTTAAAACGCTGATAGTCCAAAAAAATATACGAAGTGAGTCTCTTCCACTCGAATAATACAAGGGCCCGAAATTCGTTAACTTGGCACTTTTCATATCCGATGAAAGGTGGATCCAAATCTGTCATACAATTAATTTTATTAAATTGCGCCTTGGCATTATCGCTAAGGTCATGATAATATTTACATCGAACCATTTTCAAAATGAAAAGAGTAAAGACTTTGTAGGTAGAATAGTGCTTCTTTAAGACAAATTTGTGAACGAGATGCGTAGCCAGAATTAAAGCAAACCGAAACTAAGCAAATATCATTGTAAATATCAAACGTGACAAAAAATCACACACCTCGAAAACCGCATAATATAACCAAAAACTTACTAATTACTAGAAAACGCTTACGTTCATAGCAGAAGTTGCCACCCAACGTTGTGATAGAATCAGAGCCGTCAGACGGAGTACAAGAAGCAAAAGATGAAACTCCGTGAGGAAGATGCGAATTGGGTTCAGCAAACGTGTTGGTTTTCCTTAAAGAAGCATTTATTCATTTATTAAATTACAATTGTTTTAGTGTGAGATTGGTAGGTAGAGCCTGGTAAAACGCATTCTATTATCGATCGGTCTCGGTAGCTCTGCTTTCGCAGTCTCGGAGCCTCGAAGGTCCCGCGCGCGCTCCTTATCTGCCTGTTGAAATCTACTGTGATGTACTGGAGTGAATGACACAGACACTGCGTTAAAGATAACAATATTTATATTTATTTATAAGAACTTAACAATTAAAGAAATTTTATAAATACTAATTAAACCCTGGCAACCTTTCTCTTCCCCTTAGCCGCGAAAACCCCGCGACCGTCCCTAGGCCCTACTGCCCGGTGCCACTGCTCGAAAGCAGGTACAACGCATGATGCGATGCAATTGGACTTTGTCCCCGGTATCCACGTACCTACATGGCCTTGCGCCAAAACCGGTCTTCGCCCCGGAAACCCCATGCTGGAGTGCACTGGAGATCCCACACAGCCTGTCGGCTAACAAGAAGCTCTACGAATCTATCTGAATTTCCACAAGCGCAGAAAGCGCCCGCCTTATATACACCCCCGTCTCCCCCACCCGGCGTCATACTGTCGGCTGTCCCCAGCCTCAATGGCTAGCCAATTCCAGGGGTCTTGCCCAATCGTCCCAGACTCGCCACTCACCTTTCTCAACACTTTGTTTGCGTGGGATATTTCCTGGAGCAGTCACATCCTGTCGGTCGCCCCTTTATTTTAGCTCAGGTGCGCCCTTTCACTACAGCTTCCGGCTCAGGTATGCCGTTCGCTTGGAAAGATTGCCAGGACGCCACACTAGACGTAGGTCTCCCTCAAGAATCGAAATTATCGGAACCTCTCCATTCTCAGCTGTTCTCGTCAGTATCGGCGGTATCCGCAGTCTCGGCAGAAGTGGCCGCCGCCAGGCGCTGGGCGTAGACTCGGCGGCTCGGCAGCTACACGCAACTGCGGTCGCCATGTATTGTGATGGCAGAACTCTTTCATTTAATTGTAATTGATTAATTACAATCGCAGTAAAATACAATTTCAATTTATCTATTAATTGGTTGATAAGTAACATGTACTCGATTCATTGCAAATAATATTAGAGAGAAAATAATACAATTTTTAAATAATTAGAAGCAAAAAAAGTGTGCAATAAGTAATTTAAAATCAACTTTTTAGCAATATCAATAAAATATAATAAAAATAAAAACTAAAACAGACTAAAATAATTTTTATCCATTCCATATTAAATCAACACACTCGTTTTAAATCACCATCTCAGATTCAGATGAAATTTGACACATAGGTAGCATGAATGAATAACAAGAAAAGTACAAATTTTGAGTAAAATATTTCCACCCGTTCCCGTGAAATACAGCCATGTAAAATTTTACAAAATTGGGTTCCAGAAAAGTTTTAAATTGATGTAGAACCTCTCCAAATTACGATAAGGAGAAGGAACAGGTGTCATTTTTCAGCTTTCTTTATGGCCTTTTATAAAATATGCAACTCGATAGAGGTTGGTTTAAAAACGTTTTTCAATTTTGAATTTAAAATTTTGATTTTGAATTAAAATGCATTTAATTTAAAATTATAAGCCCTAATAGTATATACAAATTATTAATTTAGTGCTTTTTGTTGGCGAGTGTGTTGTGCTCTATTCTTATTATTCCACTACATCACGACTAAAGATGTTATGAGTCGGCTAGAAACAAACCAGCAACCTAAAGAGTAGATCTAGGGACTGTCGGTGCCTCTACAATACTTTGCGCAAAATGTGAGCTGTGCCAAATAAAGCGATTTCTTGCACTTCTCAGTCTTTTGAATTACCTGGGAGTTTAGACAAGTTCTTACACAAATTTTGCGGAACAAATTCCAGAGCTCCGATTACTATCGGTACAACCTGTGATTTTACGCCCCACATTTGGCTGATCTCGATTTCCAAACTCTTCTATTTAAGACGTTTCTCTGCCTCCTTGGTAACGACGTTTTGATCACAAGCCACAGCAACATCGACAAGTAGACACGATTTTTCTCAAAATCCCGGATAACTATATCCGGTTTGTTTGCCGCTATTGTGCGATCAGTTTGAATTTGTTGGTCGTACAATATCGTACACAATCCAACACACGTCACCGGTTTTGGTGAATGTTCGTACCACTTGGGGCATGTGTTCGGAACTTCGAGGGCGGTACAGATCTGCCAGTGGAGATAGCTACACACCCTGTCGTGTCTTTTCAAGTATTCGGTCTTATCAACCCCGGGGGATTTCCAGTTTCCCATGTTCTTCATTGCTTGGAAGAGGTCCTCTCCGAGAATTCGTGAACATCTTCCATTGTTTCCACAAGTTCATCGGCAGCATCAACTTCAGATTGAATCCAAAATGCGTCTTTGTTATGGGATTTGCTCTCCTCCCAGATTCCTGCCCAAAATGCTTCGACGTCAATCTTTTGAAGGAGTGACAGCGTTGCAATTCGGTTTTTGAGTCAGATTGCGATAGAATCTCTTCACATCTGTTCAAACAACCGGTTCTGGTACACGGAAATCTATTCTACGTTTGTAACGTCTAATTCGTTGAGTCCATTATTATTATTATTATTATTATTATTATTGTTATTATTGTTATTATTATTGTTATTATTATCATTATTATTATTATCATTATCATTATTAGACCGCGGAATTTCATGCTGCAATTGCATATTTTTACTGACTGGCGTATCGGAAGGAAATGTATAAAACTTTGCCTATCACCAAAAATAAATCAAGGTCACCTTTCAGTTGATGAACCAGATGCGTGGGAACGTAAACATTAAGCGAAATGAATCGTTGAGGAAAGAACACCACCTTTAAGCAGCGTCAGCTGGTTTCAATTCAAAATCCAAAAGGGTTAATCATGCCCAAAATTTTGCAAACTGCCATTAATGAATAAAGCACGGTGAGTGACATAATCTCATGGTACATCAATGAATAAGCGATTGAACTGCAACCCGGAGGAGGACGCCCGAAAGACATTTTTTGATCCAGAAGAGAATCTCGTAGTGAAAATAATAAAGAAAGATCCTCGTATTAATGCACCAAAAATTACTTCCACTGTTATAAATTGACATTGGCAAGAAAGTAAATCCCGAAACCGTGCGAAGGGTACTAAGGAGGTTCAATTCCCATAGCCGCGTTGCCAGAAGAAAGCCACTTGTAAGTTGAAAGAGAAATACCCAAAAAGATCTGACGTCGATCCACTTCTCCATAAAACCTGTAACATATGCACTTAAATATACCACATATATTAAAATACGCAGTTAAAGAAAAAAATGTAAAAATCGCACACATGCAAAACAAAAATGGGGTAGATTTGTTTTATTTTTGGTGATAGATAAAGTTATATACACTTCCTTTGTATACGCTCAGTCAGTAAAAATATGCAATTGCATGAAGTTTCATTGTCTAATAATAATAATAATAATAATATAATAATATAACAATAATAATAACAGTAACAACAATAAAACACTAAATTAATAATTTACACATAATCAGGGCTTATTATTGACGTAATAATGCATTTTAAATCAGTAAAATCTAGAGTAAATAAATATTGTGCATTTGAAGTGAAAATTGTCATATGAACCTACTGCAGTCCCATGTTTAAACTTGCACTACCTGTTTGGAAACATATAAGGAATATTTTAGAATTGTTTCAATTTTTTTGAAGATAAGCGTTTTGAAAAACTCAAATCAAAATTTCAAATTTATTCACAAACGGGTGGAAATATTTTACTCAAAATTTGTACTTTTCTTATTCTTCCTTCACACTACCTATGTGTCAAATTTCATCTGAATCTAAAATGTAAGGTAAAATTTTAATTAAAACTGTGTTGATTTAATATGGAATGACCCAGTGGCAGATTTTCTGGGAAGGAAAGAAGGAACGTCCTCTTTACTTATTTTTATCGCCTGGATGTAGCTAGCATATAAAATGTTTGCTTTGATGTTGGATGGAAAATGTACAATTTTTTCGGTGCTATGAGGATATTAATTTTCGTCAAGTTTTTAACCTACGCGCACTTTTAAGCTACACGAAAAAGATCGCAATCAATTGAAGTCACTCTGAGGAGGAACTCTCAGTCTTTCGTGGGTTAATCGCCCGTATCTCTCAGCTCTCCTGCGGCGAGAAGTGGAAACGATTTTAATGGAGCTCTATGGTAGAAGGTATTGGTAGAAGCCGGCGACGGTTTGCCGATTTGCTTAACTGCTCTCCGTGAAGTCACGAAAGTTAAGCAATTCAAGACACTACGGTTTCTCGACGGGTATTTGCCTAAGAACCCCGGTTACTAACGGCGCCGCCCCCTAGGCCGAGGGATAAAAGGCACTGACTGACTGCGGGTCAGTCCACGGGATCCAGGGTCAGTCCAGGATCAGACCACGGGGTCAGACGTGGGCAGAGCAACAAGCTGATGTAATCTAACAATTTGGGCTGACGAAAGCCACGACAATCGAACTGATAGATTTTTCTCTCTTATGCCATTGCAATTCAATGCATGTAATCTGATTTGTTGTATGCTTAATTTGCATTAACTTCAAGTAAAAATTGCGTGAAATGCTCATTTTGTTTAAAAAATCTATACATGGTCTTTTTTAAAGATCTGATTTTTTAGAACAGATTTTAAGATAAAAGTATCTTCAAATTTCTAGCTAGTTCGCCGGATACGGGTCTGGCGCCAATTTTTTAACGTTGCCACTTTCATAACCGTTCTTTGATACATCCGAGGACAAAATTTAATTTAAAAAATTGGAGTGGTTTTAGAAAAAAATTGCCGGTCTCGACAACCGGCCGAGACTCGACAAACCGGCGGACCCCGTTCAAGCGAACTGCGCCACGTAACAATCGGCCGACATGTCGGAGTAAATATCTAATGCCAAGTTTGAGGAAAAGGAAGGAGTATTGAATGGTTTTTAAAATAAATGACCAATAATTTCGTTTTTTTCAAAATTTAAAATATCAGACGAATTTTAATATTAATTTTCAAATAATAAATTTTAATATAAAAAAAGAATAAAAAGCTTTAAAAATCGACTCCTCGGACGCACGGGAGAACCTCAAGTGGAATCTATTTGCAGTTCTGCCTGTGACTTCAAAGAAAAGGCACTCAAAAAGTTTTAGAGATAAATTCCGTTCTTTGTAATGACTAGGTATCGGATGCTTCGGAAATTGCGTATTTTATTCTAATGAACATAAAATTATTAATTTTCCTTCATTTTATATGGTGTAAATACAAATGCTCTGCTAAATTTAGATGCAAGTGCAATGAAACATATTAGTACCTTTCCCTTCCAATTTTGTATTTTTGCCGTCTTTTTCCAAATATTTTTGTTGTTGGTGTTGTTGTTGTAATTTTCAGGCATCTGAACGCAGGTCTTAGTTTCTTAACCCGGCAGTAGGCGTGCGGGGTGCCTCAGTCACCTCAGCATTGTTTTGAGCTCATTGTACTTTTAGTTTTATTTATAATCTTGCGAGCTTCTCAATATCTTTCGAGGAAAGCTTTGTGCACATATCTCGACCCTTCTCTTTCAACTGCTTCCTGGAAATTTCCTGGAAATTTCGTCGCAAAGGCGCGCTGCGTAGGAGCCACCGAGTCACCTCGCACAACCTTTGTTATCGCTTCCTGCCACGCTGTTCACCGTAGTTCACCCAAAGGAAGGGGGTCTCGTGGAGCTTCAATACTACTCCACAGAAGTCAATGATTCACAATTTCAGCTTTTACGGTTTTTTAATTACAATTAATCGCTTATCTTGTATTGAAACGAAAAATAATGGAGTAATTGAAAAACATTGTACTCGTACATATAAAACTTAATATGCATCATTCATGTATACATACTTTTGACGAATTTAAAATAATGTTAAACGTGTGTATATAATAGTAAATAATGTATTTTGAATTATTGAGTTGAATAGGCTGATGTACCGTGACCGCTGTTGTTTGGCCGCCGACTGAGTCGCCAAATACAGAGGCCATGGCGGCTTACACGAACTATTTCACAATAAATTACTATGCCATTGACGACAACACGTTTTGATGCAAGGAAATAGTACCCACCTCATTTTTGTTTAGCATATATTTTTTTCTTATATACTCGTGAAATGATGACCAAATATTCATTGTATTTAATAAATATGCCTTATATTCGGGTTTGTAAGAAACTTCAATGACATTACAATTGGTACGCAACGAATTATCTTCCTTAAGCACTACATATATATATATAGAAAAAAAATAAAAATTTATTTTCAGAGTCTTTGTTTGCCTTAATTCTTTCAAAAAATGTATTGTCTCTATAAAATTATTTCCAGTCAATTGATAAATTGTCACTTTTCAACAAATTAATCGTTTAAATGAAATTGTATTTTCTTTCGATTACAATGAATTGAAAGTGTTGCGATCACTACATGCGGGCGACTTTATATCCCGTACATGCATCGAGGGGCGAAGCTACTGTGCACTCCGGCGCTTGGCCGAGCGGCCGAGCGCTCGAGCGCCCGGGCGCTCGGTGACTCCCGCGTCTCGGCGGGAGCCGCAAGGCGGCCGGTCGAATGTCCGTTAAACAGCTATCTCTTCCCCCCCAAAGCAAGGTCCCCCACCCTTCGCCGAGCGTCGGCGCGGAGACCGAGAGTCTCGAGCGGTTGTTTTCGCCTGATTGCAGAGCTCTACATAGACCTTCGTTGTTTTCGCACCGCAACGAGCCACCGGCTTACAGCACAGGGGTCTTCCCGCAGAGTGTGGCGCGCCGGCGCGGCATCCGAGAGGAATACCAATTTTCTGTCTTCGTCTTACACTAGCTGCAATTTAATTTATGAATTTGTTATTGGAAGTACAAAAGTTCAAGTAATTTTTGATAGTATTGAATGCATTATTTATGTTTGGGGAATTTATTTTCATTTGATGTTAAATTTTTTGATTCAAAATGTTAATTTGAGTGAGTCCTTTGTGTAATGTTAACCGTCCTGGGAAGAAAGTCTCTTCCATCTGATAAAATTCTGACACTGTTTAAACAAAAACAAGTTTATTTATAAGTGCCAGCCAGGCCAGAAATACAAAGACTGCCCAAAATGCAAAAGACAAGTTGCCGAATGACCAGAAGAAATAGAGTTTCTCTCTGAGTTGCCGCCGCCTGAAGATGTGCCAGGAAAAGCTTACTGTCGTCCCTGAGACACCACAAAAGTATTCCGTGTCCCAAAGGGACGCGTTGTCCACTTACAGTACTGTTGCTCACCATTTGTCACTAATACACCAGAAATCTGCATTGAATGCTGGAAACAATGCTGCAATTTTTGCCTAAGGAGATAAGGCGACCTACGCCTATGTGGCGCCATCCGCCAGGGTGCAATAGTTATTTATGTATCAAGTGCGTTAAATAGATGTTTTTGCCCCGAGGGCGACTTCCAAACCCAAGGGGTTGGAAGTCGCCTGACGGGCAAAAAAAATCTAGTAACGCCCGTGGTGCATACAAAACTTTATGGTTTACTAGTTCGTTGCTGAATAAAACGAGAATTCGAAACATTTTGTAATATTTCTGCGTCTAAAGTGAAAAGACGCATTGTAATAGTTATTTGTCAATATGACGTCAGATAAACAAATCGGAGTGTATATCTAATTTATATTGCATAATCGTTATCGGACTGATTTGTACGTACAAAATGAACGAATATTGTGAAGTTCCTGCGGAAATTCTTGCAAAAGTTAACAAAACTACGGACAGTGGTTTTGATTAAAATCTTGAAAAATATATGAAACTGTTTATGGTGTATTTGAGGTTTACCAGTGTGAATAACAGTGTAAATTGCGCAGATGAAACGGTACTTTTAGGTTATTAGCGTCTGTTGTCAAACGTTACTTACAATGTCATAACACCAAAAAATAAAATTTAGAGGATGTTAGCCGACGCCACCTTATATATCTTATTACTACTACTAGTACTACTACAGAAGAAGAATATAATTATGTCTCTAAAACGTGACAGTGAATTGCGAGTGTGATTGATGACAAATTCACGGGAACATTCCAAAATCGCAATTTTCATATCAATTAAGCAAAATATTTTTTATAACGAATTATATTATTTATTTGATCGTTATGCCATTTATTTATTGTATTTACGTTGCATCTTAACTTTAAAAAATCGAATCATAACTATGTTCTGTGTGTTGTGTTGGTATTAGAGCGGGCCATAAAGTATTCAAAAGGCCCTAGGGCATAAAGAATCAGAAAGGCCCCCAGGGTATTAAATATACTATACGTGTTTTGTTTCAGGTCTGTAAAACACACACACAATGAACTATTAAACCATAAAATAAATTATGGTTAGCGAATGCCGCCATTGCCTCCGCCGCGCGCGAGCGCTGCTTCTTCTCATCTGTTATTTGGCACGAACTGCGTACGTGCGCTGTTTCCATTTAAATTAACAAAGGGAGTTTGGGGGCTGATGATAGTTGAAAGGGGGAATTATTTCTGTGTGTGCTTTCTTGTGAGAATGATATGTGCTAGTAACTTCTTTGTATTTAATTTCGTAGCAGTTTGAGATTTATGGGGGTCGCATGAAGCGAATATCTGTGGGGAGTCTTTTGTTCTGGATTTTTTAATGAAATATTGTTGATATCTTTGAAATAGCGGGGCGAGAGTGGGGTTTCGAAAAATGTTAATTGTTTCTAGTATGCTGTTCATTGTATGCTGCTCCCCGCCGGCGGGCTTATATGCCCGCGTCGGACGCGCCGGTTCCCGCGGTTCCCACTGATTGGCCGCGCTGCCGAGGCGCGACGGCAGTGCCAACGTGGCTGCTGTGTAGCTGAACACGCCCGCTGAACGCCGTCCCCATACTGCGATTCTCTAACTTTGCCCTCCAGCCCACTTGAGGCCCATCTTCGAGATGGAATATCACACGGCATTTCGCGTCTTTCTCGGTCATGCCGGTAGAAGTCGCATGATCGCAAGCACTGCTTGATACGGTCGCGATCATGCGAAATCTAGCCGAACGACTGAGAAAGATGCGAAATACCGTGACATATTCCATCGCGAAGTGGGATTTGAGTGGCCCTTGAGGGGCAAAGTTAGAAAAATCGTAGTATAACTGGCGCGTTCGCTGGGGTGAACGGACACCACCGTAGAGCTGATGACCCTGATGACTTCTGCCTGCGGCGAATACGTGCGCCAACTGCCACGTAAGTGCGCTGCGTCACTGTTGTCAACGCAGGAGTCTATAGATCATGCATGCACGTATTACATTGCAGTGATCGCAAATCTCACGCACTAAACTTCACTTCGAATTACATGCGGTATCGTTCACTATTAATTTCTGCTCGAAACGTTCTAATTATTCAACTTTGATAACTTTCATGCCCTATTTCGACACAGTCTCCCGAAATGCATTAGAACTATTCCGCTGTATTCTAGCTAACACAGCATCTACTGTGAAAACTCCTAAGTAACTGTAGATGTCGTGAGAGTAGATGGTTGCATGAATAATAACCACGTGAGCGAAGTGGCAAGAGACAAGAGAGCTTTTCTTTGGCTGTCGGCGGTATTTATCAGCTCCTCTCCTCAAATATAGGGGAGATGTAGCAACTTCGCCTCCCTCCCTAGCGGAGAGCTGCGCGCGTCGCAAACCCTCAATCGCGCGCGCGGCGGCGGAGGTTTCACGGGCTGCCACCAGGTGGCGCTCCCGCGACTGTATCGCCGTGCTTGCTTACGGGACATTCTGATTCCCGTGGCGTCGCGTACGTTGCATGTGGCGTGCCGTGGGACTTTGAATTTCTATCAAATGTCACTATATATCAGGGGCGGCTCGTCCTAAGGGGCCACTGCGGGCCGGGCCCACACCAATATCTTAATAAAGCACAAAAAAGGTTTATCTTTACAGCACTTTCTTTGTGATAATTGTTAGATACTTTATTGGAATTCTTTATTCGTGAAGATCGACAATTCGTCCTTGTAGAACTCATTCCTGACACTTAAGTCCCAATAACCAAGAAATTGATGGTCATAGTTCCTTGTCGCACTCAAAGATAGCGTTAGTAGTGTCTCAAGGGCCCGGCCTGCGTGGGCCCCAAAGCGGGGTTGCTCCACTCCTTTTAAAAAGGTCAGCGACCTTTCGCACTGGCACGGACCACTGCTTGCTAATTTTAGCAGTCCACAGTTCGGCTGAGAAACGGCAGTCTGAGCGCGCCGTTTTCAAAGTGCACTGTGAAGTTCTGCGCGCTGTAAGATGAACACAGTGGATATCATTACACTATTTTCCGTTTTCTTACTGGG
>JAHLJT010008446.1:100016895-100197159 GCA_031308135.1 Acheta domesticus
CCCTGCGGGGGATGCCCCGAGGCCACTGTAGGTCGCAGTAACGGATCGCAGGAAACAACCCGAGGGTTAAGTGTGATCTGTGAACTCGAACTTGCGTCCTGCGAATCTTCAATTCAAACCAATGAGCAAAATGGATAGACAAGAAATGTAATGAATCTTAACGTGCCTTGTTCTACCAATGTCCCATACCTGCTCAGAAACCGAGCTATGTCACCTTGTCGACGTCTGGCCATCCCAGGGACCCAGAGCCCGCAGTAGCTTGAAGGCATCGTCAGAGATGGACCCGGAATGAATTAAAGGAGGTGATGTGGTGCTTTTACTATGCAAAAGCGAAAAATCGGGGCTCAGAAATAGAAGTTTTCAAGGTATGGAGAGAGCGGAACCCAGATATGAGACCTACCCTAGACTCAAAGAAGCTTGCCAGTCAACGACGATACATACTCAGCAGTGGAAAAATCTCAGCGGAACAACTTGCTGACATTGAGAGAAATGCGGAGTATGTACTTCGCTCGAACAATCCACATGACGAACAAGTAGAACTTGAAAATGATGATCCCGTGGAAGGTTCATCTCTTTCCAGTGAAACACACGTCAATGGTGAAAATTCATCTGGCAATGGATTACACGATAAGGACATAATGCGAAATATCCTTCGGCGCGAGATAGAAAGAGTCAACTTCCGTTTGAATCTCGCGAACCGTTGAGGAGAATATACGAAAATGCCAAAGCTAAAAGAGTGATAGAATCAGTGAATTCCGTCTTAAATGAGGTGGTAGAGACCCCAGGCAGAGATCTAGATATTACTGAAATCAATCACATCATATATGCAACTGGATATCTAGTATCTCAGATAATTTTGGGGCCAGCCAAGAACACCGACGGCCGACAGCAAAACAGAGTGAACAGCTCTGTACCCCCATGGATGAACAGAATTATGAAACGGATAGCCGACACCCGGCGCGAAATATCACTCTTAGCTGAGGCATCTTCTAAATCAACGCACACCTCTAACGTTCAACGAAAAATATTCAATGTTGAACAAAAATACCAAATTGAAAATGACACCAGCAGGCTAATTGTAGTTGAGAAGCTAAAAGAGAAATTAAAGCATGGGCTCAAAGAATTAGACGCAACAAACGTAGAATAGATTTCCGTGTACAAAACCGGTTGTTTGAAACAGACGCGAAGAGATTCTATCGCAATCTGACTCAAAAACCGAATGGCAAAGCTGTTACTCCTTCAAAAGATGACGTCGAAGCTTTTTGGGCAGGAATCTGGGAGGAGAGCAGATCCTACAACAAGAAGCATTTTGCCTTCAATCTGAAGTTGATGCTGCCGATGAACTTGTAGAAACAGTGGAAGATGTTCACCAATTCTCGGAAGAGGACCTCTTCCAAGCAATTAAGAACATGGGAAACTGGAAGTCCCCCGGGATTGACAACACCAAGATTTATTGGATTAAGAAATTAACTGTAATACATTATCATCTAGCAAAGGCTGTTAATAAAATTTTAGAAAACCCAAAGGAACTCCCGGAATGGCTCACACGCGGCATCACGTATTTGTTACCCAAAGCGGGAGACAGCTCTTTGGCGAAGAACTACAGGCCAACTACTTGTCTGCCAGTACTGGTCAAAGTTATTACTGCAGCCATAGCTGACAAAATGTACACACATCTAGATAAGAATCATCTAATGCCAGATGAACAAAAAGGATGTCGTAAAGACTCTTATGGCTGTAAGGAAATCTTGCTACTGAATAAAGTCACATTGAATTATGTAAAGAAACGCAAACGTAATTTGAGCATGGCTTGGTTTGACTACCAAAAGGCCTTTGATAGTGTACCACACGATTGGATTTTGAAGACCCTGGGGATCTATCGATTTTATCCCAGACTTATTGAATTTTGAAAGTCTAGTATGAAGTCGTGGAGTGCCAGGTTACTAATACACAGCGGAAAGGAAAGCAGTAGAAACCAGAAGTATTCAGATTAACACGGGTATTTTTCAAGGAGATTCACTATCCCCTCTGCTGTTTTGCATTAGTTTAATCCCACTATCGAGACAGTTGTCGCAAGCTGACTTTGGTTACAAGCTCCATGGTGATGAAAGGCCAGTATCACATTTGTTTTACATGGATGATCAGAAACTGTTTGCTAAGAATGAAGCGATTCTCTCCCAAATGCTGTCTGTCGTGAATGACTTTAGCAATGACATCTGCATGAAGTTTGGTCTTGACAAGTGTGCAAAAGCAATTTAAAAAGAGGGAAACTCACAACGTCTGAAAACATTGAAATTGAAACGCAGACTGTGATTCAAGATCTTGAGCCAAGTAAAACTTACAAATATCTGGGCATTGAAGAATGTGAAACCATCTCGAACGACAGAATGAAAGAGAGAATTCGTAGGGAGTATTATAGGAGAGTGAGACTGGTCGTGCAGTCGCTCAGAATTCCAGGAATAAAATTTCTGCAATAGGTAGTTTGGCGGTACCTGTAGCCGAATGCAGTTTTGGACTAGTGAACTGGACTGAGCAAGAAATTCGCACCATGAATCGAAAAACCAGAAAACTGCTAACAATGCATCATGTTTCCAACCCTCGTGCTGATATACATAGACTTTATGTGTCACGTAAGGAAGGAGGAAGAGGCCTCAGACAAATTGAGGCGTCCTGGCACAACGCAATAGTCGGGTTGGGGAAGTATGTAGTCAGCCATCAAGATGACTCTCTAATGAGGCAGGTCATGAAATCTGACCGAAGAATGGGAAACAGAGGCATTGTTAGTGTAGCAAGAAGCATTGTGAAGAAAACTAGGCACGACACGTCGAATAACACAGACACTGAATTTCTAATGCTGCTAAACATGAAGTGTGAGACACAAAAAAATGTTACAGAAATCGTGGAAAGACAAACCACTCCATGTACAATATTTGAAACGAATGGACAAGGTGCAGATCAATAAAGATCAATCATTTATGTGGCTTAAAAGGGGAAGAATGAAGCCAGAGTCGAATGCACTTGTAATAGCTGCCCAAGATCAGGCCTTGAGAACACGACATTATGATAAAGGGGTCCCCGAAATCTCCCAAGATGATAAATGCCGCATTTACCAGGAACAAGTAGAAACCATTGATCATATTGTCTCAACTTGTCCAATCCTAGCAAAGACCGAATACCTGAAAAGACACGACAGGGTGTGTAGCTACCTCCACTGGCAGATCTGTACTGCCCTCGAAGTTCCAAACACATGCCCCAAGTGGTACGAAGTCACCAAAACCGGTGACGTCTGTTGGATTGTGTAGGATATTGTACGACCAACAAATTCAAGCTGATCGCACGATAGCGGCAAACAAACCGGATATAGTTATCCGGGATTTGGTGAAAAATCGTGTTTACTTACCGATGTTGCTGTACCTTGCAATCAAAACGTCGTAACCAAGGAGGCAGAGAAACGTCTTAAATACAAGAGTTTGGAAATCGAGATGAGCCGAATGTGGGGCTCCCTGGTAATTCAAAAGACTGGGAAGTGCAAGAAATTGCTTTATTTGGAACAGCCCACATTTTGCGCAAAGTATTGTAGAGGCACTGACAGTCACCGGATCTGCTCCTTAGGTAGCTGGTTGCAACCTGGAGTAGATTTTATATTCAGCCGACTCATAACATCTTTAGTCGTCATGTAATGGAAAAATAATAATTATAATAATAATAACTACGTAGGGAGTACATTACCTTGCAATTGGTGGTGGAGCTTGAATACCCCGATGAGCCTGAGAGATATGTCAGTGGTAGACTAGCTACTGGTACGGTCTCCCTTGCTCAATAGGTTGAAGGTGAGGGGTCAGACGATTGATTGATTAGGTTTAATGGGCGCTTCAACTACTAAGGTCATTGGCGCCCATGTCAAAGTGTTCTCAAACAAATATATTAGAGTTCTAATAAAAGTGTTGTTTGTGCACTTTCCTACTAATTTAAAAGCACATGTATACCCTAAACAAGAAAAGTTCAATTATATATAGAATATTTAAGCAGGCACAACAAATCTAATAAACGAAAATTTGGGGCCAGTAAAACATGCCCCTGTCATATGAAATTGTATACTCCGCTTTCTCTCGAAAAACAAAAAAAAAGCTTTAAGAGCGCGGAATCGTCATCTCCGAGCACCTCTCGTAGAGATTTGCCCAGAGCATGTCTTCGTCGGCTGCCATCAAATCTCAAACAATGCAGGAGGACGTGTTCCACAGAGAGAGCCGCCCTGCATGAATCACAGGTAGGAGGAGATTCTCCTCGAATGAGGAAACTGTGGGAGAAGTGACAGTGCCCGATACGCAGACGGGTTAAAATAACTTCCTCGCGCCTAGAAGGTCGAGATGAGGAGCGCCAGGGACTAACAGAATCCTTTATTGCGCTTAGTTTAAAGGTGGTATTGTGCCACTCTGTTTGCCACGCTCAAAAGATGAGTCGTTTTAAAGAAGCTTTAACATCAGACGATGGTACGAAAGGAATGTCAACATGAGTATTCTCCGTTGCCGATTTGCCGCCTGGTTTACCAACTCGTTCCCTATGATTCCCACATGGCCTGGGACCCAACTAAGTATTAGATCATAGTGGCGAGATAGAAGGCGATGAATGATGTTTTGAATAGATTCCGTCAGGTAGTCTGAGGAAGAACGGGAGAGAGCTTGTAACGAGCTAAGAGAATCGGAACAGGGAACTACTTGGCGTAAGGTCGTTGACTCGATGCATTTTAGGGCTTCAAGAATTGCATACACTTCAGCAGTGAAGGTACTGCACTGAGAATGTAGCCGATATCATTTTGTGACCCCGATACAATAAAAACCACAAGCCACTGCCTCATTGCACGATGAGCCGTCTGTATATAAGAATACATGACCTGGGTAGGCTGCCCTCATTTCCTGAAAATGTTTCTGGTAAGCAAGAGGACTAGTCGTTTGTTTAGGCAGGTTGGATAGTCTGAGGTCAATATTCGGGCGGAGGAGTTTCCGTGGAGCAATGGGGTGACTTGGGGGGTTTCACGGGTGTCGGAGGTTCAACATTAAGGTCCCTCAGAAGATTTCGCAATCGAATACCTGGAGGTTGAGGCAGCGATGTTCGAAGAATATATGATGTTTCATATTCAGGATCGATAATTATTTGGCGGCAAAGATGATTAGAGAGTCCTGATACTTTAGCTCCGTAAGATGCTAATAAAATATCCCGCCTTCGTTTTAAGGAAGGCTCGCCAGCCTCGGCTAGAAGGCACTCAATTCGGCTGGTGCGGTATGCGCCTGGAGTGGAGGGAGCCAGAACGACAGAGACGATTCGTAACGTTGGGCGGTGGCGTAAACAACCGGACCGAAGCGCGCTTCGTCATCTGTCGAAGCGAACTTGGTGCTCCGAAGCATGAGCGGAGCAAAAATCTTGGACAGGCCTGCCAAAAGATGACCTTCTTGGCATTTACGTATTTAGGGAACATTTGTAACAACTCATGTTTCCATGATTTTGACTCGCAAAGCAATCGACTTGCGTTCTGAAGGTAGTTTCAAATACCATTCTGGTGTCAGGGTCGCATGAGAAAAGAGTGTCGCTCAATGCACGTTGCATTTGGAAAGCGGCTTTAAGGGTATATTTGTGAGAGAACTGCCATTGACTTCCAAAGAAATGGGAGTTGTCATGACATGCTAATTTCTTGGAAACAATTACATATCTAGAAAACGAAAGGCGATGGGCCGATTGGATTGCGAAATTTTGCATCTCATTCAAAGGCAGTTTAGAAAAGACAATAAAATAATTTCGCAAAATTTGTAAATTTATAAACAATTTCCAAATTTTGCAGTTCTGAAGAGGAAAGGGGTCATTATATACCAGAACCGAAAACTGCGAATTAACCATTTTTCAACAATTAACAATTTTATAAACAATTCCGAAAAGTGCGCATACGGAGGAAGAGTCCTCAAATTGTCTTTGAGGTGAATATTGCAAAATAATAATATTGACAAGCGATGAAAAATTATTACTGAATACTTAGTTTAATTGTTGCAAAAACCTTAAATTTCGTAAACACTGATATTTGCACACTATTTACTTCGCCAAAACTTCCCACTCCCAATTATTTTTCCAATCCTGGAGCCGCCTTCGCACACTTCATTTCTTCGTCTCGTATCCGTAATATTCGTTCACGTACTTAAGTTGTTTTTCGTTAAAAGAGGGGATATTCAATTGATTTTTTTGCAAGTAAATCAGAATTAAAAATTTCCAAATTTCCTTTTCAACTCCACTAATTCTATTGCATGTGCTGAACTTTTATGTCGTATTGTATTATATTATCTTTATTGATATATTTCTTGTAGACTATCGAATGGCTTGCATCACGACGCGATGGAGACTATCCCCGCCCCCCCCTGTGCCTTCTACGCCAATACTGTCAATCATTCGAATAAACACGCGTATCATAGACAACGTTCAAACTAGATGATTGCGGGAAATCTAGCCTATCAGCTTCTCAGTCGTTGGCAGTTGGTTCCGAATGTTCTTTTGTAATAGTTAACTATGAAAGAACCAGATAGCGTTATCGTCCGTACAGTGTGCCAGAATGCGCGGAAAGACGGACACTTCTGAACTTGGCCGTTACCCATTTTATGTGTCGACAACTGTACAAACTTATAACTGCAGCCATAGCTGATAAAACGTATAGACACCCAGAGAAGAACCATCTGTTGCCAGTTGAACAGAAAGGATGTCGTAAAGGTTCTTATGGCTGTAAGAAAATCTTGTTACTGAATCAAATATTCTTGAATGAAAGAAACGAGGGCGTAAATTAAGCATGGCTTGGATTGACTACCAGAAGGCCTTTGACAGTGTACCACACGATTGGAGAGATCTATCGATTTCATCCTAGACTTATTGAGTTTTGCATGGCTAATATGAAGTTGTGGAGTACCAGGTTACTAATGCACAGCAGAAAGGGAGTTGTAGAAGCAAGAAATATTGAGATTAACAGGGTAATTTTCAAAGGAGATTCGCTATTCCCTCTGATGTTTTACATTAGTTTGATACCACTATCTAGACAGTTGTAGCACACCGACTTTGGTTACAAGCTCCACGGTGATAAAAGGCCAGTATCATATTTGTTTTTCATGGATGATCTTAAAGTGTTTGCTAAGAATGATGCGATTCTCTCCCAAATGCAGTCCGTCATCAATGATTTTAGCAATGATATCTGCATGAAGTGTGGTTATGACAAATGTGCAAAAATCAACTTAAAGAGAGGCAAACTGACGTCAGAGAATATTGAAGTTGATATGCACACTGTCATTCAAGATGTTGAGCTAGGTAAAGCTTACGAATACATGAACATTGAAGGATGTGAGACCATCTCGAACGACACAAAGAAAGAGAAAATTCTCAGGGAGTATTACAGACGAGTGAGACTGGTCCTGCAGTCTGCTCTGAACTCCAGGAATAAAATATTAGCAATAGGTAGTTTGGCGGTGCCTCTGGTCGAGTACGGTTCCGGACTAGTGGACTGGATTGAGCAGGAAATGCGCAACATGGATAGAAAAACCAGAAAATGGCTTACAATACATCATTTTGCCCATCCTTGAGCTGATGAACATAGACTTTATGTCACGTAAGGAAGGAGGAAGAGGCCTCAGACAAGTTGATGCCTGCTGGCACAATACAATAGTCGGGATGGGAAAATATGTAGTCATCCATCAAGATGATTCACTGATGAGAGAGATCATGAAATCTGAGCGAAGAATGGGAAACAGCGGCATTGTTAGTGTAGCAAGAAGTATCAAAGACAACTATGCAAGACACGTCTCATGCTACTGAACATGAAATGTAAGACGCAAAAAATGTTAAAGAAATCGTGGAGAGACAAACCACTCTGCGGACAATATTTGAAAGGGTCCACAGATTACAGATCAATTATTTATGGCTTCATTCTTCCCGTTCCCCTCAAAACCCTTAGAATGGACGATTACAGCACTTGTAATAGCTGCCGAAGATTAATCCTTGAGAACACGACATTATGATAAAGCGGTTTTCAAAATTTCTCATGATGATTAATGCCGCATTTGCCGGGAACACGTAGAAACATTGATTATATTGTCTCACCTTGTCCAATCTTAGCGAAGACCGAATTCTTGAAAAGACACGACAGGGTGAGTAGCTACCTTCACTGGCAGATATGTACAGCCCTCGTTGTTCCAAACACATGCTCCAAGTGGTACGAACACTCACCAAAACCGGTGACATCTGTTGGATTGCATACAATATTATATGACCAACAAATCCAAACTGATCGCACGATAGCGGGAAAGAAGCCGGATATAGTTTTCCGGGATTTGGAGAAAAAATCGTGTTTACTTGTCGATGTTTCTGTAGCTTGCGATCAAAACGTCGTTACCAAGGAGGCAGAGAAACGTCTTAAATACAAGTTAGGAAATCGAGATCAAGCGAATATGGGGCGTAAAAGCACAGGTCGTACCGATATTGATCGGAGTTCTGGGAAGTTTCGCAACACCTTGTGTAAGAACTTGTCTAAACTCCCAGGTAATTTAAAAGACTCGGAAGTGCAAGAAATTGCTTTATTTGGAACAGCCCATATTTTGCGCCAAGTATTGTAGAGGAACCGACAATCGCTAGATCTGCTATTTAGGTTAACATCTTTAGTCGTGATGTAGTGGAATAATAATAACAGTACAACATCCAACCTTTTGAATGAATATACAGAGTTTAAAAATTTAAGAGGGAGGAGCAACCTGTAATTTTACAAATGGGAGTGCAAAACTAAGGACTATTCCAGGTCACACCTAGAGATTATGTTACAATATTAGTAACAAATGCTGAAAATATATTTGAACCTATAGCATGTATTTCCTAGTTCTCTCTTTTTGTAGTTAATGCGTCCCACAAAATTTTACAAAGTAAATATAGAAACATAGTAACACCATCCAAAAAACAATAAAATAAAATACTGATAGTCTTTATTCAGAATCCTTCTAATACAAATTCAGAAACAATAATTATAGTTTATAAACACGTTTAAAAATCAGTCATTCATAAAAAAAAAACTTCAGTTGGATTACAATAACTTAAAATTAAAGCGTTGTTTTCAGTGGTCAATTTTCATAATTCATTAATTATAGTGCGATTTTTATAATATTGCCCAAGCCCTTATGGCCACAATGGAGTATCACACGGCATTTCGCTTCTCTTTTGCACGTGCCGGTAGCAGTCGCATGATCGCAAACACTGCTTGATACGGTCAAGATCATGCGATATCTAGCGGCAAGTTTGAGAAAGACGCGAAATACAGGGACATATTCCATCGTGAAGACGAGCCTTGATGGGCAAAGCAACAAAAATAGCACTTATACCATAACATCTATTATTCTTCAGCTGTTTTTCGTCAGTTTTAAAGTGAAAATATCTGAGATGCTAAACAAGATAAAAATAGTTCTTATTTTCACTGGGGCACATTGAAGTGTTCTTATTTTAGGCATTAATATTTTATATTAGTATTCCCACTTTCTGCATTACTGATGACACTTTCACATCACATTAAATGTTTAAGTAGTTTATTTAAGAACTGAGAATGTGAGGAAAGCCAAGCCTTGGAAACACAGTTCACATGATTTGTGAAAAGAAAAACATAACTTGTTTCTGACTACTGTTTCTGACCTAGGCGAAACATTCGCTTTTTATGTGGTTTACTTTCACGTAAATCGAGATATTCTTGCCGTTTTATTGGAGTGGTCAAATCTAAGATATTATTAATTTTCTGCACTATTTCTTCTGCTGTACTTAAATCGGTTTCGAAATCATAATGTTTATAATGAGATATTGAAGCATGATTATGAAATGAACTATCTTGATCAGCGTTAGTCAGTGAAGGTGAGTAGTATGTCAAACGTAATGTGCCTCGATTATTAGTTTTGTTATCTATAATTTCGCACGCGGCTATATTATCAATATCATAGCTGACTGCTTTCTGCCGATTCCAGAATTTAGCGCCAACTCTCTGTTGTACAACAGGATCAATTTCTATCTTCTCGCCAGATATTCCTGAAACAAACAAAAAAATGTTCATATGAACGTCACATAGAAATTTAAAAAACAATAAAGGCTCACCAAAAAACTATTCCTATTAAATTTGTTAACCCGAATGATGCAGTATGTATAAATGTTTCCAGAGCAGGGAAGACATTTTAAGTAACCATGTGAAATCTTTCAGGTAAATGCACATTTTTTAAAACTGCAAATCATTACAGCAAGGACAATTTATAATTTTGTGTTTCTGGGCGCGTCAACGGCTGTGATCATTAGTATCGAAAATGTTGACGCATCAACGGCAAAGATAATTAATCCTGTAAGTGTAGAGCACGTTTTTGCTCGATACTTGGCAGCGATAAGCAGCCCCCGCGAAATCTAGCACCGACCTACCGTCAGCGAGCGGGGTTTTGCCCTAACCAGGTGCAGGACCGGTTTAACGACCTGCGAGGCCTGTAGTACTTTTATCATGCGGAGCCCCTGTTTTTAATTTTTCTAATTTTTTAAGCCATAGTTGTAATAAATTATGCCAAGTATGTAAGAAATTATATTACACATATCTAATAATTATTTAAATATTTTCATTTTTTAATACGAATAATTTAATAAGGTTACAAAACTTTTACTTATTTTAAACTTGAATTATGTTTCAACGATTTCAAAATTTATATGTGATTGAATTAAAAGTAAGAATGATAAATTCGGTATCGTAATTGAAATTGTGGGAATAAAGCTTGACTACCCAAGGAAACATTTCCGCGATAAATACGATCTGTTGATTCTTTTCTGATTTAATTTATGCCCTAACAAATCATCCAAACAAATTAATAAATTTCAAACGGTTGTATTTTAATACTAAAACATGTCGTATGACATAGTGTTTAACTTTAACGTTATTTGTTTATATATCCTTTTGTTTGTCGTTTTACAATAAGTTCACACATTTCATAACTGCAAAACGTTTTTTCTTCATTAGTGCGACTTTTTTTTCTCAGAAAGCGCGGGGCCTGTAGCACGTGTTACAAGTGCTACAAGGATAAACCGGACTGACCAGTAGGGTGTCCTTCATTTTCCGACTTTCGAATTTTTGACCGCTCACCCTTCAATTTTGTTCAATGACCTTAAAACATGCCTATACAAAATTCTGTTGAGATCGGAGCATTCTAACCCGTGCCGACTTCAGCGCGAATTCGCGTGACGGACATGTCCAGAGCTATCACCAACCGCTGAGTCAGGCTCGAGCACAATACATTAATTTTAATCGATCGTGTCACTTGTGTTTAAAGGTTGCTAATCTAACATAATGTCATATGTAAGTGTCATATGCAGTGCTGAAGAACGTGTGTTTTTAATAGGAGATAGTATTAATTATTTATATAAAACTCCAAATAACTTGACACAATTTACCATGAAATAAACAAGTGCTTGAAGTTTTATTTTATAACATATAGGAAGTAAAATGAACAGTTGGTGCAAGCGCTAAACTTGTGGTACGTGAGTGCATGATATTTTGGAAGAAAGTAAGAATTCCGACAAGAGCTAATCAGCAATGCTTGCAAAAACTTAACTTGTACTATTCGGAGTGAAGAAAATTACAAAAAGCGCAAACAAGTGTGAAGATATTTCGAAGCACCGTGGAAAGTTTAGAAACAATTTTTACTATCTATTTGATATTGCACATCCGAATGCTTTACAAATGATTACGTTGGAAGAAGACAGGATGTTTTTATTTCGGCAGAAAGAGTCAGGACGTAATAGCTATTTTGCTGGACTAGACGAACATCTCGCGGATAGAGAAGAAAGGGAGCAACAAAGATCAATACAATAAGAAAAAAGATTACAAATTCTTTGCTGTGATAAAACTGCAACAAACACTTGACGTTTTGAAGGAGTATACGTCTTTCTTGAAGAAAATTTGGACAGGGCATCGTTCTTTCCGTGCCGTCATCACATATTCAAACTTATTTTACAATGTGTGTTTGAATGTAAAATACGTAATGTAGCAAGCAATCCTGACACCATTTTTTCAGCATTTTAAGGAAATCTAGAAAAGATTTAATGCCATTAATTTTAAAAGTGGCAAAGAGAATATGGGAATGTTCTTTAATGAGTCCCAAATTAATGAAATGTACTTTTATGAATGTAACAAAATAAAGATACATTTTCCCGGGGTAATGCATCTAGCTCGATAGATGGCAAGATATATTTGATATTTGAAAAGTTTCTGCTAAGATCAGAATCTAAACCATCTTGTGTAATTAAAAATTCCTTAAATAATATCTCTCTTTTGATTGTAACTCTTTATGTAAAACCGTGGCTTTAGGAAGTGCAGCTGTAAAAACTCCTCATCGAGATGCTTTATAAAATTTCTAAACTCGCTTGAAAGGATAGATTCCATAATTTCAAAAGCATTTAAAAAATGTACACACCGTATGCAGTATTTCTTAAAAGAATTGTCTGTCGTACCGCTTTCTGATGATGAAGTAGACGTTAAGAATCAAAATCAAAATGGTAGTGAATTTGGCCTGAGTAATTCTACACATGGAAGAGAGTTATATTCCTTTTTGTGAAAAATTGGATGGAAAACAATATGGTAAGCTCAATTGTATCCCGATGACCGTTCTTTAATTTTTATTTCGAGCAGGCCACTTCGGACCACGCAAGGATGCTGAGAATACAGTTCATCAGGGGGGGGGGTCAGCATTACCCTCGATCCGATTGTTACTTCCCAGGGTTGTTAGCTCTAGGTATGGAAAATGAATGATGATGATAGTGAGGGGTGAAAGGACGCACATATGACATACAGAAGTACACCTATGTCCGAGGCGGGACTCGAACCCACGACCCTGCGGTGCAAGATCGCCAAGGACACTACTGCTTTAGCGATTTCGGCCACGGGGCCGGCCAATTCTTTAATTATTAATTCGTTAATTTACAATATATCTCCTTATTCACGTTAATACTAATTTCAATAAAAACAATAGCCGAATTTGTGTCAACCAAAAGCAGATATGTTCTGTTGCTTGAAGATGGATAATAGTTTTATTCAAAACTGTCCTTTGACCTGGTAATGCAACTCTTCATATTTAGAAGCTAAAAAGTTATTTATAAAGTTGAAAGCTGTAAATGTCTACGCTGAAAGGCCTATTAAATTAATGTAAGGTTTTCATGGACTACTGCACGACTTTCATGAGGAGCGAAAGCAATTTTTTGTGTTGTTCAAGAACATTGTTCACTGTACGCATATTGCAAGAATGAAACACTAAAAAAAAGTATCCACAAGAAAAGTTAAAACTATAACACAGTCTAAAGATTGAAAATGAATTAAATTGTAATATAAAATCATATATTAAAAATGTATCAGTAGTTTTCCACTGACTTAACCCAACAAAACCAATGATCCCTAACATTCAAATTTCGCGCTCAAGTCGGCACGGGTTAATATTGACATATTGTGATGAAATTTTATTTTCGAGTTAATTTGACCAAATGGAAAATATTTAGGGGGTGAGCCAAAAAAAATTGCAAAAAGTTTTTTCAGGCAATATAAGGGACACCGTACTGACCGCCCCTGCCGGGACAGCTGCTCCCCACCAGTCTCCCGACAGGTGAGGTAGTATAGTGCATGTAAGTTTGTGTAAGGAGTAGGATAGGACAAAGAATGGGAAGGAAAGATCGCGCGCTGTTCTTGGCCCATTTTTAAAGTACTGCCCCGGCATTCACCTGGTATTGATTGGAGAAACCACGATACCGATCAGAGGAGTCGGCCTCTAGATTTCTCCTCCAGACATTTGACCTAGCTATCTAGCTAGTGTCGAAAATCCTGTCACCGTTGGGACTCGAATCTAGGACCTCCCGGTCAGAGGCACTGCAGAGACATTGGCTGATGTCCTGAGCCACCTCTCCCGGTACATCGGCTTGAGAAAAGGTTCCCCCCGCCCCACGTATATCCACCAACCGCCCCAGCAGGAACAAGCTGTTTAGCTCCCGAATGATTTCCCGACGTGTGCTAGTGGTGTGTGCGTTAAGGGGAGTCGAGGGGGCAAGGATGAAGAAGGAAAGATCCCACGTGATCCAAGACCCATTTGTTAAGGCATTCGCCCGTCTTTGATACAAGAAATGTTGGAAAACTACCGATCAGAACAGCCGGCCTCTAGAATTCTCTTCCAGGTAGTTCTTAGTGGTCAATTTAGTTCAGATGGAGTAAAATGAAAAACCAGATGAGGTCCAGGGTCTTAAAACCAGAACAAATGGCCTCCCGAAGTTCCCAACCAATAGGAAATGGGCAGGAGAGTTTGTCAATATTTTTGTGAAAGGATCAGAGGATTACATCGATTTGCAATCGATCAGGGAAAGTAGGCCCTTTGCGAAGTGTGAATAGAGACAACTATTTCGAAGTCTACTAATGCACTAAGATACCCACAGAGGAAATGATTCCTGGGAGTATGATGGTTTCCACGTCGTGAAATGTTGTAAAATAATTTGATAGTTCAATTGGTTATTTACTGATAATTATCAAGCTGCGTCAAGCAAAGTAAATACAAGGGCCGTTTATTTTCCAACCTCTGATCGAGCTGTCAGACGAGTAGGAAAATTTGGCAATGTGCAGAAGGCGATTGCGCATCTTTTTTACCATAACCTCTGCCAATACCAATGCCATATTGCCAATTTCAGCTAAACTGAACGCACGTGAAAAAGGTTGTAACGACGACGCTGCTGCGAAGTGCGAGCTGCGTACTGCTATTCGCTTTCTTTAAGAAAGGAATAGTGCAGCAGAAATTCACAAGTGAATAAACCGAGTGTACGGACAAAACTTTAAAACAAAAGAGGAATGCTAGCTTCTGAAGATCTTCTCATCCATGACAATGCAGATCCTCACAGTGCTGGTGTAACCAAACAACATTTGGGGCAGAACGGTCGTGCCTCATCATTCGGCATATAGCTCGACTTAGCGGCACGTGATTATCATCTCTTCCTCGAATTAAAGAAATGGCTAGGCGGCTGCAGCTTCCTGTGATATGAGGAGCTTTAAAACGAAGTTTAGTACCATCTTCAGGTGGTGACATTGTTCGACAAAGAGGGAATCGAAAAGTTAGTTCACTGGTAAGACAAATGCCTGAATCTTAACGGCTATTATGTAGAAAACTAACGATGTTTGTACATTGCCTTCGTTAATAAAATCATTTTTTTACTTTCTCGCTACGGAGTACAGACAGTTGTGTAATGTTGCGCGAAAAAAACGGCGAATTTTCGGCAGAAGAACTTATTGCCGGCCCCTGGTAAGGAAAAGTGGATAAATCCAATTACTAAATTTAGAAACAAAAAACCTCTAACATGTGGTGTAGTCATGTTTGTGGGTCCTTGATGGAGAAAGATCAATTCACGGCAAAACGTCTGTGTCCATCCGTCTGTTATCAACGCAAGCGGCTAAACTATTCAGCCGTGCTCTCCAAAATTGGTGTGGCTGATGTCACCCCCTTGAATTTGAAACCGATATTTCAATTTAGGGCGGTACTTTACATGAAGCCCTGGGACATTTTCAAAAATATGGCTCCATCGTTTTTTATTACATTTTGTTGTTGGATAGTGTAAAGGACGTGTAAGAAAATACAGGTCTTTATATCCGTTGAAAACCCTGATTTTTCGAAAATTCCAAAAGTTCGAAAGTTCCTATATCTACAATTATGAAGATAGTCCTTTTCTAAAAAATGAAATACGTTCCTCAAAGATAGATTTTGAAATAAGGTCAGGTACAATTTTTCGAAAACATGAGTACTTTTCGCGTAATTTTGCGTGAAAATACGGGCGAGAGTGTACGTGCTGTTTTAGCACCACTAGTTCCTTTACATTTGTCTTTTTGTCCCAGTCCATCGTAAGTTAAAAAACGGTCCTCGAAAAATAAATTTCAGGAAATTGAAACAGACTTACATAAAAAATACGCATCTTGGAATATGTTGTTTTTTTTATACCGAACATTTTCCATTGCTTCTTCGTGTATGCCAATTTTGAGACCATTTACGTCGAAGCGTCTTTTGTTTTTAATTTCCGTGAGCATTATGCGGAGAGAGTTCTTCAATTTATTGTATCGGCATGTTTGCGTTCAAAAAGCGATGATCATTACAAATACTTTGTAAGGAGGCCGAAATCCAGAACTGCATAGCTTCCAACAGGCTTCACTTCCACCTCATAATCCCGAGGTGTCGGAGAACTGACGAAGCCGGCGGACTTCAGTCAAGAAAAATATTAGGCGATAAGAATGTATAGTATCCAAAATGGGCTGGCAGTATTACTGACAGTTTCAAGAAGTCCTCCTATTATTGTTACTATTCTCAAAATGACTTCATTGGTCGTAGTATGGAGTTCATCGGAACCCTAGTATATTCCAACGTAAGGCTAGGCAATAGTTGGAAGGATACAGTAAATTCAATTGCAAAGGAGATACCAAAATTGGCCACTGTGCAGCGGCTGAAGTCTACCAAGCTACAGCTAATCATGTAGAAAAATCGCCATCATCGGGACTCGAAGCCCTGAAACTCCCGGTCAAAGACCACTGCAGTGGCAATAGTTGTTTCCCTGAGCCACCTAAGCTGATGCAAGGTCTAAGACTTATACGAGACATGAAAGGTACAAGGACATGCAAGTTCAAAATCTCTACCAAACAGCCCGAAAATAATTTCCATTTATTAATCATCGGGTGACATTTTCTGATAAAATGAAATGAATTTTTGTTGTTATACTAACAACAGCATAATAAGACATGGGATTCTATAGAAATAAAAATAATCAAAGATACTCACCCAACTGAATTTCTGTTCTCGATCGTACTTTACTAACAGTACATACTCTATACGACTGGTATAATGGTGCTTCCATAGCTGTCATATGCCCTTTCATTCGCTGCATATCTTCATCTTTGAGGATAGCTGTAATAAAAAGAATATCTGTAACTTTTCACGTTTTCATAGAATCTATCAATTTGTGTACCTTCGCAGTAATCTTATGGTTAGACTTCGGATCTTTAGGTTTTTACCTATTGTTTTCCTTTACAGCCTATTGAGCCTAACATAGATAATTACACATATAAATGACCTACAAAGGTATCAACCAAATTTGATAGTGCCTATACGCATCTATTTAGATTTAAATGCCTATATCTGCCTTTTGGCGCTTATAAATGCCTCTTTTATAAATTTCCAATAAATTTATTCACTACACTGTTGTATTCAATAAATAATTATTTATTCAACAACATATCTTTCATCGCCTGGATACTTATTTGATTTCTGTTTGATAAAATGCGGCGTGGTGTCATTTAGGCTTAGAGCAACAATACATAAAGCAATTAGTAAAATCTTAAGGTGCCGCATGCGAAATCGGAACTTCGGCAATGGAACACAATTTCAAGAAATTACAATTGCAAACAACAATTTGCCCACGTCTAGTTGAAAGTATTTTTGCAGCCGTGGGGGTTAACGTATGGTACTTTTCTGGCTCATGCACTTCACCGAGTAGCAGAGGTGGTTTGAAACCAGTTCCCCAAAATAAATTATTTAATATCCTCCATAAAAAAAGTAATTTTAAAGTCAAGTTCTAGAATTGCAGCTTACAAAAAAAGATTTGCCAATCTGTCTTTGCCATCAGCGCCTACTTTGACAAGATGGGGTACGTGGCCGCAGGCTGCTATGTATCATAGTGAGAAAATTGACAGTGTTGAAGAGGTAAATAGTTTTTCGGAAGAAGAATCGCAGAAGAAGAATGCCCAGAATGTCCCACGAGAGAAAGGTTTGACAGACGATATATCATATATTCGCGCTAACTTCACTTTTTAGTAGATATTGTAGAGCAATTACAATCACCAAAGTTAAGTCTCACTGAATCAATCACATTATTTACAAGAGTAGAAAGTCAGTTAAAGAAAGCTGTTGGCGAGGTTCGGAAAATTGTGTCCAAAAAACTGCAAATGGTGTTTCTGGATACAGGGTTCTCCAACAAGTATCAAGCATTTTAAGCGGACGTGAGGCAGTTCTCCCTACAGGATTTAAACCACACAAAGATTCTCTTTTTAAATACGTTCCAGTCACCACCGCAGACGTTGAGAGATCTTTTCCAGCATTTAAGATAATTCTGACAAACCAAGACATAAACGTACCCCACATCGTCTGAAAATGCTTCTAATTATTTATTGTGGGCAAAATTACAGCAAAAAGTGAAATTGAAGAACCTGTTATTTAAAAAATAAGAATGTAGCATTAATTCTTAATATTCATGTAAGACATAATTTTATCCTTAATATATTTTAATTAACTGACAGTGACACAGATTTTTATAGAATAAAACCAAATATTTCCCCTTTAGAATGACTGTTCAATTACAACAGTTTTTAATTTTTCTACTGTATTTAAGTGTGTCTTGAAATAAAGCATTGTGTTTAATAAATCACTGTATGGCATGATGCATAAAATTTGACTATTTATTGCGCCTATTAAAGTCATATTTCCCTACTATTTAGGACCTTTTTAGGTGCCTAAAACCACATTTGTTTTAGGACCTAAAGATCCAAAGTCTACTTATGGTATTAAAATCTGGTGTTCTCTTGATTTGCACTTCAAATTAATGATCAAGTTGGAATCTTACAAACTGCATGGTCAATACCCATATGAAGATGCTCTACAAAACAAGGAACTGTCACTCCGTAGTTTATGTATGTGTGTGTGGGGGGGTCTGAGTACTGAATGGTTCAGACAGTTTTCAGGTTCTTTCACATCCTAGTGTAGGTATTTGTTAAATGAGAACTACCGAACATACTGAAGTGAATTTCAATTATTGCAAATATTCCACTAGTGAAATTAAAACCAAAAGAGTTTAACTATACATTCAAAATGCTCCAATTAGGGTGGTGAATCTCAAAACGTTTATCGCTTTCTATCCTATTTTTCTTACCGCTTCTCCCTACCGCCCAATCATAAACTGTGACTCATCTTAGGAGGCGGTATACATCGATCGCTTTGTCGACGTCCAATAAACCGCGTATGAACTATAACATAACGTCTTTGCTCTTAACATAACTTTCCGTTATTTTCAATATTTGGCGCAATTTGGAACTCTGCTGGCCATAATTTAATTCATGGAATAGTCCTCTTAAATAACACTCGCGCTTTGGGAATTCTCTGATAAATACCCTCGTGGCTTCGCGAGTCGGGGATTTATCGACGATTTTCAAAGCACTCATGGTTTTACCTACTATGATAATTTGAACATATTCGCAGAACAGCTGCATGAAGACTACGGTGCGATTTTTATAACTTTGCACCTCAAGGCCTGTCTTCACGATGGAATATGTTACAGTATTTCGCGTCTTTCTCAGTCATGCCGCTAGATATCGCACGGTCGCGAACGTATCAAGCAGTGCTTGCGATCATGCGACATCTAGAGGCAGGACCGAGAAAGATGCGAAATGCCGTGTGATATTCCATCGTGGCCATTGGGGCTTCAGGGGCAAAGTTATAAAAATCGCACTATAAATCCTCAAAAAGTAGGAAAACGTCACCCTCTGTACTTTTGATTTATTTATGGCACATGAAGGTCAAGTTACGCTGTTGCCACGAACTCGCAAGCCTGGAATGTGGAAAGCACATGGCTGCAGCCACCAGCGCCGTTGAGAAGGGCGTTCGCGAACGTTCAACACTGCAGTGACGTTGAAGCTCCCTGATGGAGAACCCTCTCCCTTTTTCGAACTTGACCTTGAGTGTCATATATAATTCGAAGTATAGAGCAGCAGGCCTGCCCATAAAGTGGCCTTAAAGCTACTGCTCAGGGCAGCCGTGAGCTTTCGCGGGAAGATTGAGGGCACGCCTAAAGTGATGCGATCTTTTAAAATGAATTTTCTTTTAAATTGAAAATATTTTTGTTAGTATTGGATTACTGGTTACTGAAGATGAAAGTTCAGTGCACAAGAAAAAATAATGCACGTCGGAAATGGTCTTACCTTTCATTCTTCGGGGTTCAGACACACCACCACCTTCCATCAGTCTCTCATTTCTGAAACAAGGTTGTCGAATTCAAATGCATTTTATGTTACATGCATTCAAAAGTGCAAACATGCACTTTGAGTGCAGCTACTTTCCCCTACTCAACACTCGTACCAACAGCGAAAAATACATTTCCCTCCAGGAGCTATGCACGTCGTAACCCTACTTTCCGGATATCCCCCGTATTTTATTACTTCAAATAAGCAAATCACTTTATTGGGTACTGTTACATTACGATCATTAGTAGCTTTTGCAAAAATTTGTTTCATTCACAGTTTTATCTGAACATTTGAGCATCGTCTCACTTTAAGCACTAGCGCTAAAATTTGAACTTTTAGCACGCTGTGCGGGCTCTAACAATAACAGCTTTTATTAGTGGTTAACTTCATGTATAACTTGTACATATGCCGGCCCGATATCGCTAAGACGCAGCGATCTCGGAACGATCGCGGGTTCCAGTCCCGCCTCGGACATGGTTGTACATGTTCGTCCTTTCACACCCTATCATCACCGTATCGTTTCATCCCTATAGATATCATAACGTTAAAATCCAATAGCGCTCGCTAATGACCGAGAAGGTGATGCGACCTTAAATAACAAAACTTGTACATCAGTGTATAACTTCATTTTTGGAAAAGAATGAGTTTTTATAATTTTTTTTGCACTCTGTCGTCAAAGACTTATACTGTCTTAAAATGCGAAAGAATGTGTAAAATACATTTTAATGGAAAAGTAATGTATTCTAAACGATAATTTATCATACATTTGGACCAGCGCCATGTAAAGCTTAATAACACATAAAAGCTGATAACCGTACTTATTATACTTACGTGGTACCGATTTACTCACTTGCCATATCCATAAGAATTACTTATGTGCTGTAAATAGGAGATATTGGCAGTTTTAAATACTGAACAAGACTAGTATTTCTCAGTACAATGCAGTTTTCGATTATTTTTTAAGAAACTGCAGGTCGCCCGGTGCAACCTCGGGGGGGGGAGCCCTGTCAGAAAAAACAAACTCCGGACAACTGCTTAATTTTAGCCACTGTAGGACGAAAGAAACCATACTCCCATGGAGAGAATCAATGCACCAAATCATGTTAACTAGGTTATTTCGTGGAACGAAAAAGATCACCGTACGTACATTAATATTAGACGAAATACACCAAGTTTGTTCACCTATTATCCAACACGAATTTTTAACGCTAACCCCCCAAGATAATCATAACTTCATTAGAGTGCCTGCCGGTTTGTAGCATTCGTCTCTGACTAACAAGCAAGCGACAGGGTAAGTTCAAGCAGCTCCACCCTCCACTGACGTCGAAACGACGTAAGGCAAAAGAGGTAACCAGGTCAGGGTTAACTGTCAATCACACTGAACCAGTGGGGAGCGAATTGTGATCGATATTTATAGTGTAGTGAATCTTGAGGAAAACTGTCCTCATAATTATTGAAGATACACTGACATCACGAACAAATATACATTAAAACAGAATGATAAGGGTCATCCGTTCTCCCATTCTCTAAATACAATCACGTTATAACATATTTTCTTTTCCAATTACCAATTACGAATGAAAACCACTAACAGGTAACTATTTATTTACATCAATAGCGAGAAGGCATAGAGTTGCTAGTGTAGTGCACTGATGAAACTCGTACAGTTGTTCTAATTTTATCTTATAGAATAATGAACAAGTATTTCTGGAAGAAATTGGATTTCAATGAAAAAAAGTAACACTAAAAATATTGTCATTCGACTGAAATGCAAGACAAAAGACGAGAATACACTTTTCAAATCAGATGATGTTCTCCATTCCTCAGTAACTATTTCGATTCTTTCTATTCATTTCACTTCCTCGACTTATTAGGTTTGTACTTTTATAAACTAGTGGAGCTAAAATAGCAGGTAGCTCGTCGGTATTGTCACGTAAAATTATGCGAAAAGGACGCGAATTTACGCAAATCACGCGAATACCAACGATGCACGATGCGTATTTTAGCCGTAAATAAAATTATTAGTTTATATTAACGCGAACGGAAGGCAGCCGTCATTATTGAATTCCGTTGTCAGTGTCGCGTTACAACAATGGGTTACAATCAACAATGACCGCTAATTCGTATGGGATACAAATTTCAATTAGCACTGTTGATACAGCTGGCAAGAAAATGAAAACGAATAGAAAAACATATTAATTAAATATAATATTATTAGATTCATCAAAATTACTCCGTTTTAACATACATTACTCTTCACTTCCACATTTGATTAAGTAGAGCGAAATAATATATTCGTTTCCACATTTAACTAAATTAAATGACGTTACTTAAAAATTTAACTAAATTAAATACGCACACACACGCACGCGCGCTTATATCTGAAACTATAAACCGAACTATAATACACACGAAAGTTCCCAATATACTCAAAGATTAATTGGATTTATAACATGTTTTTGCTAAATTTAATTCCACTGAAATCCCCTAGGGTGGTCATAAGACTCCTTTTCCAAACCAATGCTAAATTTCTGTATCTAAATCTAAATAAGAGACCAACCTCTCTCGTGTAGAAGAATCTTCACTGGGGACTTTTTCCTTGCGTTCCACCAGAGCTAAATATAAAAAACCAAATTTGCTAATGACCTCACGTGGATCCAAGCATGGAAAGTCCCAGTCAACTTCTCCATCATCTTCTGCTATATACAAGCCGTATTGGTCAACTGAATCCCTGGAAAATTATAGGGAAAAAAGTGTTTGTAAGTAACAAGAACAACAAATAGAAAATGTAGTTTGTTCAGAAAGAGTTAAATTAGTTCTTGCAGTTCTAATCCAATCAATGAGATGTGTTTTGAGAGTAGGTCATACAAAAATTCTAACAAAACAAATGCTTGAACTTCTACTTAGCGCTCTTCAGGACTGTAACAAAATTTGTTTTATGTAGCGATCAATTTTCACTTAAAAATACAACATTAATACAATTTTGAAGTGTGACGCCTTATCTATTTAATTGTAACATATGCATTCAGAGGTGACGAGTCTGGTCATGATGCAGTTATAACCAAATAAAAGTGATAACACAATTAAATTATTATTATTATTATTATTAACAAAATAATTAAATTTTAAATATTTATAGAAGAATTGGATATTACTGAAAATACACTAGGCAACTGAATAAGTGTCACAAACTTCTAGGGCAAGTACAGAGGTCGAAAATATCATTTTTTGCTACTGAAAGTATAGTGGGAAATACTGTATTACAGAATTCTAAACATTTATACATCTGACATTTGCCCTTAATTGGTAGGCAATTCATATGCCCAGCTGTTAAGCAGGTACATCAAATCCCCTTGACGCCAGAACATGACCTACTGAATATCCGTGCATAAGTTGCCTAAAAATCTGGAGAAAATGTCACAAACTTAACTTCGCTCTATCATATTTTCCACTACAAGCTCAGTGGAAAAATGTGATGCCTTCAACTCTCCTCCATGTCCGAGAAATTTATAACATTTATTTTAAGACAACCAGTAAATATTTACGGTATTTGTAAAAAAAAACGTCTAAGAAAATTCAAAATAGTAGTGATAAAACAGCACATACTTTCTCCCCCGTATTTTCAACAAAAAAACGCGAAAAGTACGCAAATTTTCGAAAAATTGTACATGGCCTTATTTCAAAATCTATCTTTAAGAAATATTTTTCCCTTCATGAAATCTGTTCATCTTTAATGTTTTTGTTGTAGGAAACTAGGTCTGAAAAACTTCTGAACTTTCACAATTTTCGAAAAATCAGGGTTTTCAACGAACACGAGACCTCCACCATTCTCCATTCTCTTAAACGTCCTTCACACTATCCAACAACAAAATTTAATCAAAAACGATAAAGCAATTTTTTTGAAAATTTTGAAACTGTCCCAGGAGCATCACGTTACACAAAGACAAAACTCAATGTTATTTGATAACTGACAATGGGACAGGAACATAAGAGCACGCTCTCAGTCTGCTTGCATGCAACAGAGAATTCACGCAAATTTCTTAACTGTGAAGTTAAGTTTAAAATGCTTATTCTAAGGCTTCGTGTGCAACACTTCTCAAACAAAGGATTGGAAACAACGGTGGTTTGGAGGACGGATGGAAATGTAATTTATTGCAATTGCTGCAATAAAGAAGCAAGTACTATTCTGTAAAAATTGATCAATTAAAAAAAGATATCTCTCAATGGTGTGTTCCTAATTGAAATGTTTAGTGCTCAAGTGTAACGTTGCTGGCGAAATTATATAATTTGAAATACTGAAACCCAGAAAAGGATAAAACGTCAGTGAAATAGATATGAAAGGAAAAACACAACTTTAATTTTTATTGAAGTGAAAATAATTATTTTCGGGATACTATAAATATTTTTTTAAGAGTTTTTAAATTTTTCTGAGGTTCAAGAAAATGTTTTGTAGAAATTGTTTAGCATATTTCTTAAAATAATTATTATATCTGGTAGTACGCATATTCCTTCCCAACATTATTCTCGGGTTTCAGAATTTTACTTCAATTACTTTCAATGATGTTGAAACATCATAAATCGTGGAGTATTTCACATTTTTTTCTTTTAATTTCGTTTGAGTGTAGTAGTAGCATCACTGTGTCTGTAAAAATAATATTTTTATCAACAAGAGAAAGTAGTATGACAATACAAGTACGTATTCAAACTGATTTCTACGACCGTATCTCAAAGTCGAGTCTATATAATTTCTGCCCAGTTAGTTTGAACCTGAACGTTGGCTAAATACATTTTATTGTAGGTGTTGATGGTACGAATAAATATATGTATTTGACCATATAGGATCAATCAAAATTGATTACAGGAATTAAACTTCTTTTAAAAAACATTTATTATTGGCTCAACGTTTCGCATGCTTTGTACATGCCTCGTCAAGAGCAATTATGGCAACGGTTAACAATGTTAAATAAATTAATATAAAACAATAGAATTTACAATTTTTAAGTTAAATATTTACAATACTGTTACATCCACAAAACCCTGAAGGCTTGTCAAAACAAATATTTACATTATGCAATTTATGAGAGTAGCACATTTAGATATGTTAAGGAATAAACATTTCAAACATGTAGGATTGGCAAAAAAATAACACAATTATGGAAGTTGGTGCAGCATTAACATTTTATAAATTTGGTTCAGCTTCTGTATGTCACTTTTTGTGTTCATCGTATCATTCATTATTATATACAACATTTCAGCGATTAGCCTTTTTGATGTTTGTTTTTCATACAATTATATCAGGATCAACAGGAGAATTTACATCAATTTCAATATAAATACATTTTAGTAATGTACGCTTGTTTTAATTTAAAATCTGACATTAATTTGCGTAAAAATTTGACTAAATTTATTTCAAAACATGATAATTTGTAGCAAAATTCTAATACTCTTAAGAAATATGTAGCTTTATATAATTTGAATTTATTTATGTGGATAAAATGATCTAAACATTTTCAAGGAGTCAGCACCTTGCATTTACTTCTCGTAGTGACAGAGCTACAGAAAGCAAAGAATGTCACACTTGGTGCAAACTTTTGTTACTTAAGCAACATTAATGCCTTAAACAAATTCATTTGTAATGGAAATGTGTAGCGGTCAATATACCGTTCGAAAAAGTAGGAAATCCAAGATTTAAAATATTTCTATAGAAATATACAAGACCGGATATCCAGGATCTAAACACATGAAGAAAAAATTATCTTCCTTATCTTCAGAAATTAGAATCAGTAGGTCTTCCTCTACTGAAGTCATTAAAATTGTTGATGACATTAAAGTGTCTAGAATTAATGTTTGGAGACGTGGGTGAGACTGCTACGGAGAAATTACATAAAGTGTTAAATTCAAATCGTGACTTGAAATTTCTCCAAAATGTAAAGAACATTGTGGCGAAAAATCAGAAGATGCAGAATTTGACTTTTCATTGGCATAGATTTCGTCTTTGAAGTATGCTCCGACGTCTTTGAATTACGTCTAGTGACGTAAAATGTCATTTTCTGCATTCAATTTTTCTGACAAAAGAATGAATTTGACATACAACAGTTTAGAAAAATTGTTAATTGTACACTTTTACAAAAGGCAATATAACTAAAAATTTAAATAAAATAAAATTTGATTGTGCATGTTTTGTCCATTTTGACCCTGCCTGGTGCATGTTTGCATGCATGTTTAGCATTTGATAATGCATGGAAATCCTGTCTATAGTTATTACTAGGGGCGGATTTTGATGACCTAAAACATCCCCAAAAATGATCAATAAAATGCTCTTAATCAACAATATGTTCTACAATGTTTTAAAAATGCCCTAAAATCAAAGGAAAATTATGTAAATAATCTACGTTCTTACAGAAGTCATCAAGGCTTCTTCCTTTCGTTCATGTGAACTTTTGGTTTGGATAGTTCTTTACCAGGAAATCTGTCTTTAGTTCTCCCGAAATCGTCCGAACCGACAATAGGGCTGATAAGCGTCACAGAAACCTTAAATCACATACAACGGCCAACATTACAATTACTGAGCGAAGAAATCGAAAAGGTTAGTCAGGAATTCTGTGAAGAACATCTGTTGCATCTCAAAACTATTATTTGAAGCAAATGCAAATAATATATTAAAATCTACGAAATCAGCGGAAAAGGTTTTAGAAAAGGACGGGAAAGGGTAAAAATGTCAAAATCGAGGAAAAATGAAAAAAAGTAAAAAATGAGTAATATCCTTTTGTCTCATTACATAACATTACTGTATATACTAAAAGACATTGTTCTAAAGTGCCAGGGAAAAAAAACATTTCATTAAAATCTGCCCTCTAGTTTTTATGGTTTTATCAGTTGTAATGCATTGAAAGAGAACTTGATATCGTAATTTAGTTGAACGAAAAAAATATTTGATTCACTTGAATTTGAAGGAAAGCTTCTAAACATGACCGAATATTTAAACTATTTTTTGGAATTTTTTTCTAAGAATCTACTTGCTATCTAGCAAAGAGTTAATCGGACTATTTTGGCAGCCCAAGATTTTTAAAATAAAAGGAATTGTGTTTAATAGAATTGCAACATTTCAAAACAAATTTCCAAATATATTGATAATATATTGGAAAGAAGAAATGTTGACTGCATTCAATGAAATTTTCAGTTTATCTAAATTAATATGCATTACAACAGCAACAATAGCATAAGGAAAGAAGCAGTTTTTGGCTTTAAATACTCTATGTGATCAAAAGTATCAGGACACGGAGGCAGTGTTGTTATGGTGTGGTCGTGTTTTTCATGGAGGGGGCTTGCACCCCTTGTTGTTTTGTCTGGAACTATCACGGCACAGGCCTGTGTTGATGTTTTAAACACCTTCTTGCTTCCCACTGTTGAAGAGCAATTCGTGGAGGGCGATTGCATCTTTCAACACGATCGAGCACCTGTTCATACTGCACGGCCTGTGGCCGAGTGGTTACTCGACAAAAACATCCCTGTAATGGACTGGCCTGCACAGAGTCCTGACATGAATCCTATCGAACACCTTTGGGATGTTTTGGAACGCCGACTTCGTGCCAGGTCTCACCGACCTACGTCGATACCTCCTCTGTGCAGCAATCCGTAAAGAATGGGTTGCCATTCCCAAAGAAATCTTCCAGCATTTTATTGGAAGTATGCCTGCGAAAGTGGAAGCTGTCATCAACACTAAGGGTGGGCCAACATCCTATTGAATTCCAGCATTACCGATGGAGGACGCAACGAACTGGTAAGTCATTTTTAGCCATTTGTTCGGATACTTTTGATCACTTAGTGTACATAATTATTAACATAATCACAAGACGAAAGGATTTGCACTTGTTCCTATTATCAATAGATAAAATGTTTGGAATCCTTAAGAGAGAAAGACGATTTCTACAAAATAGTAATCTACAAACTTGCTGTTTAACACGAGTTTCTACATAGACCCAACAAAATTACGCAGCACAGATGTATTTTCTATCGGATATTCATTGTTAAGGTGTCTCAAGAGATGAGATGGGTATGAGAGACACCTTTGGAATCGTTGCACCCTACTTCTTTCTGCAATGACGTCGATTGAGCAATTTTTAGTGCCTCCAATAGCGCCTATTTCACTGCAATATATAATTTGTTTCACATAAGATATGACCCGCAATACCACCCTCCCCGTAAACCACCCGCCCTACTTACTACACTGACTTAGGGACTTTTGATTAGAATTTATGTTGGAGGAGGTAGGAGCCAACACCAAATTAAATCCCCCAAGTAATGGAAGTATTGCAGGGACTTTTGCTTCGCTCAAGATTACCATGCGTGCTGACAAAATAAATGTGTAGCAACTTTGACTGTTTAAAGAGGCAAAATGTTGTGTAGAGATTGAGATCCTACGTTAGGCCTGCACAACGCCTGATCCCGCGGGCATTCTGCACTTAGGAGTCGACCGTCTGCCCGCGACAGCCCCGAAAGTGCAAGTGGTGGGGAGTAGGAAGCTTTGCGGGGAGGGGCGAAGTGTGACGTGGCACGACACAGCGCGTAAATAGAATACCTGGGCGTCTAATACAATGATCCACGTTGCAAACTTGATTAAATGGACAATGTCTAGTATTTCAAGTTACAAGGGCCATAATTCACTGTTTACGTTCTGTGAACTGCTGCGTATCCACTTTTGCATCCATCACTGTATGCATTTTTCTTTTTTAATTAAAAAATTAACATGCTTGTTGTAACTCTTAAGTAATATTTTTTTGAAACTTTATTATTTATTTCTAACTAGCAAACAATTACAATTTAAAAATTCGCTAGGAATGGTATGTCTTAATCACAACAATGAAAATTATGAGAACAATCTCTCGCATCGAAATTGACATAAAAGTAAAATACGAGGCAATTCCATGTAGGGTAATATTCAACAGCACATATATTGGTGGCCATTTTCCCCATTATGAAACTAAATAAAAGAGATCAACGAACAAACCTTTGTGACGATGTTACGGACAATTATGTGATTATCATGGGTTCTTGTTAAATAGAATGCAAAGGGCTTAATATTTTTAACCTATGAGCTGCTCGCGCGCAGCTCCTGACGTCAGTGAAAGTGCAAAATGCTGTGTAGGTCTGTCCTACGCGAACAACCCCGATCCCGCACTTGTGTATTTAAAAGCGATTACACTGAGTTTCCAGAGCCCGATTTGCGTCCGACGGGAACTCATTTTTTATATTGTGCTTGGCATCTTCATCAGTGTCTTGTAATACGAGAAACAACTCTCTAGTTAAGCAGAAGAGTAGCAGAATCTTAACGAGTGAGTCAAGTCCTTCTGAAAGTGTATAAGAGTGAAAAAAAAAAACTTCCTCAGATAAGCGTCATTCCCAAAGTAGTGAAAATTGCGAGGGGTAAGCTTACTAATGTCACAGACTTCTATCGCGTTCGTTCTTTCACGACTGATGGCAAATGTCATATATATTGGTCTCTTTTTAGTTTCAAGGGCACAGTAACACGCTTTCTTAATAATTCTACAGAATTCAATTGTGCGGATATCGTAAACCAATGCTATTTTTTCAGAAAACTGAAAAATAAACTTACTTACGGTGCACTTGATGACAGTGTTGCACTTTTTGATACTTTTTTTATTAGAACCATTACTGTGAAAATTTTGTTTCTAAGCAAAAGTGAAATGTATTTATTTGTCCTATATCAACATAAACTTTTCAGGGACTCATCTGAGCAATAATTGAATTTGAATTATTTATGCATGTGTTCGACCTTCTCGTCTTTCCGAACCTATAGGTTTAGCATGGTAACCTATAGGTTTACATCGTATACCATGCGAACACCCGTTTTTAACACCCTGCTTGATGCCCTCCGAGGACACTGAGACCCTAACGAACGGCAGATAGCGGCGGCACAGGGCGACATCCGCACTTCGACAAGCAGCCGGTCATGAAAGGTCAACAATTATCGCAAAACCATCAATAGCAATGCTTCATAGCACATAAAAATTACTCGCCATGGCATCGATGTCGCTGGAATACTTGACAGATAATCGTAATTTTTCCTCCATGTATCGTGCCAAGGTCGATGGATTGGCTAGCGAGAAGCGGGAACGGTTAAACGAATATCAAACGGACCGGAGTAGAAAAATGATCAATCTCCTGCATGTCATCAAGAACAGTTCATTCCATAATGATAGACAGAAAGTCACGGCAGAGTACTAGATCGATGGACGAGAAAGTGGTCGAAACCACGGAAAATTGAGTGCAATTTTCAGAATTCAGAAGAATTAGATTTTGTGGGTCAATAATATTTACAAGAATAGTATCTCTCGGTGAGGACGATGCCACCCAGGCGAAATTGTGAAGATTAACGTCAGCAACCATAAGAAAATGCAGGGGAACTGGAAAATTACATCAAGTTCTTGTAACAGCTTGTGCAGAAGGAATATACAACATACCTAGTCAGCAAAAGGCATGGTAGGTTCAGCCGTAGGTAAACGGTTTGAAGGTAGGATCGAATGCTGTTTTCCTCGGAGAACGAAGAATCATGGATACATTCCGCGACACCAAGACCGCGAAGCCCGACATCTTGATCGAGCCGGTAAGTACGAAAACTGGGAAAAGAGAGGATGTTGGGAAATAAGATGAGGTTCCTGCAGTAAGATTAATTATGGGGAGAGATTAACCGTAATTCTTCTTAATATAAGAGAAAATCGTTTAGTTTCCTTGAGAAAGCCATGGTGAGGGATTATATGCTAGTTTTCATTTTCTTCCTTCTCGCCTGATAAAATGTAAAGGAACTACCGTGGGGCTCCTCGGCCCCAGCAGATTCGCCCGACTACTGCCAGAGAGTCCTCTGTGTTACCATACATTTCCGATTACTTGACGTAGGTGACCGAAATCTAGAGAGTTCTTTTTGGAACTGATTTCCCAGACATACGCCTATGTGCATTGCTTGATACACATGTAGTTGTCTTCTTGCTCGCGGAACAGAGCATTTGACATCTGCAGTCAAGTCTTTCAGGGAGACCCGAGATGCAGCGTCGGTGTTTTCTATGGATTTTTTGGACAACTCGAGTTACGAGAGGCATCTCAAAAGTAAGTTACACTATTTAAAAACAAAAACAATAAAACAATTTAGAAAATTGAAGAGGTTATATTTGAAAATTCCATACTTCAGCTATTTTTCTACATAAACCCTTTGCAATTCAATACATTTTTTGTACCGTGACAACAGTTATTTTAACCCAGTGTCAAACCACTATCCCGACAAACTGGCAAGCAATCTCCCCGCTTTTTTTCAAGTCATTCTCCTTGCAAAGCGTCTTCCCCCGAGATGTTGCTTAAGATTCGGTAAAGATGAAAGTCGCTTGGAACAAGGTCAGGAGAATACGGGGGATGACCAAAAACATCCCATCGAAACTGTTTCAGCAATGCTTGAGTCTCACGAGTAGCGTGTGGGCGAGTGTTGTCGTGGATCAAGAAAACTGTTTTGCTCAACTTTCCCCTTTTATTTTGGATCGCCCTTCTGAGGTTTCGCAATACTTCACAATAGCGAGCTGTGATCGTGATCCCACGGATCAACACTCCCTTGCAATCCCAAAACACCGTTGCCATCACCTCTGTGTTGCTCCGAGAGCAGGCGAGGAATCCTTTCTTGCGCACATTTTCGATAGGCACAGACCCTCAGAAATGATTCTGTGAAGTATTGCACGACTTATTTCAATGTTCGGAGGAAGCTGAAAGAGAATTTCATCCACTGTATGGCGCCGATTGCTGTCCATGAGTCTTCTGACCTCGTCCACAACAATCCGAGCGCGGGAAGTGGAAGGGCGCCCGCTTCGTTGTTCGTCGTGCAAAGTTCTTCCTTCAATGAATGACTGACGCCACCGAGAAACCACTGGTCTCGACATGATTCCTTCACAGTACACACTGCATAACTCACGATGAATTTCAGTCGCACTTTTATTTTTTCCTGTATGGGGTAAGAATAATGGTACGAATTTCTCCCGCTCAGCGTGTGGATTTAAAACTAGTGGTGCTTCCAACGTACACACTTTCTCGCAATGCTTCTACATGGTCCTAAATGATATTCCACTACTACATAAACCAGCAAAAGTGTTTTCTACCAGCAAATTTTTCGGTTCCGCGACCCGAATTCCGATCCTCAAAGTTACGGAGCCGGCACTTATAACACTACGCCACACTAGCACCGTGTAGGTCGAACAGAGCCATAAAATCATTCGAACCGATCTATAAAATGGTAAATGCATGATAAAGAAACAATTCATATGATGATACATAGGCTTTACAAATCCAAGAAGAGATGTGAACAATTGTTAAAAGTTAAAATTCGAAAAATTATACATAGATACTTCCACTTCACTTATCTTAATTATCAATATTTGTGATTCGAATGGCTTCACATGGTTTTCAATCAAGTTTCTAGAATTCTCAAATGTTTCCTGTGAACAGAGAATTTTGACAAATAATATTCCCCGACCAGGACTCGAACCAGCGAAGCTTCCCTCGGAAAAGCTGTGCCAATGCTCGCTTGACACTTGCGACCATCTTCGCTAAGCATGGCAACTGCACTTACATAATAGTAATGTGCATGGTGGTTTCATTTCTAGCATTAGGAGGCCGAAAAGCCAGAGAATGTGAACCAAAATGTCCGTTGGGCGCCCAAAGAAGGTATCTGGGAGGATCATCATTCATAACAGTAAAACTAGTTCAAGTTGTAGAGATTAGAAAACTAAGTTATGCGAGCAAGTCTGTGCCATTTTATAGCACCACTAGTTTATTTATTAATTTTCCGTCCCTTATTACACGTGTGGAGAAAATTTTAAGAAAAATTTGGAGCGGTTTTTGAGATTTTTTTCCGCAAATTTCAAGCGCCAATTACGCAAAAACTACTCGTATTTTCAGAAAATTGTACATGACATTTTTTAAAGACTAATTTTGTAGAACATATTTCGTCTCAGGCAGAAATCTCTATTCACGATTTTGTAGTTTTAAAAATATTTTTTGAAATTTTCCAAAATCCAAGCACCACCCGGAAATCCGATTAGCGCCATATTTTTACCGTCCCTTATTACGTAAGTGAAAAAAATTTAAAGAAAACATTTGGAGCGGTTTTTGAGAAACAAAATTTGGGTAAAAATCAAACGCAATTTACGCAAAAACTGCTCGTTTCTTCAAAAAAGTGTACATGACCTGATTTAAAGTACTAATTTTGTACAAGCGACTTTGTTTAGGGCAAAAATCTCTATCTTCATTTTTACAGTTTTGAAATTGTTTTTTGCAATTTTCGAAAAATTAGAGATATCAACGAAAATTATACCTGCATCATTCTCTTAAACGTTCTTCACACTATTCAACAACAAAATTTAATAAAAAAATTTGGAGCCTTTTTTTGAAAACTTTGAAAATGTCCAACGGCTTCATGTAAAATACCCCCCGAAGTGAAAATATCGGCTTCAAATTCAAAACGCCTTGACATCAGCCACATCGATGGGGGAATATCAATTTTGAAGAAAATCGACAGACGGACGGACCTTTTGCCGTCAATCGATTTTTCAGTATCAAGAAGCAAGAGAACATGGATTTTGGCTAAACCAGGAGTTAGAGGATTTTTTCTTCTAAATTTAGCAATAGAATTTATCCACTTTTTCGTTACCAGACCCAAGCTATAAGAGTTTTTCTGGCGAAAATTCGTTTTCCGGCGCACGATTACATAACTTACTCTTCTTACGATGTACTCGTAAGACGAGAAAGTAAAAATAATCTAACTTACTTTTGAGACGACCTTCGTAGATTTTGACTGGCTCAAGGTGGTGGCAAACCTCCTATGAAGGGTCACTGGATTTCTCGTAAGAACACGCCGTCGCGCTTCAGGGAAAGACACCTCAGAGACTCTGGTTTTCTGGATCTTTCGTTCCTATAGAAATATGGAACATTTGTTGGTTTCGGAAATATGGAACAATGATCTCCAGAGCAGTTTACACTGTTAACAAGTTTGACATCGAGAATCGTGATAATCCTTCCCGCAAACAGCAAAGACCGCTCTGCTCATGAAGCGCTGCTGAGTATGGCCGAAACTCTGACACCTGAAGCAGCGCAGAGGATTTGGCACATAAATTTGCATGCGCAAGTTATGAAAAAGTTAAATAATAATAAAAAAGTTATGAGCCGTACATTCTGCGGAAGAGAAGGGCGGTCAAAAGTAAGAATCACGAGTTGGAAGTGAGTATCCCTTTCACTTTGCGCTGGATTCGGTACACATCTGTAACCATCTGTCTGGAAAATAGGTTTTCAGATGTTCCACTGATTCAGTTGCAGTTTTCGTGATTTCAACGCTCTTTGAGAGATTTGGGGCACGTGGGTAGACGGGAGACCATTTTCTTTAACTCCGCGACTTCATCAATTTGTTAGACGAAGATTCTAATAAAATATTTCAAGTACGTGGACGAACCACTGCCTGGAACTTCCTTACCCTAGTTACACACGCAGTCGATCTCTTACACGACCGAGTTGTTCTTCCGTTGATAAAGCGACGTAGAAATCTTTGAGAACACCCCTGTTCCTAGTATCTTTCTATAATTGTTTTCAGATCTCATAGCCTCCAATTCGTGCCAATAGGCTATATGCTGTCGTCACGAGAATAATCTCAATCGAACTGCATGCAACGCAGAACGCAGCCCGGAGTATGTAGTACACTTTACAACTCATACAACTTTTTAATATATTATTTTTCTTAGTACTGACAAACCTTGTAGTTCAACAAAGTTTTAAAGTTTCAATGCTAGTTAATTTGTTTAATGTGTGTCTGTGCATGAAACAGCGAAAAGTCAGTGTCTAAAGCAGATTAGCTAAAATTCAAATGATGCCTCAGAGAGTTCACCGCCTGTGCTCGAATAACTTTTACTACCGCGTGTGATTGATTGATTGAATAGGGTTTAAAGGGCGCTTCGACTGCTGTGGTCATTTGCGCCCATGCCAGAGTATTTGGAGAAAAGAATATTCAGTGTTGCATATGTAACTTACTCACTGTTTAAAAGCATGTACATTGGCTAAAAAGGAGGCTCGAATTCTGCATCAAGTGTACATGTAGAAATGGCAGAAGGAAAATAGAAAAAGGGCGCGTAAAATTTATCTTAAAACTAAAATTGGCTGTAAAGGGGCCAAAAAACAACATAAAACACTGTTCTTTCAAATAAAATTATATATTCTGCTTTCTCTCAAAAAACAAAAAAGTTTTGAGAGCGCAGAATCGTCATCCCCGAGCACCACTTGTAGCGAGTTGCCCAGGTCATGTCTTCGTCGACTGCCAACAAATTTCCTACAGTACAGCAGGACGTGTTCCACGGAAAGAACAGTCTTGCACGAGTCACAGATGGGGGGAGTTTCTTTCGAAGAATGAAACCGTGAGAGAAATGGCAGTGACCGATACGAAGACGGGTTAAAATAACTTCCTCGCGCCTACAGGACCGTGATGAGCGCCAGGGATACACAGAATTCTTTATCGCACTTAGTTTGAAAGTGCTATTGTGCCACTCTGTTTGCCACCCTGTTTGCTCTAAGCACGGATCGTTTCAAGAAAGCCTGAACATCGGACAATGGCACAGAAGGGATATCGATACGAGTTTTACGAGTCGCTGATGAGTGAAGCCGAAATGATTTGGTGGCCCTGATACAGTAAAAACCACATGCCACCGCGTCGCTGCACGATGAACCATCCGTGTATAAGAATAAATGATCCGGATAGGATTCTCTCATATCCAGAAACTGCTTCTGGTAAACCAGAGGACTAGTAGTTTGTTTGGGCAGATGGGAGAGTCTGAAGTCAATACTGGGAAGGAGGAGTTTCCAAGGGGGGATCCGGTCACTTGTGGGTTTCACAGGGATGGGAAGTTCTACATTTAATTCCCGGAGAAGGTTTCGTAATCCAATACCTGGGGGATGGGGTAACGATGTTCGAAGAATGTACGAGGATTCATACTTTGGGTGGATGATTATACGACGACAAGGGTGGTCAACCAGTCCCGACACTTTAGCCCCATAAGAGGTTAATAAAATATCTCGCCTTCGGCTCAGAGATGGTTCTCCAGCTTCGGCCAAGAGGCATTCGATGCGACTCGTGCGGTAGGCGCCTGTACTAATTCTTATACCAGCGTTGTGAATGGTATTTAATGGCCGGAGGGTTGATGGTGACGCTGACCCATATACAATACATTCATAATACAAAATAGAGCGGATGAGGGTTCTATACAAACGCAAGAGACACACACGGTCTGCTCCCCAAGAGCTGCCTGTAAGGGTGCAGAGGAGGTTCAGAGGTGAGACACATCGGCTTTTCAGTTTACGTATATGATTTCGCCAAGTTAGGCTCTTATCGAAAGTAAGCCCAAGGAAAGTTGCAGAGTCCACAAAAGGTAGAAGATGGCTTCCAAGAAAAAGATCGGGGTGGTTATGAAGATGATAAATCCTGCAGAAGTGCATACAGTTAGTTTTTGATGCGGAGAATTTGAAACCTGTCGCATCACTCCATTCCTGCAATTTGTTGAGGACAAGTTGTAATTGTCTCTCTATCACTTGAATACTCTTGGAAGAGCAGAAAATGGCAAAGTCGTCAACGAAGAGCGATGCTTTCACCGGCTCTCGGATTATCGACGCTATACTATTGACAGCGATGGCAGAGTGACACTCAGAATTGAGCCCTGAGGGACTCCGTTTTCTAAATGGTGGCTAGCGGATACCCTGTCACCAAGGCGAACGCGGAAGTATCTTGAGGAAAGAAAGGCTACTAAAAAAAGGGGGAGCCGGCCCCTAAGACCCCAAGAATGGATGGTGCGAAGAATGCCGTACCTCCAGGTAGTATCATAAGCTTTCTCTCTATCGAAGAAAATTGCTACCAGGTGTTGACGTAGCACGAAAGCAGTGGAGATCTGTGTGGTAAGGGTGACAAGATGGTCCAAGGTTGACCTGTTCTTCCTGAAACCACATTGGATGGGGGTAAGTAGGTTTCTCTGTTCCAGGTGCCAGACCAAACGCGTATTCACCATTCGCTCCAGAAGTTTGCATATACAGCTTGTGAGCGAGATTGGACGGTAGGTTGACGGCTTTCTCCTGTCCTTTCCTTCTTTAGGAATAGGAATAATAATCGCTTCGCGCCAGGTTCTAGGGAAGGTATGTTCCATCCAAATCTTGTTGAAGATACGGAGGAGAAAGATACGTGCCTCTTCCGGCAGGTGTTTTAACATTTGGCTGTGTATCTGGTCTGGTCGTGGAGCAGAATCTTTCCCACGGGTGAGCGCACAGGAAAATTCATCCATGGAGAAAGGGGCGTTATAATCTTCCTCTAGGCAGGTTGAGAAGTCCAATCTGCATTTCTCCATTCTACTCTTCGTTTTCAAGAAGCTAGGAGAGTAGTGTAAGGAACTGGAGGTATTTTCATAATGACAGGCCAATTTCTCAACTACTTTTTCTGGAGAAGTAATAAGATTTCCATTAATAAGAAGTCCTGGGACAGATGGTGGGGAAAATCTTCCTCCGATCTGTCGGATCTTTCGCCATACTACTTTAGGCGGGGTATGGCAAGAAAGAGAAGAAATAAAGGCTCTCCAGGAAGCAGTCTTACTTTCCCGTATTACTAATCTGGCTCTGGCCCGCTTTCTTTTGAAATCGATCAGGTTTGATGCGGTGGGGAACCTATTGAGCCTCGCGAGTGCTTGCTTTCGGTCACGCACCGCGGTGGCAGTCAGCATTCCACCAAGCCACCGGGACGCGTCGTGGCCGACATGTAGACTTCGGGATTGCAATGGTGGCTGCGAGAAGAAGGGCGTCGGTGAATTGGGCCACCAAGGTATCGATATTATTTGAAAAGTGGTCTGGCATTATAATTTTCTCGCTGAATGTATCCCAGTCGGCTCGATGGAATAGCCAGCGAGGAGGGTGGATGCCGTCTAAATTAGGGATATTAAAGTGGACCAAAGTGGGAAAATGGTCACTCCCATGTAGATCATCGAGTACAGTCCACTCTACCATGGTAGATAGGGATGGACTGCAGAGTGCCAGATCGATTGACGAGAAGGAGTTTGACGCCATGGAGAAATAAGTGTGATTCCCGGAATTCAGAAGAATTAAGTTTTGCTGGTCAATAATATTTTCGAGGATAGAACCTCTCGGGCAGGTCCTCGTGCCACCCCAGAGGGAATTGTGGGCATTAAAATCCCCCGCAATAAGAAAAGGGGCGGGCAACTGAGAAAAAACATCTTCGAGTTCCTCTTGTGACACGACTTGGCCAGGGGGAATGTATATACTACACACCGTAAAAGAGAACGATGGTAGGTGTAACCGAACGCAAACTGTTTGGAGGTCGGTTCGAACGTTGTGTTCCTCCGAGAACAGGGAGTCGCGGATGAGTACCGCGACGCCGCCGTGAGCACGAAGTCCGTCGTCTTGATCGAACCGATAGATATTAAATCCGCGAAGAGACAGGGGATGATGAGGGAGAAGATGTGTTTCCTGAAGACAGACTATAAATGGTTTGTGGCGAGAAATTATTAATCTTAATTCTTCTGAGTGAGCACGAAGACCATTTAAGTTCCATGAGAGAGCCATTGTGAGAAATTATTTCTTTGGTTGCTTTTTTTTCTTTCTCACCTTCTGAATGGTTGTAGAGGAACTCTCGTAGGGATCCTCATCAACAGCAGAGTCATCCTGACTGCTGCTGGATATGGTCGGGGGGGTTTCCCGACTTTTGGCCACGGGTGACCGAGATCTACAGGGGCTGGAGGATCGTCCGATGTGATTCTCAGAGACAGAAAGAGGTGGACGGGATTTGGATGACGTATTTTTCCTGGGAGGCGGTGTCTGTTTAAGATCGATTTCAGTAGAAGTCTCAGTGGTCGATTTCTGGTGGAGTTTTTGCACAGGTTTTTTGTACTTTGTGGGAATTATAATTTTCCCACCTTGGATACATGCCGAATCTTCGGGGAAGTCTGTCGGCGACACCTGACAACTAAAGTGCGAAACTACCGCTGGGGTACAGTGAGTTTGACAACTCGCTGTTACCCCCGGGGACTTAGGTTTTACAGCATTGGAAAAAGATCGAGATAGGTCCACTGGATTCCTGATTTGGAACCTACGCTTCGCCTCAGGGAAGGAAACCTTTTCGGTTACCCTTATTTTTTGGATTTCCCTTTTTTCCGGAGAAACGTGGGACACTGGTTGTCGTTGGCTGGGTGATCGCCTTCACAATTCACACAGTGCGGTGGTTTGTCGCAGGGTTGTGGGTCGTGAAATGATGATCCGCACTTCCCGCAAACCGCGTGTACGGACATACATCGCTGTTGGGTATGCCCAAACCTTTGACACTTGAAACAGCGGAAAGGGTTCGGCACATACTGCCGCACACGGAGGTTGTAGAAAGCGGTAACGATCCTTTCCGGGAGGGATAGTCGGTCAAAAGTAAAGATCAGGGTAGAAGTAGGGATCACTTTCCCATGCTCCTTCCTTCCGATCCTGTACACCTCAGTCACGCCAAAGGTCTTAAAAAAGTTTAGAAGATCTTCCTCCGTTTCTGTAGCAAAGTCCTCGTGGTTGACTACGCCTTTGCTCAGGTTCAAGGTGGGATGAACCGTGACTACTACCTGGAGGCCGGCAATCTGCTTCGTATTTTGAATTTTTACAATCTGCTCATCGGTACGCACTTCAAAAAGAATGGTTCCATTCCTTTGTCGCACGACCGCTTGGAGCTTCCCGTAGGCTTCTTCGATGGCTCGCGCCAGACGGACAGCACTCACAGTTTTAAAAGTCTTACCTTCCTCGGCACATGCCATGAGGAGGAAACGAGGCTTCTTGGGTCGATCTTCTTGTTTAGAAAAAAAAACTATTCAAGTCAATAGTTCTCTCTGCACATCTCCTCTTCCTTGCGGTAGAGGGCGGGGGGAAAGGTGAAGTATCCATATAGATGGAATAGGTTCATCCTCGTGGTCCCCACCCCACCACGGAGCCCAACAAGGGGACACTCCATCGGAGTGCCAGGGTTGCCACGAGGATATAATGGGGGAATAACACAGCGCTGCACCGCCGTGGATTCCCCCGCTCACCCTGGAGTTCAGTACAAGACCTAGTCCGAGCCGATTGATCGGGAGTGGGTTAGCTCCCGACCGCCCGTCTAGAAGAGTCCGGGGCCAAAGCGAGTGTGTTGGAACCTACAGGGAATGTTCCCCAAAATACGTAATCAACGTACTCCTTAGTGCAAGGCGAATAGTACTAGGACTAGATAGGGAAACAAACCGGTCCCTCAACTGCCAGGACACACATTCCCTCCGACACGGGGCGCCATGCACGGCAAACACATGGGTGGGCGTTCAGCATACAGAGAAGGCCAGTGAGGAAGAAAAAGGAGTGAAAAGAACGTACATGACATGAAATGAGAAGCAAGAAGATGAAAAAAATGGAGAAAGGAACACTTGAGAGCCTTCTCTGCATCCCCCCGTCAGGACGTGGACCAACCCATCTCGACGGGCTACCGCGTGTGTCGCAGGGTTATTTTGACATTCTGAATCAGGGAATCTGAAGTCTACACATTGCAATTCCATAACATTACGCTTTTACCTAGGAGCGATTAATCCAATTTTTTTAGTAGTAAACATAAAAAACTAACCATAATCATTGTTATCTAAGAACTAATTTGTTTTTTGAGTAAACCTTCTGTCTCGGTTGCCGAAGCTGTGAAAACACCTCGTGAATTTTCTCCGTGGAAATGAACCAATCTCTCCACAATTTTCAAATACAATATTCTGTTTCAGGTTGAAAAACAACGAAACTACTACGTAATCTACAAATAAAAATTTTGTCTTATGAGAATATCGAGAAGTGAAGGTCAATCTTATACAATTAATGTTTACATTTTAATTAATTCCTGTCTGCGCTGCAAGAATTGCCAGGTCAAGGTATCAAAAAACAAATACACTTACCACCGAATCTAATTTTACTTTCTCGCTCTTGATTCATAAGAAGGAATAGTATTATAATCGTGTGCCAGACAACTGCGATTTTTCGACCGACAAAACACTTATTGCCGGACCCTGGAACGAAAAAGTGGAAAAATCTTGTTCCCATATGTAGTAAATCACATCTAACATCCTGAGTCAATGCACTTTTACTAATCCAGGAAGAATAAAGCGCCATGACAAGATCAAGAACTTCATAGATGGGAAGATGCTCCAGAAATCGGATAGCGTGGTGTCCACGGAAGCCACTTTCTTCGTTGCCGAAGGGTTTAGACTCAAACGACCAGGTAATAAAAAACCGGGAAGGAGTCAACGTATTCGATGTGACTGTCTGCTACGAGGATGGGTCTAACCTTCTGAAATCAGGGGAGGAAAAGGGAGTAAAATACCAACCAGCCATTCCCCTGGCAGCCCAACTTCATGGAGTGTGCCCAACGCCAGAATCCTGACAGTGTTGGTTGGAACCTCTGGGGCTATGCCAAGATCCACAGTCAAGGCCCTCAAGATGTTAGGAATCACGTCTCAAGGTGATCTACTGTCTCGTTAATTGCTTTCAGAAGCGCTATTAAGCTCTATACATAATATTTGTAAACTACATGAAGCAATTTAGCATTGCTGGTAGTAAATACAGAAAAGGAACTTCTTGGTCCCGAGGGGAAGTCTAGGGAACCCAAAGGATCCGAAAATGCCTAGGAATTACTTAGTTTCCAGGACTTCAAGTGGGAAATGTATGCTATAGTGTGATTTTTCTAACTCTGCCTCTCAAGCCTCTACGACCACGATGGAATATTACACGGAATTTCGCGTCTTTCTCGAGCGTGCCGCTAGAAGTCGCTTGATCGCAAACCCTGCTTGATACAGGACGCGATCATGCGATATAGCGGCAATACTGAGAAAGAAGCGAACCGTGACATTCCATCGTGAAGACGGGTCTTCAGAGGCAAAGTTAGAAAAATCGCAGGACATTAGATGTAGCATACAGAAAATTGTATAGTCAAAATTCATCTTTTGTGGGTTCTTGATATCAAAAAATCGATTGACGGCAAATCGTCCGTCTGTTCTACCGCCCAAACTTCAGTTTATTTTCTCCAAAGTTGATATTCTCCGATCGATCTGAACTCGAGGCCCTACAAGTTTGAAAAGGTTATTTTTATTTTTTTGGGGGGGGTACTTAACATGTATACTCAATAACATTTTCAAAATTTTCTCAAAAAATCTCCAAGTTTTTGGATTAAACTTAGTTCTGTGATACCGTGGAAAACTACTGAACAAATGGCGTCAGTTTTATTTTCAATATTTTTCGGCAACAATAATATTCAAAATAGAGTTTTTCCAAAATGATATCTATGGTTTAAGAACAGGTTTTGAAATAAGGCCATGTACAATTTTCCGAAAATATGAGCAGTTCTCTCGGACTTTTTCCTGAACTACAGGCAAATCCTGTAGCAGGATAAGGCGGGGGGAAGTCCCCCCGAATTTATTTCAATTTTGAATAGAGGGCATGTTTAGTGTTATTTTGAAAGTCAGTTTTCCAGAATCTCAGAGCGAGAGCCTGATTATTTTGGGAATATACCGAATTTTCGGTTTGATATTTTCGTATCATTACTCAGAGATAAAAATCTGAAAAAATTATGAGACATAGTTGACATCCATACGTATCGTGGAGAGTTTTTTCAAAAAAGATAGGCGGGAAATTCAATTTTTTAAAAATTATTATTCGGTATTTTTCATTGTTTTATTTCTGGGGTGACGACTCAAAACATTCCTATACATTGGCATTAAGGTGTTCTTTACTGATTTTTTTCAAATTTTTCTTGTTGGTGCGTCATATTGAAAAATGTTTTTTCGTCATTTATATGCATACTAACTGAACCCGTGCGATTACATCGCACAGCAGTAAGTCCTGTAGGAAAGTTAGGACAGAAAATAAAATATCCAAAACAATAATTAAGTTTCGTATTTACCAAGATCTTTAGGGCCAGTAAATATATACAGTACAGTTTTCATGGAGATTGGACGTACAGAAAACGTGCAGACCAGACTGCTCGATTTCTGCATGAAAACTTTAAAGTATGTTCTTAAATTCTCATGCATAAAGCTTAGTTTGACAAGTGCCTCTAGCGGCAAAATAGTTTATTAATGGATTTGTTAACCCACGCGCCGGTAATCGACCATTTCGATTTTGTGGCTATGTGTGTCCAAGTTCGATTGTGTCAAGTGATATGATAAACTACCACTTTTCCCATTCCCGCCTTCCTATTTTTCTTCTCCATGCTCATGGTTAATTAATACTTTATAAAGATCATACCAAGAACGCACACACAGAAATACTAAATGTACTGAACGCACACACAGAAAGTCACTGAAAGTTTGGTATCAAGAAACCGATGTTTAAAACATCGATATTTTTATAGAAACATTGATGTTTTGAAATCATCGACATCGATGTCGCATCCCTAATGCGCACAGCCACTATTTTTAGGCGCAATTCAGTTGTTTCCTGGCAGACCCCAGCAGAATCTTGTGGCGATTCGTACAGAATTCATACAGAAAACGTGCAAACCAAGTACGCACGACCTTTGGCTTTTATACTTCTAGTTTGAGATCCTAAAGTTTCTGTGCAGAAACAGAGAATATGCACGGAAACTATACTGTGTTACAGAATTAATATATATGATTTACTCATGTTGTGCACGACACAGACGCTGTGACTTTTAGAACACATCCTATATTAGAGGTCTAAACACTAATAGTACTGACTTCTCAAGTTCTGTAAATTTGAACAAACTCACAAATGATTAATGGACTATCAGGCATAGAGAAAATACTAAACAATTAACTTCACTGTCAAAGTCGCCGTGGTTGTTTTTTGAAAATTTCGCCCTAATCTGAAAACCCGCCCAAAACCGCACGTTTTCATGCATTTCTGCCCATTGGGCGATTTTCCGCGATGTCAATTTTTGTCCCGCGGGGAAAGACGGAGCAGTTTTCCAGACCAAAAAGCGGAATTCCGCCCAAGCTGACAAACTAGTTAGTACCTCTGGCAACACTGTTCCGATACCTCGCAAACAAAAATAGCAAAGATCTGGGAAGATCATCATTCATAACAGAAAAACTAGTTCAATTTAGAGATTAGAAAACTACGTTCTGTGAGAAAGTCAGTGCCATTCTATAGCACCACTAGTTTTTCTAAATTTAGCAACAGGTTTTATCCACTTTTTCGTTACCAGACCAAAGCTATAAGAGATTTTTCGGGCAAAAATTCCCCGGCGCACGATTACAGAACTTTCTTTTCTACAAAGTATTCGTAAGGCGAGAAAGTAAAAACGATAAATATCATTATAAAATCTAATTGTGTATTTCCTTTTTTAACCATTTCATTCACATGGAGCCAGTTCTACTACTGTTACTGATAATAAGTATTATGATGATTAAATTATGAAATAAGTATTATAACTATTTCTATTATATTCATAATTATTTTGGAGTGAGTTCCGACACCAAAAATTCTATAAATCAAACACTGATAGAACTTACCGTCTAAGTACTATCAACTAACAACTTACAGAACATTAATCACACAAATAATTCAGCTTACAACAAAATAAAAATAACACACACCTAATCTGTTTCATCAATATCATTAACCATGTCTATAAATAAATTCTACCTGTCAGTTCAACATAACAATTTACAAACGTCCCGTCGTCCACAGGCCGACATGAGTTTAGTTACAAAAAGGAAAACCACTAATTCCAATTAATTTCAGGATGCTGCATTCGAAATTGACAGCCGTTTTTCTAAATTAGCTCGTATTTTTGTGTAATGCGTAGTTGCCAGTTTTTACCATTTTGGCTTCAGTTGTCATCAAAGTTGTTGTACACACACGCACACGCGCACGCGCACACACACAGACACACACAGACACACACACATACATACACACACAGATATATATGAACGGAGGGAGAGAAATTCGCGATGATAGAAAACCTTGACACTTGTGTTCCTTCCCCTTCTATTGGTTGTTTTTAAGTGTTTTTTTACACACTGAATGTAGCCGCCTCGTCTATGTGGCACCAATGGGCGGCACGATGACGCGGGCGAGCAAATATATAAAGTAGGAAGTACCGTTGTTGCGTGGTTCAGTCTTACTCTTACGAGTATGTATTGCAGTAAGTAATTTCTGAAGTATGAAAATGTTTGTCGTGGGGATCGACTTACGAAGTTTACTCAGTGACTTCAGTTATTGTCCCGTATTTTCGGAAATGTTTTACTGTTATCATACAGTGCTTTTATGGTTGTTCTGTGGTTCTAAGTTTCGCTTTTCTGCGCAAAATGTCAAGTTCTTCCCGCACATGTTGTAAAAACTCACCGGGCTGATTTTGTTACATCTGTTGCGTGTTATGGTTAAGTCTCAGATTAGATCGATGAATGATGTCGTCAGGGAATTATATTATTTTTATTTTGACTGTAAGATTGAGGATCAGTATAAAAGATGGGCTGAAGACCAGGCTTAAAGGATCCAAGAAAAGGATGCCTTTTGCTGTTCCGATGATATGGAGAGAACCCCGGAATCACTATGGCGTTTTGTTTCTGTATGACGAATACAGCAGGAAGTAACAAGAAAGAAACAGTGTGCCATCGAATATTCAATCTTGCAATCCGCAATCAGACTAATGCCTCAGGAGAAAATTTACCTGCACCTACTCCTCCGAACGATTGGGAAACTATCGATATTGCAGCACCTACAGGAACCGATGAGAACACTAACTCAATATCTGCAGATGAAGATCTGAGAGATAGTCCCTTCCACTTAAAGATGAGACTTATTTCATCCTTCAGCATCAATTGAACGATTTAGCAAGAGACTTACAACTTTCGAAAGAGAAAGCTTAATTCTTGGATGCTAGACTCAAAGAATGGAATTTACTGTCTCCCGGAACTACTTAACACTCAGCACAGGAAAAGGAACGAACCTTTTTCAGAATATTACAAAATGGAAGATTCCATTTGCGTATATACGGACATCAATGGCCTGATGAATGAGTTAGGAATCCAACGTAATCCATCTGATTGGTGTCTTTTCATAGATTCATCTAAGTACAGTCTGAAAGCAGTTTTGCTTCATAATGGAAATAAGCTGCCTGTGGCACACTCGGTTCCAATGAATGATACTCACGAGGATCTCGCACTCATTTTAAATCGTATCAAATACAAAGATAATGGTTGGCAAATTTGTGGACATGTAAAAGTATTTGCAATATTATAATGTCCAATGTCTGGACCAGACCAATTTCGGGAAGGTGGATTTACAAAGCACTTTTGTTTTTTGTGTCTTTCGGACTGAAGAGCTACAGGAAAAATTTCTCACAAAAGGAGTGGCCCCCAGAGAGTAATTTAAGCCCGGTACCAACAATTTCAAGTATAAGCCTCTGATCGATCCAGGCAAGGTACTGCTTCCAACTGCACATTAAATAGGACCTCATGAATTTCTTAAAGGAATAGACAAAGAAGCTGAAGGATTTAAGTATCTTAGACAGTGTTTTCCGAAACTAAGTGGTCTGTATACACCAGTGAACATTATACCTTATAATCTATTCTGAGTATGTAAATGCTAAAGTATAGTGCTAGTAAACTAACTGAATATATAGTTTTTTAATTGTTTAGATTTAATAAATTAATTTATAGAATTTTAAAAATTTATTCTCTTTGACACAAGTGTCAAAACGAAATTGATTCCCTTTTTGCAGTAAAAAAAACTCACTCTCCGGTACTTTCAAGATAGCTCATTATGCGTATTATGGTAAATTTGGCAACTACGCGTTACACAAAAATAAGAGCTAATCCAGTAAAACGGCTATCATATTCGTATTCAGCGACCCAAAATTGATCAGAATCAGTGAGTTTTGTTTCTGTAACTTTTCAAAAGTTTAAAAATGTCGGCCAGTGTTATGATTAGTAATCTGAAAATAAACGAAATATACATACATTACATACTTAACATTAAAATTTCAGTAATGACACTAAACATCTCCGTCATTACGATAAAATAAGAATTTGTTATCCATGAACATGTAAAGATCTTGAAATGAAATACTTTGTGTGGTAACTTTTCTATAGATCTACTTTCGTACTATGTAATCGCACGGGTTCAGCTAGTGCATAAGATGTTCATTAAATTAAGTTCATTAAATACTCACAATTGGTAATAATCTTAATTTCGTTGGTATTAACAATTGCAGATCAAGCAGGATCTCGCAACACAAAGTAAAGCTATACGTGTTCAAAGTTCCGCCATCTTACTCTAGCACTTCCCATCAATTTGCGAAGATGCGCATGACGCCATCTTCCCGTTTCCATTCTAGCCAGGAATTTCCAACAACGCAAATTTCGTAGCTTTTCATTTATAAAGGATAGCTGCGATCTATTCAATACATAATTTCCACCACGCCTAATTTTTTTCTCTTTTTGGTACATTTGTTTAAAACCGTTAACTGAAAGGGGAATAGGAGGGACATCAAAATCAGCCTTTTTACAGAAATAATACACATGATAAGTCTTAATAAGTTAATCACTCTTCTACGAAAAAATACTTTTCGGGATGAAAAAGCTATACAAAAATATTGGGGATTATTTTTGGCGCCAAATTCAAATTTTCAAAAATAAAAAATGTAAACGATAATTTTTATTTGGTTTTTGTGACCTGTTTCGATATGAAAAAAATAAAATTATTTCAGATCATTTTTAAACAAAACCTATTTCAATTTCTTTTATTATTATTAAATCAATTTTTGTAAAAAAAAAGAATAATTGTGAACACATTCAGAAATGCCTAATGTTACATAAAAATTGTTGAATCGTATTCACTTTAATCTTCTTCACTATTGTCATCAATGGTCTGCACATTTCATCAGTATCAAAAATATGACAAGTTTTCGGTTGGTTTAATTTTGCGGGACAGATAACAAGCATATGACAAATAGTATATAATTGCTGCTAAGTGAAAACAACAACCAATAGTTTGTCTGCCATTAGCGCTATCACATGCATATCGTAAGATTCTATATATTCTTATTATAAGTGGTTTGATTTAATTTGATTCGATTTGATCTATTTGGTTAAAAAAAAGTGAAAATTGTATATGACGTATGGGGGAGAAGATTATTTGCGCACGTTTTTTTAGTTCCACAATTCCTTCCCAACATTTTAACTATAAATACGATGGTTGAAAGGCGAATTAAATATAAAAAAGATATAATAATAAAATTTAAAAAAGCGCGAGATTAGCAAGCCTCGAAAAACTAGATATTTCTTTCCCGAGTTATAGAAAACATACTTGCAGCGGTAAACGAAATGCGGATGCGTATTTTCTGCATTGCTAACAAAATAGTAACTCACCCTCAGCTCTACTCCTACCACTAAAAGCAAAAGGAGCGCTCAACAAAACGTGCGCATTGTGAAGCTACATTTATGTCCAGAGGCAAAACAAGGGACCATCTCAGCTTTTGCTCAATGGATCAGGGAAACTGGATAAAAACCTGATTGAGATGGGGGTCATTGACCCGAAGCTGAAGTACATTACTTGTTACAGGCGTATTAAGTCTTTTTTAAAAAATATACAATACAAATGTAAACTAATTCACTATGTATCATGGTTTTGTTAAAATAAACATTTTTTTTCATGTCAGTATAGTTTCTAATTGTATAGAAATAGTTATGCAGCAGAAAAGATTTTACTATTAACTTCAATTTGGGTACCGATTTTAATTGCCTAATGTTATCTGGCAATGCGATGTAAAGTAACTTACATGTATTGTATGTTGATTTCTTGTCCTGAGCTGTTGATACTGACACTTGATGCACGTGATTTCTACGGCGTGTTGTAATTATAAATATCAATATTGCATGAAAATATGTTCCCTAAGTTGTAAATGCAGTGGTGTATTCTAACAAGATAAATAACTGATAAAATAGATTTTCTATCATATTAAAAAATATTTAAAAGCTTAAATATCAAAACAGTAACTTACTTTCATCTTTCTACACTTAACTTGGAATTTTTATCTCCTTTTTTCACAAAAATAGCATCTTCATTATTTTCTTTTAATCATTTCTGTAATATTTTTAAGTATGTGACGGCAATGGATAGCTGGATTTTTCTAAGGGGTCCGCTGGAATTCACGAAGAGGGGCGATAGCAGAAAGTGGTGGGGAGGGAGCCAGGAAGCGGCGCTCGCGTGCGTCTGCCCATACCAGAAGCATTAGCCTACCACATCACACGTGCTGGCGAACTTGGTTGAAAATTAATTTGCTTTAGTGTCTTTGTTCGGTAGTGGAGGAACACTGTGACAAAGATCGGTCCGACGAAAAGTCTATTTCAAAAATGTAACTCTAACAGATATTCCTGATTTTACAGAACTCACGGAAGAAGATTTGATTTTTTTTCTGGACAAATCAATTAGGTCAGGCTATTTCATATTTAGCAGAAATGTTTACAGAAAACATCGATTTACAACATGTAAAATTAAAGTCAACCATCCTCAAGTTCGAAGACCGATCACGACACATAAAAAGAAAAACCTATAAATCCTTTGTGGAATACAAACTCCATATCACTGGATCTTCAGGAAGATATTCGCACAATCGGATGTTGTTCGCACATTGCCGCCATAATTTATTACTTGTCTCACGGAAGATACAAAGCAAAAACATTAAGACCAGCGGAATTTTTGAATTCTATTTTTGGATACGAGGATATAAATCCTGTAATTAATGAAAATAGTGACGGAGACTAATATGTTTAGGATGCTTACTACGAACTTACTTGCTATGCTTCATCTATACAAAGACGAGGAACTTCTGTTATTTGTCAATTTCAGTGATTTTTTTTTCAGAAATACGTGAAACGGGAATTTGTTTTGAATTCGGTTTGGTGATATAGGGTTGCGGCCGAGGCTGAGTGCATTTGGTGTAGGGATTAGTGGTATATTAAAACAAGTTGTAGGCCGAAGTAATGAATATGGTTGGCTAATGTGGTTCGATGGATAGTTCTTTGCGGAGTTGGTCGTTGGTGACAAACGAAGGGACGTTAGTGATTAACCTTGGGTACTGATTTTGGAAAATTTTTATTCGGTGAATGTTGGTTTTTTGTGGCGTTAATCCAGATGGGGCACGCGTATATTATTATGGCTGTGCTCAATGATAGTGAGGAGTTTCTATTGATAATAGGTTTTAGTTGTAGTAATTTTATTTTTGCTTGATTAACTTAGTAGTATATGTTTTTCCAGTTAATTTTCGCGTTTCTGTTGAGTCCAAGATATTGTGCTGTTCTGTGGATGACAGATTATTGGTTTGTTGTTTAATTATTGGTTTGTTGTGAAGGAAGTTGGAGAAGTGTAAGGTCTGGGGTGAATATTTTGGCAGCGGTTTTTGATGGGTTAAGTTGGATTTTTAGTTTAGCGGCGCAGCTATCAATTAGATTTAGATATAGTTGCATTGTGTTACGTACTTTGCATAAATCAAGTCCTGAGAAAAATAGTGCTATGTCGTCGGCAAATTGGGGGATTGTTTGGTAAATCTGGACGATTTTAGCAATTTTGGGCGATTTAGTGTTGGTAAATCTGGTACATAGATATTGAAGAGTATGGGGGATAATGGTGATCCTTGGAAGAGGCCTGCAATTATTTGCCCGGTAGTTGACTGGTGGTTACAGACATTAAATAAAAATGTTCAGTTGTATAGAAAACTAATAGCAGTTATAACACTTGGTGTAGTCTACAGCACGTTGTCGGTTATGCGGAGCGCTAGAGACTAGATCCGCACCGCTCGGTGTCGCATGGTGGAATGTGTCCTTGGTACCCTATTCGATTTCTTCGCTCAGAATTTGTAGTCAGCCATTGTAAATATGTCATGTATGGTTCCTGTAATGCGTATCAGCGCCATTGTGGGTTCAGCCTATTTCGGACAACTAAAGACAGATTTCTTGGTAAAAACAGTTCAAACCAAAAGTTCACTTGAACAAAAGGAGAAGCCCCGGTTACATAAGTATTCAACTCATCCAACAGCTTGAGTTGTTTATCCAAACTGGTTTTGATCACTTTTTAAGTCATTTTCCTATGATTTTAGGGAGTTGTAAAAAAACATTTTATTATCGGCCAATTTCTCTTTTATCAGTCTTTTTCAAAAATATTAAAGGGACTTTTTTATGTGCGAATGGAAACCTTTCTCAATAAACACGACGCATTTTCAAATTGTCAACATGGATTCCGGAATTCAAAATCTACGGAAACAGCCATTTTTTTCTTTTCTTAAGGATGTTGCCTCATCATTGGATCAAAACGAAGCCACTATTGGAATATTTTTAGATCTTTCAAAAGCTTTTGACGTCATTGATCATAACATTTTACTTTCAAAATTACTTTCATATGGAATCCGTGGTATTGCTCTAGATTGGCTATGTTCGTACCTTAAACAACGATCTCAGAGAGTAGAAATACCTTACCGGAATGATGGAACTTTATGTACACACCTTTCCGGTTCTTTTCCAATTGCACGTGGAATCCCGCAAGGATCGATTTTAGGTCCTATTCTCTTTCTATTATACGTAAATGACATGCCCTTAGCGATTCGAAACGGAAGAACAGTTCTCTTTGCGGATAATACAAACATTCTTTGCAACAAAGAAACCGTAAACAGTACAATATCAGATGTTTAAAATTGGTTCCGTAATAACAAATTAATAGTAAATGAAAAGAAAACTGTTTCAATGCAGTTTTCCATTTCAAATAAAAAATGCTGTACTCTATTGAAAATGAACGGTGTGCCATTGACTGATGCTAAGTAACAAAATTTTTAGGTCTATCAATTCAGTCAAACCTCAAATGGAATGCCCACTTAAATGAATTGAACACAAAATTAAGTTCACTATGCTACGCGTTCAGAATTCCGTCAGCCTTCATACTGCTCGTTGTGTATATTTTGCCAATGTTCATTCCCACCTGAGATATGGCATAATATTCTGGGGAAACACATGTTATAGCTCTGACTTTCAGATTACAAAAAAGAATTGTACGAATAATAAGCAAATCCAACCCACGTGATTCTTGTCTCTATTAATCTAGGAATTTTACCATTACCTTGTCTCCTGATATACAAATCAGTGGTTTTTGTCAAAAATGACTTGCTTAAGGGCGGGAATATATTTTCAGCAAACGCCGATGTCTATAAGTATAACACACGACGTAGTAATCATATTCACCAGGTGGGAGTTTCACAGCTCACTACAAAAAATTCACATACAATTCATGTACATTACTGTACAACACTTTGCCAGATGACATTAAACGATTAAATTCGATAGAAAAGTTTAAGTCCCAAGTAAAATTTTTTCTGCTGCATAACTGTTTCTATACAATTCGAGACTATACCAAGCATCAAAAATGAAAGTAACATTAATTTTAACAATGATAGTTAATGTAATTATTTATCATTTGGACTGTATAATTCTAAAGAACCTGTAACAAGTATTGTACCACAGTTTCTGGGTTGATGGCCCCCATCTCTATCAGGTTTTTCATCCAGTTTCCCTGATCCTTTGAGCAAATGCTGAGATGGTCCCTTGTTTTGCTTCTGGACACAAATGTAACTTCATTCTTTGTGCATGTCTTCTGGATTTCAGTGGAAAATATAGTTATTCAAATTACCGTTTTCTATATTATAGCGAGAAAAAGTATTATTCTTTAATGAAAAACATGATGAGGGTTAATGGCAGAAATTTATAGATAATTTACCTTTGAAAATATATTTTATTATATAGGAGAAAATATTTTGTCAACAAAACTTTTTAAAAAAGGAAAAAAGAAAGAAAAAAAAAAAGAAAAAAAAAAACACGCTCTCTTTCTGTATTCAAAATTCGACTAGAATATGTTTTAGGATAGAGATCACAGAATTATGAAAACGTGCACAAATTTCACTTCTCCCCATAGCTCGTCACACACAGTTTTTAACTGTTTTTGACATAAATAAATAAATTTTAAGAGCATTTTATTGATCAGTTTAGGCGATGCTTTAGGTTATCAAATCATCCCCCTAGTTGAATGTCTTGTTAAATAAATGAGATTATTTAGACGTGTGATTGTATGATGATGAATAAAATGTCATCTATCTTTATAACACCAATTTTTAAAGCATATTATATATCCATTTATGAAATAATTGGACAATATTTTTTTAAATTCCGTTATGTTAACAACTATGTTACAACCAATACCATTATCAAATACATTTACTTTCACGTTTTAGTTTGAAGATGATAGAGAATCGTGTAATAATCAAAATAAATTGATATTTAAGCTTTTAAATATTTTTTAATATGATAGAAAATCTATTTGATCAGTTATTTATCTTGTTAGTATACAGCACTGCATCTACAATTCTCAAGAAATTCTCACTTAAATTAGTAAATTCTTTATAATTGATAATTTTTCGAACCTCTCAAGTTATCAAAAATAACTGAACAAAATTGTTCACCATCTGGTGCCATTATATCTAACAGTCAAAATATTATTGACAAAATTATTTACTGATATTAACCTTTTAATATTGCAAATATTGTGACTAGAAAACAAATAATATTGTAATTACATTTCTCTATACAGTTCTATATACATGAAAATACGACAAATGGGATGAAAATATGTATTTTATATTTTTTAGACATGGTTCACCAATCATAAAAACCTGAAAAAATTCCAGAAGATAGCTTATTTTTAGAGCAACATTTGAAAATTTTCTCGTGCTCCTGGCGGAATAATAACTTTCTTTAAAAATTCCAAAATTTTGAAATCCATTTAAAAGCTTGAATTTCGCGGCAAATAAATTTTTAAAACTTATTTTTGAAAAATTCAGTAAATTTCACATAAATAACCGTTATTTTCCAAGAAAATTCATGCGGCCGAGTCAGTGAAAAAAATAAAATTAAAAAAACAAGTTTTTCGTTTTATGGAGGATGTGAGGGGGGCAGGAATTTAAGTCCATAAAAAAAGGTTTTTCGTGATCACAATCCTCAGGAAAGTTTCACTTTTCGATTTCAGGCGGGGGCACTTTTTACCATCTATTCGGCTAGAGCCTTTGAAGATTAAAATTTGTCTTAAAAGAAATCTGTTCAAAAATATAAGATGTTTAAAAAAGGTCATGTACATTTTGTGAAAAAGACAGAATTTCTGCTTGAAATTAATGTAAATTAGTACGTAAATTTTAAAAAAAATTGTCAAAAAGTGCTGCAATTTTTTTGCACAGATAAAACAAAAGATGCTTAAAGAACAGCAGATCTCATTTTCATTTAACTGATGAATTTTCGAAAATTACAAATTTAGGAATAATAAGAGAACATATGTGCTGTTAAAACACCACTACTTTATTGTCATATTAAAAATTAACACTTCTTTTTGGCTGTTACCACCTTTCTGAAAATGAATTTTTATAAAATGACATTTATTTCTAAGGTTTCAAAATAAATACTCAAAACTTCAAATTCATCAGCCCCTGGGGGGTGAAGCACTAAATTAAATAAAGAAGCATCATGTTACAGCAGGTATCAAACTGCAATTGCCTCATTGAAACTTGGTAATGATTATAAAATGAAAGTTCAATATAAACAATTTTCTTTAATCATTTCAGTTATTTTCTTAATTTCATGATACCTTACACTGAGCACTCAGTACAATTCCATAGGCTTAACATGCGGGTCACATATGCAACTTTTTGTTTATTCTTACACAACCTGGTTCATTTAGTAGGTATTTGCATATTTCTTTGAGGAATGTACAAATACTTTCACTGTCAGCCAGGATAGCTCTAATTTGACAATCATCTAATGCTATAAACAAGCCTCAAGAGTAAATCTCACCATGCACAATCATATGGTTAATTCATTCTACCTAAATACAATATTTACAGTATAAAGTCCAAACATTCAATGTAAGCAATGATGTATACAATAATGAAATCGATTTTTTTTCAATCAAACCAGTATTTTATGTAATTAGGTAAATTATCTGGTAAAAGTACATACCCTAGATTTTGATCTCCGTGTTCCATCGTATATTCCAACATATTAGACCAATTAAGTCCTGCACTCTTGCAGAAGCAATGACCACAAACATTTAATGGATAATTTCTTTCGGCAGGAGGAAGCATCATCATAAAAATTCCATATCTTCGAGTCGGTACACCCACTTGAGCCTGGAACAAGAATATTATAATCTAATTTAGAAGGATAATCAGCACATAATTTTGCTAGTGACACAAACTATTACAATTTCATATTACTACTTCTATAACTACACGCAAAGACAGCATCACTACAATATAATAAATTAACGTAACATTAAAATACTATTACTACACACACTTCATTACTATAACATTTAACTATTATCATGTTCTACACGCCCATTGCTGGTACACCTTCGTGTCTGTCTTTATGCCTTTTACTCTCATCACATCATTTGGTAGATTTGATACTTAAAAATAAGGAGATTTGGGGAAACAACATTCATAAAACCCATTAATTTAACTACAGCTGTATTTGACTAGTACAAACAAAAGCAAATACTGGAAATAAACAAGCACCAATCCCTAACAATACTTCTATAGATCAAAGATTCAAACATTTCAACTATGCACCATACATCTCTGAACAAAACCATGAGGACAACAAGAAATGTGTTACAAATTTTGCTCTCATAATTTCAGTTTTGAGATCTGAATGAAAGAATAATAACATGAAAAATAAAATAAATCCAATTCATAATGATTCATAATTGAAAAACTATAATAAAACATTACACAATAAATGTAACAAAGTCATTGCCAAAGACAATAAAAACATATTTATTTAGTCCATAAATCAATTAGTAAATAACATGATCCTGAGTAGGAATATCCATAAATAAGGCTAAGAAGTTGCATGAGATACTAAAATTGTGGTGGGTTACAAAAAAGCACATTACAGGCCACCATGTCAGCATTTACAAAGCTGGCAATCATATATGCACATGAAAATAACATTTCTAAATTTCACAAAAGAAAAATTCAAAAGAATCATTTGCATGCATTAAAAATCTTTAAACCTCAACAGAAAAACAATTGTGTTATTGCCAACTAATAATGGTAGTATTAAGCATAATGGTAGTATTAAGCACAATGGCAACAGTGATTCATACTTTCCCTGAAACATGACTAAAAGTTTCCTTGCCCTTCAGGAACAAAATAGTATTCATTTTTAATTACAAATTCTTCATTATAACTCAAATTATTTATATTACATATAAAGCAATAAAAATAACAATTTTAGAGTGCAATAAGCGCCACTCCAAAGAGGAAATAATCTAATATTGTATAACGCAATTTAAACAAGCACACAAAATATATCAAATCGTCCAAGGAAATAAACATCTTCCTTCGACCTTTATTTACTAATTGAAGGTGGTTAGAACGAGATGAGTGTTGTACTTAGCATGTCCTTCTTACCTCTTAATCAAAAGATTGGACGTTCTTCTATGATCTAGAGTTTGAATCGATTTCACAGTCATGTTTTCGTGTAATAAGAACGTTAAGTTTGTTCTTAACGCCCAACTTAATTTTGATCGCATGGTGCTCGGCCACCGTCGTCGCGTCCGGGTGCGCAATCATTGTTGGGGCTCTCTGGTGGCATTTATTTGCAATTTTTAGTGCTAAACTATTGTTATGTGGCTAACTTATGCTACTAGGGCGCTCCAAAGCGCCAATCGTTGCTTATATGAGCATTTTTTTATCTAGAAGATGTAACAAAACCGCTGCAAATTTTGCAAATTATACTTGGTTTTAGATTATTTACTTAAAAATATTTCAATTATTCTGAATTATATGTTTTTTAATATATTATAAATACATGTCACGTGCAAATATAATTGCATTTTATTGAATAATGTATAAAATACTCAGTAATAGATATTTTTATATTTAATATATGGAGGATGACGACAACTGAAGCTACGGCATTCATCTCTTTTCCAACGCGTTTGTCTACTCAAAAACAATTTACGTATTTTCTTAGTACACGACCGAAGGGAGCAGAATGACAAGGGACGGGCATCTACTTTCTACATTCGCTTGGTGACTGCACGTTATTGTCAAAACACTTTTTGACGGAAGTTTGTGCTTTCGAATGCTTCCAAGCCTGTCAGTGTTGCCATACTGTTATGTTGGTATTCCACCAATAAGATGTCATTTCCCCCATACTAAATTACGAAGTTGATTGATTGGTTATTCTGGGCAGGTCATCTACTAAAGTAGTTAGTTCCGTAAGTGTAGGGCATGTTTTTGGTACTGGAGGTGGCGGTGATCATTCCACGCTGGATGGTGAGATCTGGCGCCGACCTATCGTCGGCTAGCGGGATTTTCCTTATCCGATTATCTCCCACCACCGGGGCACCGCCCCAGCCGGGACAAGCTTTAGGCTCCGGACTGGTCCTCCCGGTCCCGCATGTGTGTGTAAGTAAGAGGCAGGATAGGACAAGGAATGGGAAGGAAAGCTCGCGCGCGGTCCGTGGCCAGTTTGTTAGGGCATTCCGGCATTCGCCTTGTATTGGTCGGAGAATCATAGAAAACTACCGATCAGACAGCCGGCCGCTGGAATTTTCCTCCAGTGACATAACTTGGCCTAGCCATCTGATAATGTCGAAAATCGGGACTCGAACCTAGGACCTCCCGGTCAGAGGCACTGCATTGACATTAGTTGATGCCCTGAGCCACATCTTTTAGCCTAAATGAAGCCTCTGAGCTAAATTCAAATCGCCGGTTTCGTCGCCTCAGTAATACCTTCTTTCCGCCAGTTGGTGAAAGGAGTGTAGCAAAATTTGCGTGGTCAGACGGAAGAGCAGGCCTCATGGCCTGAGTCTCGACACGTAAAATAACATTACATCAATTCATCTCCCGATGTTTATGAAGTAATCCCTCAAAGTTCTTTCTATTTATTTTTTTAAGTTCCATAGTAAATTTAAATTTTATAAATTATTTTATTTTTTCAATCATCGTTGGTGATGGACAACTTCCTATGTAACGGAATTGACTATTTTTACATTTGGTATCAATGATTCAGATTTTGCTTGTTCTGTAGTTTAATAAGAAAACTCATCGTAAACGCAATAAAACATGGAAGTGTTTATAAAATATTGTTAAATTTGTTTATTCATTATATTAGCATTAAATATGTAATCTGAATAACTCTACTAGAGAGCAATGCAATTAAAAAGCAAGTAATTAATAATTATCCCAAAATCTTTTAAAACAATTTACTAGAAAATTACAAATCGTGGTCTTAAAAATAGAAAAAAAAACCCACAGACGTGACGTTTACAATTTATTGATGATACTCGTAGAATATCTCGTATGTGGTAGGATCCACATGGGAAGTGTGTAACATTACAATATATAAATATTTAATATTATACAGAAAGCGTAAAATGCCTAAACTTAGCCAACTGTATTACTCGTTCACTTTACATTCGCAGACGGCAGAATTAGGAACTAATATTGTTTTGAAAGTGAAGGCCCGAACACAACCGAGAATACACGAATGGTCCCGATGTCAATCAGCATCTGACCAATCAGCTGTCTCCGAAGGCAGCACAAGAGCTACGGACACAGCAGACGAATTATGCCTTTCTGACAGTGAGCTGGAGTCGCGCTGAAATGATAATATGAAGATAATATTCAATAAAATAGATCACACCACACGCTATTCACAACATTCACGTACAATATTTTTATTTCTTCTTTGCACTTATCTACTGCTTAATGGTTATGTTCTTGCGACGCCGGGGTTGTGTGTGCTGCTCACCGCCATCTATATCATATTAAACGGTCAGTATATACTGCAGACTCGCGTTTCTCATTCAGTCGGCGGTGACCTCATGTAAACACATCGCAGCGCTCCGTCTGCAAATGTAAAGTGAACGAGTAATACATTGTTAACATTAAGAAATGTTTTTCCTTCCTCCTATAAAATTGAATTTTTTCACATATAAGGTTGTCTACCATCAACGACAATATTAAAATTGATTGTACATTCATCACAAAATAAAATATTAAATTAATTAACATTTAACTCAATTAAAAACACAATTTAAAATAGATTTAAATGCTTAAGTAATATTAAACGTAACGTAATCTTACTTTTAAGATTCGATTCAGCAAGTAAAGTTGCGAACTTAAGGTCATGTCAATATAGTTTATAAGAACATTTTTTTAAGTGCAAACACATTTTTATTACATAAATCGGAATCCCCTACACTTTCTTCCCAAACGGCCCACTAATCTATTTCTTGTTCAATGAGAACGAAGTGGATGTACACATTATCACGTGGGTAGATAATCGCTGATTGGCTGCGAGTCCGCGACAACACATTCTCCCTCGCACTCTTTTATGTACACGCATAATAAAATAGTCCCGTACAATTCAAGTAAATGCTCATAATGTACAGTAGAAAAATAGATGTAGGCGTCTCAAAAAGCGCAAATTTACTTTACATATTATGTGATACATGTATAATACGTGTAAATTCAAAGGAAATAGGTAAAACGAAAATACAAACCAAGCGAAGTAATTTCGATGTAATGGTGGACCGCGTAACGAGTTTGCTTGTAAATTAGTGAATCTATGTGAGTTGTGCAGAACGAAAAAGCGTAAAAGAAATTCTCATTACAGCGTCAAGATTGGTTGTTTAAAACCAAGGGTGATTAGTGCGTGACTTGGCTATAGAGTGAATTCTGTGTACGCACTTATCATTGAAACTGAACTGACATCTCCATCACCATCAACACCATTTTGTAAAAAATTCGCGAGAAAAGCCGACAGAACGTGGCGAAACAACTGCTGTTTTAAAGTTAATTTAAACGTATTCAATACATTATGCAGTGAGAATACAGAAATTGCTGTTGATAGACAATAGAGATTGTCAATGACGTGCTTAATTTTCATCTGACAATTCGATTCAGAATGAACAATCCTTTTCTTTTCATGTAAGTAACAAATACACTGCATGGTAAATCAATGATAGATTACTGCAGTGTTGTAACAACTTTGGGTTTACATATACTATCAAAAATAACTGTCATATGCGACATGACTGCTCGCGTTTTTGAGTGCAAAAGTTTCATGTCATCTTATCGACAATAATGTTTATTATAACATCGGAAATAATATGTGGAATGAATGACTTATTATCCTCACGATTGTTACGTCTATCCCGAGTTATAAAGAAGTCAGGTTTTCTTGCGCATCCTGCACCTTGTGATAGAAGGGAACTATGCAACGTGTGGATAAATTCGAGACAGCTCCAACAGTCAGCGATGACAACAGAGTGTTGACAGCTGCTAACATGACAGTTGTGTCCCCGGACCACGCGCTTCAGCGGAGAGATACATACACGTTTGTTTATACCAACAATTTATATCAAGGCCAGTCTTCGTGATGGAATATGTCACGGTATTTCGCGACGTTCTTAGTCGTGCCGCCAGGTATCGCATGATCGCGACCGTATAAGTGCTTGCGATCATGCGACTTCTTAGGGGTACGACGGAGAAAGAAGCGAAATGTGATATTCCATATTGGGCATAGGGGCTTGAGGGGCAGAGTTAGAAAAATCGCATTATGGTCTGATTAAAATAAGTTGGTGATTGACAGTTGTGCTTCTCAAGCTGTAGCTTCATACTATATGAGTATAGGATTGAGTTACTTTTATAAGTATTTATTTTCGTGTCCCGGGAACACATGCTCAGTGATACGCAACATGTAAACGATCCTCCTTTCTAATCGTAAATGTCAATCACCAACTTATTTTAATTGGACCATATTCATTTAATTGGACCTACTTCATTTTCTCGTTGGATAGCCTATACAAAAAGTCAAAAAATCTGGCAACACTGAGATCTGCGCACAATGAGCACTCTTTGCTTTCCGAGTATATTGCCGTGGGGATTTCTGAGAAAGGAAGAAGACAGCTCATTTAAACAGTTTTTAGTGTTTTAATATTTCATTGGTGTTTCAAACGTCTTCTTTCCTCCTGCCAGTAATCTGGAAGGGGAAAGTGCATGTTAAAAGGTGGAATAAAATGCGGAAACAAAAGTATGCTAAAATCATGTTGCGACAACTGTGGATATCTGAAGAATCAACTTTCCACATAGATGCAAAATCAGTGTTTTGATGAGAACGTAGTAAGAACGTAAGTATTCGATTAATTACTTAATGTCAAATTTAAATATCAATGTTTGTATTGCGGTTCTCCTTATTCTGCGTGGGACACAAATCAGCTGCTTCATGCCATCCAATCGGGAGCTTAAATGTCGCTAGTGACGTCACAATGGTGACGTTCAAGCTCCCGATTGATGAAACCGTCAACAGCTGATTTCGGTCACACTCAGAAAAAAGAAAATCGGAGTATAACTGCATTTCTCACTTACATGTGATCGTCACTTCATGTTTCAGATACGTTGTGAGAAGCGTTTTCAGATAACACAACACTTATAGACAGCGACTCTAAAAAAAAAAAGTTTGTGCCGAAAAATAATGGTTCTAATCACAGAACTTCAACAATGCACATTGTGCGCTTCCCGTATTATTATTAATTAAACAACTTTGGACTCGCTCACTGTAAAGAATGAATGTAGGAATTTATTCTGTAAGGATATGTGTTGTGCATTTGTGTCTGCAACATCCACTTAAAGAAATTAAATAATGAACATTTTAGTACATTTCTTGAAAAATATTACCAGAGGAGATACTACCAGAGAAATTCCCAACGAATCAACGCTAAGGAAAAACTTCCTTGACTTGCTTGACACAAAAGTAAGTTGAAACAAATTAATATGGATATAAATATTCCCTTGAAATTTAATAAATCTCAATTTAATACTTTTTTGGTTATATTGTGAATAAATTGAGGTATAATTCAAATTGATGTATACGTATTTCGGCAGATGAGCGCATATCGAATTATGAAATCTATACATTTTGTACATTGTTAAAAATTCTTATTTTTATTGACATTTCCAATGAAGAATTCTATGTTATGTATTGTTTAGCGTAAGAAAAAATGTCACATGAATGCAGAGAGAACACCTTCAATTCAGTAGTTTAAATTTATTTTATATGAGGGGAAATAATTGTGCAACGCATTTTCAGGCCCCCAAAAGCATGAGAACAGACGTAAGTTACTCGAACATTTTGGTTGTCCGTTGACGAGACAACCGATTCGTCTGGTAGATACATCGCCAATGTCATTGTAGGAAAATTTGATGAAAGTGTACCTCGAAGACATTTAATTACCTGCAAGGCTCTATAGACAGCACTGACCACGCATTGCCAGAATTGTTCATGATGTACTACGTGGGTGGACTTTAAAGACGTAAATTAAACCGTGTGCTAAGTGTTTATAACATTACTAGTAAATGTATGCGTTTTTCCATAGGTTCATTGTGGCCTGAGAAAGAAAATGTAGATACGTTTTTGCTCATGGTTACTGATGCAGTGCCGTAAGGCAGCGCAATCTTTGCTGGACTTTATCCCGAATGCATGTCATCTGTTTGGACCACGGACTTCATAGGATAGTGGAAGAAATATGACAATTCCCAGATGTTAATGCAGCGACTTCTTTCGTAAAGAAAGTCTCCATCAAAGCATCATCGCGAATCAAACTTTTAAAGGGCATGGTACCGGATTTATGTTTGCCTCCGGAGCCTGTGATGACTACTACTATAGATGAAGAACGTGGACAAGAGCAGCTCTTCATCATTCTGACAATTAAGAATATGTGAGAAAGGTACACATCTTATTTATTTCAAAATTCTGCTTAGAATTCGAATATCTGAATACTCTAGTTTAAATACTGAGATACCTTGCATTTAATAATTTTAATAATTTATTTAAATTATGCATGTATTAAGTGCATTAAATGAATTATGTTCCAGGGGCAGTAGTTTAAGCATGAAAGAGAAACTACAAAAAGTAGAGAATAGAAATCACGCACTTAAATTTCTGTGTGAAGTAAAATTAATACTTGAAGGAGATCGTGAACGTATTATTTCTGATTACTCATTTTCAAAATCGATCTCTTTCAGTTTGCTCCAGTAACGTCATGTGAGATAGAGACCAAATATTGTCTAAATTTTCAGGCAGTAACAATCTTCTCATGTTTTTGTAAGAAGAAAAAAACATTCTCTCAAACAAAAGATCATTACTGCATTAAAATCTGGAGAAATATTTGGTTGTGTACTGTAATACTAACTTTAATCTAGAATAAATACAAATTTACATAAAATGTGTCCTTAATTTTCTCATTTCATGTAATACTTTTAATTTTAGTACATGCATTAATTTAATACATGCATTTTTCCATTTAAAGGCATATATACATACATATTTTACTCATCTTTACCGCATAAATGCATGTATTTTTTTGCAATTTTAGGACATATGAATCCCCCTCTAGTTATAATACAGTTCAAAATGGCGTGTGGGTGACAGCTTTAATAAAAGTTAATCTACAAAATGTGTGGTGGTCAGATGGCCACTGAAGAGAAGGGAATGTTCATATGTCTTATGGAGAAAAAAAAAATCAGTTCCACAAAAAATTGCCATTAGTTAAGGTGACTGCTTAATTGAGATGGCCATGGAAGAGGTTTCATTGAACATATTGAGTTGAATTATGGACCCAAGGCAGCAGCAACTGTTTTGGTAACAACTGACGAAAAAATATTCGCTCCTGTGCAATAAAATCTATTTGCAAAGTCAAATCAGCTACAGAGTTTGAGTATTCCTTATTGTGCCTTTCATTCAGGTATAGACTTGCTGCCACCAGAACATGGAGAATGATTATTTGAATAAATATATTCTCCACTGGACTCAAAACATCATTCACAGATGATGAAATTACATTAATGCCCAGAAGCAAAACAAGGGGCCAATCACAGTATTTGCTCAAAGTATCAAGGAACTGAGCGAAAAAAGCTGCACTGAGGGAGATTGGGGCCATTGATCCAGAAGCTGAGGTACTATGCTTGTTAAATTCATATTTAGTTTTTTAGAACTAGACAATACAAATGATAATTAATATATTAAAATCATTGTTACATTCAAATTATTTTCCTTATGATGCTCAGTAGTCTCCAATTGTATAGAAACAGTTACATGAAAGAAAAGATTTTACTTGACACTTAAAACTTGTGCATCGATTTTAACCGTTTAATGTAATTTGCCAAAGTGTTGTAAAATAATGTACATGAAAATATGTGAATGCAGCATGAAAATAATTTGTAGAGAGATTGATACTGACACCTCCTGAATATGAATACTATGTTGAGTACTTGGTAACAGACAGTCTGTTGTTGCTAAAAAATATGTGCCCACCCTTCTGAAAGTCATTTTTGACAAAACAACACTGATTCGTAAATCAAGAGGGAAAGGCAAAGGCAAAATTTCTAGCTAATAAAGAGAGACATGTGATTGGGATTTGCCTTTATACTTACAATTTTTCTTTAATCTAAAAGTCTGGAACTGTAGGATGTGTTTCCCCAGAATATTATGCCATATCATATTCATGAATGAATGTGAAATACGTTCAACCAACAGTGAGATGGCTGAATGAATTTCAGAGAATTCTGATTGCATAGCATAAGGAACTTAATTTTGTGTTAAATGGATATTCCATTTGAAGCTTGAATGAATTGATAGAAAATTTTGTTACCTTCACATCAGTCAATTGTGTATCATTAATTTTAATGGAGTGTGTAATTCTTTATTTAAAATGGAAAACAGTTTTCTCTTCGCTTATTACGAAATCAATTTGAAATATGTGATATTGTACTTTTTACAGTTTCTTTATTGCAAATAACATTCGTATCACAGGCAAAGAGAACTGTACTTCTGTTTCGAATAGAAGAGACCATTTCGTTGACGTATGATAGGAAGAGAACAGGACATATTACTGAACCCTGCAGGATCCCATGTGCAACAGGCAATGAATCGGAAATGTAATTTATGTGATTTAGAACTAGACAATACAAATGATAATTAATATATTAAAATCATTGTTACACTCAAAATTATTTGCTTATGATGCTCAGTAGTCTCCAATTGTATGGAAACAGTTACATGAAAGAAAAGATTTTACTTGACACTTAAAACTTGTGCATCGATTTTAACCGTTTAAATGTAATTTGCCAAAGCGTAATAATTTCCCTTCATTCCAGCACGGTATTTGTACCCACTCAGATAGTTGTTAAAGGTACAAACAGAACCCATCTTGAGTAAATACCATATATTCGATACGAAGGTAATTTTAAATGTTACATACAAAAATCTCAATACTTTTGAAAGTTCTGAAATATTCTAATAGAGGTTTCATTTTGATCCACTGATCCGACAGCGCTCCATATTTACTGAGAAATGTTTCTACTCTGATGTCGAAGAGTCGAATATTTTCGAGAGAGAGAGAGAGAGGGGAAAAGAAAAAAAAACACACGATCCTTTCTGGAAAGCGGCCTAATCTTAGCTGTTTTCAAAATATCCTCAAATATTTTGATGCATAAGGATGCATTGAATATGTGAGTTAATGGATGTGTAAAGCCAGGTGTATATGTCTTTAACAAACTATCTGATAATTCACCAAAATCGGGCGAATAGTTATTTTTTACTTTACCGATTATTTTGAGAATATCATAGGAGGAAGTTTCGGTAACAAAACAACTTGAATTATGTAACTTTAGATCTTCCTTTTCGATAAAGCATTGCCTCATGAAGACTAATTCATTGGTGACACTTGTGGCCCAAAACGATCCAAAATATGAGGCTTTCTGTGGATTTTCACAAGTCTACGAAATGGGCAAATTAAGTATTCCGAAAAGCACAGTATCTGGTCGACTTTACAAAAAAGAACTTTAAAATACAATTGGAATGCATATTTAATATTTTAATGCACATTAAAAAAAATTCCACAAAATCCTCGAAAAGAAATATGCCTGCATAAAACACGAAACTCCGGGAATCTAATTGAAATCCTGTGAAAAAGTTCTCCCATGTAATAAACCACTTACGTTAACACACACGCGCGCGCTTTGCCACATTGCCTTTCTGTATTAGAAAATCCAATACGAGAGTTTCCCGTAGGTTCTCGTGTGCAATAATGCACTGATATACTTTAATACAAATTAAATTCACTCTTAACCCGTAACTGAAGACGTAAATTTTTGTTACGCGACTAGTTCTTCTCCAAATAGAGAACGATGTGGATGTACACATTGCCACGTGGGTAGTTAATCGCTGATTGGCTGCGAGTCCGCGACACACATTCTCCCTCGCACTCTTTTATGTACACGCATAATAAAATAGTCCCGTACAATTCAAGTAAATGCTCATAATGTACAGTAGAAAAATAGATGTAGGCGTCTCAAAAAGCGCAAATTTACTTTACATATTGTGGTACTATTTTTCGAACTTTTTGAACTTTTGTGTTGGCCGCCCTGGTTACCGTGAATATTGTTTTGTTTAGTGTTTTGGTGGCTCAGTCGGTCGCCTGCCATGTGTTGTGAGTCTGTGGATGTTTACTATGTAAAGTGTTATCAAAGTCAACTTTCTTTGTGCCTAGATTTTTGTATGTTAAAGCCTTGAATAAAAGGTAATTATATTCACAACAATTTAACATACAAAAATTAGAAGAACGTAAGCGGTATGGATAAATACTTGAAGCCGGAAAGATTCGATGTGGAACTAACCTCAATCGCTGCGGATAAGAAATGGTTACACTGGAAACAAACATTCTCAAATTTTCTAATCCATATCGAAGATGCATCAGATGAAAGTAAGTTACAGCTCTTGACAAACTACGTAGCTCCTAATGTGTATCAGTATATTAGTGAATCTACTACCTTCAAAGATGCTATGGACACTCTACAATCTCTATACGTAAAACCTAGAAATGAAATCTATGCTAGACACTGCTTGGCGACTAGAAAACAGCATGCTGGAGAATCTGTAGATCAATACCTCCAAGTCTTGAAACAAATGAGCAGGGACTGCAACTTTAAGAATGTCACTGCGGAACAAAACAAGAATGAATCCATTAGAGATGCCTTCATCGGTGGTTTGATTTGTTCTCGGATTCGACAAAGATTGCTTGAAAACACAACGCTTACCTTGGATGCTGCTTTCGACCAAGCTCGAGCTTTAGAAATGGCTGAACAACATTCAGCATCGTATTCTGATTCTAATACTATTGCATCTACTATTAATGACGCTGATAATCAAGATTTAAAGACATCCACTACTACTGTGGCAGTTTTGTCAACAACTGAGAAGTGTTATTTTTGTGGAGGAAGCCGCCATCCCAGAACGTCGTGCCCTGCGAGAGCTGCTGAATGTAGGGCCTGCGGTAAGAAAGGACATTACCAACGTGTGTGTAGGTCGAAATCGTCCAAACATTTATCAAATACAACTGCGACTACTGGAATGTTAGCATCCGTCACCTCTGCGTTGCCAAACGGTCTTCAAAAATCAATAGTGGAGATCAAAGTAAATGGAATGAAGTTGAACGCGTTAATAGATACAGGAAGCTCTCTAAGTTTTATCAACCATTCTTTTGTAAGGAAATGTGGCATGCAATTGCTGCCATATTCTGGCAGAATTGCGATGGCAAATTCTTCTTTATCTACTGAAATATCGGGACGATGTGAAGCCGATATAGAAATAGAAGGTTTTATTTACAACAATACTCCAATACTGGTAATGAAGAACCTTTGCTCAGATGCTATAATTGGCCATGACATCCTGCAGTATCATTCTTCTGTGAACATAGCTTTTCAAGGTCCGCAGCCTCCCCTCGAGATCTGCAGTTCGGCTGTTGCACAGGTACCTCCAGTTTCGCTTTTTGCTAACCTAACTTCTAATTGTGTTCCAATAGCTACCAAATCTAGGAGACATTCTCACGAAAATAACCAATTTATAGACTCTGAGATTAAAAGACTATTGCATGAAGCCATAATAGAACCTAGCATTCACCATGGCGCGCTCAAGCTTTTGTTGTAAAGGGAGAAAATGGTAAAACAAGAATGGTTATTGATTACTCACAGACTATTAACAAATTTACAATGTTAGATGCTTATCCTCTTCCAAAGAAAGAAGAAATAATTGCTAAAGTTTCGGTGAATGAAGTATTCAGCACCATAGATCTCAAGAATGCTTATCATCAATTACCCATTCTGGAATCGGAGAGAAAATACACAGCTTTTGAAGCTTGCGGGAAACTCTACCATTTTCTACGTGTTCCATTCGGAGTAACAAATGGAGTAGCTTGTTTTCAAAGAGTGATCGATCAAATTGTTGAAGATGAAGGACTGGAGGGGACATATCCATATCTAGATGACGTTACAATATGCGGAAGAACCCAAGAGGAACACGACCGCAATCTAGAAAGATTTCTAGCTGCATCTAAGAAATATAATTTGACACTGAACAAGGAAAAATGCAAGTTTTTCTGTTAAGTCTGTAAACTTACTTGGGTACGTAATTATTAACAAGACAATCAAACCTGATCCTAATCGCCTTCAACCTTTACTTGATCTGCCTATTCCGCAAGATACAGCTTCTTTGCGGCAAGCTTTGGGTATGTTCTCGCATTACTGCAAGTGGATACCTCAATTTTCAAAAAAAGCTCATCCTTTATTGATAAAGAATCCTTTCCCACTCTCAGAGGAAGCTATCTCAGCTTTCAAGATTTTGAAGGATGATGTGGCGAAAGCAACGATAGCTGCAGTACAAGAGGACGTACCGTTCAGGGTAGAAACAGACGCATCGGAGTTCGCCATAGCTGCTACTTTAAGTCAAGCAGGTCGACCTGTTGCATTCTTCTCTAGGACACTGAACAAGTCGGAGCAACAACACTCTTCCGTAGAGAAAGAAGCTTATGCAATTGTGGAATCCTTGCGTTATTGGCGACATTATTTAGTTGGTCATCATTTGAAGTCGTTACGGATCAACGCTCTGTTTCTTTTATGTTTAATCAACAGCATTCCAGTAAAATTAAAAATGAGAAAATTGTACGATGGCGCCTCGAACTTGCCTGTTTCAAATTTGACATAATTTATCGTCCAGGCAGTGAGAACGTGTCGGCGGATACTTTTTCCAGAATAAGCGCTGCTATCACTTCAAAGGTGGATCTCAACTCCCTACACATTGCACTTTGTCATCCGGGTATCACTCGGTTGAACCACTGGGTACGCGTCAAAAACTTGCCATTCTCCATTGAAGATGTAAAAAGGATTACTAATTCATGCCAGGTCTGTGCAGAGTTAAAACCGCGTTTTCATAAAGTTGAAGGAAACGTAATAAAAGCTACTTCGCCATTTGAAAGATTGAATCTGGACTTCAAAGGACCTCTGCCAACGAAAACAAAGAATCAGTATCTTTTAACTATTGTAGATGAATTTTCGAGATTTCCTTTTGCTATACCATGTGCTGATGTCTCTACAACTACTGTAATGCGGCATTTGACACATTTGTTCTCGGTTTTTGGAACACCTGCATACATACATTCTGACAGAGGAGCTTCATTTATGTCTCAAGAACTTAAATCATTTTTAACTTCTCAGAATATTGCAACAAGCCGAACTACGCCCTACAACCCGAGAGGAAACGGACAAGTTGAAAGGTTCAACGGAACTATATGGAAGACTATCATGTTGGCTCTTCGATCAAACAACCTTAAAACCGAGCACTGGGAAGAAGTACTTGATATTGCTTTACATTCAATTCGTTCTCTTCTCTGCACAGCAACCAATGTCACACCTCACGAGCGAATGTTCAATCATCCAAGAAGATCCTTTAATGGAAGCTCTACGCCAACATGGTTAACAAAACCTGGACCTGTTTTAATGAAAAAACTCGTTCGTGGCAGTAAATACGACCCGTTAGTGGAGGAAGTAGAATTATTGGAAGCTAATCCAGAATATGCTCATGTGAGACTTCAAAATGGCCGAGAAACTACTATCTCAACTCGGCATCTTGCTCCTCGAGGAGAAGTTAAAATTAAAGAGGAAGACTATGATTTTGGCGTTCCAGGACATCAGCCTCTGGAACCTCAAGAAAGAGAGCAAAATGTGGAAACAGGAAATGCTGAACAGCCGCTGTCTGTAGAAGATGTTGATGGTGCTCAACGACCTGTTCGCTCCAGGCATCCACCCACTTATTTGACAGACTATGTGACTGATTCTGAGAGAGGGGTGAATGTGGTACTATTTTTCGAACTTTTTGAACTTTTGTGTTGGCCGCCCTGGTTACCGTGAATATTGTTTGTTTAGTGTTTTGGTGGCTCAGTCGGTCGCCTGCCATGTGTTGTGAGTCTGTGGATGTTTACTATGTAAAGTGTTATCAAAGTCAACTTTCTTTGTGCCTAGATTTTTGTATGTTAAAGCCTTGAATAAAAGGTAATTATATTCACAACACATATTATGTGATACATGTATAATACGTGTAAATTCAAAGGAAATAGGTAAACGAAAATACAAACCAAGCGAAGTAGTTTCGATGTAATGGCGATGTAAATGAGTGAATCTATTTGAGTTGTGCAGAACGAAAAGCGTAAAAGAAACTCTCATTACAGCGTCAAGATTGGTTGTTTAAAACTAAGGGTGATTGGTGCGTGACTTGGCTATTGAGTGAATTCTGTGTAATCATTTTTCATTGAAACTGAACTGACATCTCCATCACTATCTCAACACCATTTTGTAAAAAATTCGCGAGAAAAGCCGACAGAACGTGGCGAAACAACTGCTGTTTTAAAGTTAATTTAAACGTATTCAATATATTATGCAGTGAGAATACAGAAATTGCTATTGATAGACGATAGAGATTGTCAATGACGTGCTTAATTTTCATCTGACAATTCGATTCAGAATGAACTATCTTTTTTCTTTTCATGTAAGTAACAAATACACTTCATGGTAAATCAATGATAGATTACTGCAGTGTTGTAACAACTTTGGGTTTACATATACTATCAAAAATCACTATGTTATATTCGAGATGACTGCTCACGTTTTTGTGGAGTGCAAAAGTTTCATGCCATCGACAATAATGTTTATTATAACATCGGAAATAATATCTGGAATGAATGACTTACTATCCTCACGATTGTTACGATGTCTATCCCGAGTTATAAAGCAGTCATCAGTTTCTCTTGCGCATCCTGCACCGTGTGATAGAAGGGAACTATGCAACGTGTGGATAAATTCGAGACAGCTTCAACAGTCAGTGGTGACAGCTGCTAAGATGACAGAAGTGTCCCGGACCACGCGCTTCGGCGGCGGGATACATACACGTTTGTTTACATTACTTCATTCTCTCGTTGGACAGCCTATAGAGACGTGGAATCAGACACCGAGCTTCTGCGAGGATTTATGTCAAATATTTATTGTGTACATTATATACAAATTACTTTTGGATTAATGAAAATTTGTTTTAAACGATTTTGAGCCAATAATTATTAATTACTTGCTTTTGAATTGCATCTCTGTAGTCGAGCTATTCCGATTAAATATTTAATGTGAATATAACGATTAAACAAATTTAACAATAGTTTATAAATACTTTTCATGTTTTATTGCTTTTATGATTAATTAGTACTGTTTAACATTGTCCCCATGTGCATGTTTACAAGAGCAACAACTAGTATTTGTTTTCATCTTCATTTAGGACAAACAGAGCAGTATTTTTTGTTGATAGTTTTTCATCCTCTTTTGCTGCTTCCTTCTGTTCTCTACCTAGTATTTTCTTAATTGAAATTCTGATGTCTTGTCGAAGATGTGTGATGGATAATTCCCTTTCTAATTCTTTGGTAACTAGTTCCTTACCTACTCTCCGTTCACCCTAAGAAAAAGGTGGATGTAAACAATAGCACGTGCGTTGGGATGCTTGCCATTGGTTAGTTGACGCGATATGCGTGTTCATGTGCAGAAGAAAATAGTTTTCGATGTAATGGCTCATTCCTCTCACAATGTTGAACTTCCAGAGGAAACCTGCATCTATAAATCAGATTCTAAAACAAGGAGACCATTGTTTCCACGCCGGCTCTTCCGGAAGAGGAGATATCGATGTTGGTGACAGTTGTGTCCAGCGCCTCTTTGGTATCATCTCTAGCGGAAAAAAAGAATCCGTTTGTCACGATGCGAACTTAATCCCACGCACGTAAATGAGTAACTGGAGCTGTTGATTTCTTAAGAACTGATGACAGACGCAGGTTTGGTCACGCACGGTGGGAGGCGATATACTCATGCGACGCGATCAGCAAGGTTTTTGTCAAGCGGTGCGAAACGTTTGCTGGAAGATGTCGGAGAGCGATGCGGGTCCTTCCATAGTAAAAAACCACAGTGGTAAACTATTACGGAGTAGGGAAAAGCGTGCGGTACTGAATGTTTTTAATACATTTTTATCACTTTTCAGAACTTCTTGAGCAAGGTTTTTTCTAAAGCGATGCCAGAATGCTGGTGTAGTGCAGTTATGCATTCTATTAAAGAGGAACAGAGGACGTGGGAGGTAGATGGCGTCATTGACAGTGTCATGGACGAGAGTCATCAGCAAAGGTTCCTCTTTAAGTACCGAATCATCATCTTCAGACATGGAATTGAACATGTCTTCCTGAAACACAGTGATCGTAAGTAAATATTTGCATGAGATTAAATGGTGAATATTAGTTTATGCATTCGAAATAGAATTTGAATAATGACATTCGTTTGCCCACTTCATTCTCGTAAAGATTTTTAAAAATGTATCTTTGTAAATTGGTTGTTAAGAGTGATTTGATTAGTCTTACTAGTTTTACTATCAAGTAGTTTCTGTTAATGTGAGTAAAGATGCGTTCGCGGAGCTATTAGAAATGTTAATATTCCCCTACTGCTCTGCAGAAGTCGGGTTCTCGTTCCGAGCGATGACTCACTATAGTGAACGCGCGTGGTCGAAAGTAGTGCGAGCGGAATCGACGATTGAGAATCGGAGCAAGGCGGATGAATACCTCAGCTTTTTTCTAAGGGCGAACGAGGAATAGACTTTTTATAAAACCCCCGCCTTGTTACTGATGTCATTGTTGCTAAATGAGAAAAATATCAAGATACTAAGATAGAACATGAAATATAATAAAAAAATACAATTTATTAAGTACATATTGCGCATAAAATAAAAATATTACATATATAACCTCCTTCCGTAGTGTCAACAAGGATATTTTTTGTCACGTGTTCATAGACGTGGAGTCAAACTGTGTTCACAGACGTTAATAACCCATAAATTACCCATTTTCCGGCATTTTTACGTTCCTTTTTAGAAAATAACGAATGAATATTGTTTAATGGTATTTTTATCAGCGAATGTTTGGATGAGGTAGTGCCCACGTTATCCCACACGAATTTTATGATCAAACATTACTTATATGACTCAGTGAGCCACATTTGTCCGAATATGGTCAATTTTACGTTAAAACGATAGATGTATACACTTTTCAAATGACCATAAATGATAGCTGCGTAAATTTTCATCCAAAATACTTTTAATTTAGATAAGATTAAAACTTAAAGTCACTACTTTAAGAAATTTGCTTCGCACAATTTCACTGCAATCGGCCTAAATTGCGCCGCTTGCCATTACCGATAACAATCCTCATTTGAGCCGCACTGCTTGACTGATTTCTTTATTAACTATTAGGCTGCATTGAAGATATTTGTAAAGACATCAAACGGGTTTAGAAGTTACTTTAAAAGACACTATACGGTATGTTTGAGCTCATGAGTTAATTTTTTCCCTCTTCGTTTCGGTGTGTGCAACTGAGTCAATGTCGTTGCCCCCAGAGACCTGCCCCGCACGCTGTCCGAGACCGCGCCACTGAAGGAGGCACGCACATTAACGTGTGTCAGAAGACACAACTTCCGTTGTGAAATTACGTAATCTAGTTCAATAGTCAACTAATTGTACCTAGAAAACTCACAAAATAACAGTAAGTATTTAGTATACGCTCGCAAACAGAAATGCTATCTTAAGTAGAAAGTGCTTCTCCTTAAGGCTAAATGTACCAACACTAGTTCAATATGTCGCCATCACGTGTCAGCATCAAATTTAGTGAATTTTAATTTACCGATTACGTCTGAACAAATAGTCCGATTTTCGCTCTGTAAACGGCATTTGACTCTCGTTTATAATAGAATTTACGCTACGAAGCCCTTTTTTCAAAAAACTAGCAGAAACTCGATTTTTAAATTTTTTCTCGTACTTCCGGGAACAATTTCAAAAATGTGGGCTTATAGCGCGATGGCGACACGCTTCCAGAATCCAACGCCGTGTCAAACATGCAAATCGGATAAATAGGAGCGACCGAAAGTGAAATTTCGAAAAACACCTCACCCCACTCCCCCTTCCCCTTCCTATATTCACCTATATTCCATCTCCTATATTCCATCTCCTCACATCGTATTCGAGATATATTTTACTTCTAAGATCTTCCATTACCATTTCACTACCGGAAAGAACAAGCAGAGATAACGCAAGAGCTCTTTTATACTACGACTCGATTTTTCATTTCAAAACTGTGTTTCTCACCTTGATCGAATTCACCTGGTTAATCCTTTTCCCAGTAAAATAGCCGAATCGAATTTTTAAAATGTTTTTTATACTTTCGGACAAATTTGAAAAAGTGATAAAATAGCGCGCTGGCGAGATGCACACTGAATCCAACGCCATATCATACACTGAAATCGGATAAATAGACTTCTCTAGTCATGTAAAAAACTGATCTTCAGTAACGTCAAAATTCTCTTTTGCGGTACTGCTTGACGATCCGGGCTGAAGGCCGGGTCTAATATAATTACATATGTTTTGTTTACTGTTCTCGTTTTGTAATCTCGGCGAACTGTTGCAATCCTAACAAAATATCTAAATTTTTCGTTACAAATTTTGTAGAGTTTTTTTTTAAAAAATTATTTTAAGATATTTTAAGCTCTTCCATTCACAAATGCAATAATGTTTACATGTTTCGTTACAAATTTTGTACTGTATTACGTATTTTACATCTTTTGCTGATCATTTAATATCTGCTTAACATTATATTTATTATTTGCTAATTATTAAGATATTTTCACAAATCTTGAAATTATTTCCAAAAATATATTTAATTAATTTTGAAAAACAGTTTTATTTAAATGTGTGTTTGTATTTTAGCAATGAGCATATTTTGTCTTACACTAATTCAGAATTGCCGACATTACTATGTGCTGCACGTAAAGATATCGAACAGAGTGCTTCAAAGATTCTCTGTTCGTCTCTGAGTTTTCTACGTGCATCTCTTTGTTTTCATTGCTGATAGAGAGAAATAAAAAAACAGTAGGCAGAAAAAGTAGTTACTTTTAAATTCGATAAAAATTAATATTTTATTAACGGAATTTCAAATTGTGAACATTTATTTTACTTCATCTCTCTTCTCAATCTTCATACTAAGAGAAAGTTATATCGTGCGCAGGAAAACTCTCAAAGCCGAGTCCTGGTAATGAAAATGTGGATAAATCCTGTTGCTGTATAGTAAATTACTTCCTGTAACTCGTGGTGTAGCCAGAATCCGTGTTTTGTGGGTCCTTAATACCAAAAAAAAATTGATTGACGGAAAACGTCCGTCCGTGTCTGGTGTATGTGAACAACATTAGCGTTACACTGCGTACAAATTTTTCAAAACTGAAAAAAAAAAACAACAACAACAAACAGCTGTCGATCTACTGTCAGTCGAAGCTCTGCAATTTTCAAAAACGTGCATTAATTTTTTGAGATACATTACACGAACCCCCCGGATATTTTAAAAATTTGCTCAAATATGGCTCCAAATTTTTTCTTTATATTTCTCGTAAAAGTGGAATAAAATACACATGGCTTAGGTCCGACGTGTGAATTTTCGAAAATTGCAAGACTGAATTTTTTCGGCGTTTCCTACAACTACAATATTGATAGAGATTTTTCCTTTCTAAGAAATTTGTTGTACATAATTAGTTATTTCATTAAGGTCATGAAATTTTTTAAAACAATTTTTGTAGTTTTGGCGCCCTATTGTGTGCAATATATGCAACTTTAAAAGATAACAAAGCAAGATTTTTTCAAAATCGGCTCCATTTTGTTTTTCTTCAAAATTGACACAAATGTATTTTTTTAAATATTTCGCATGCCTTGTATGCACATTTGCAGAGATTTGTAAACATTATTGCATTTGTGAATGGAAGAGCTTAAAATATCTTAAAATAATTTTTAAAAAAAACTCTACAAATTTGTAACGAAAAATTTAGATATTTGTTAGGATTGCAACAGTTCGCCGAGATTACAAAATGAGAACAGTAGACAAAACATATGTAATTATATTAGACCCGGACTTCAGCCCGGATCGTCAAGCAGTACCGCAAAAGAGAATTTTGACGTTACTGAAGATCAGTTTTTTACATGACTAGAGAAGTCTATTTATCCGATTTCAGTGTATGATATGGCGTTGGATTCAGTGTGCATCTCGCCAGCGCGCTATTTTATCACTTTTTCAAATTTGTCCGAAAGTATAAAAACATTTTAAAAATTCGATTCGGCTATTTTACTGGGAAAAGGATTAACCAGGTGAATTCGATCAAGGTGAGAAACACAGTTTTGAAATGAAAAATCGAGTCGTAGTATAAAAGAGCTCATGCGTTATCTCTGCTTGTTCTTCCGGTAGTGAAATGGTAATGGAAGATCTTAGAAGTAAAATATATCTCGAATACGATGTGAGGAGATGGAATATAGGTGATTTTCACGCAATTAGTTCAATTTTTTTTTTGAAATCAGTAGCAAAGCGGGATCGGTGTTTTGAGTGATACCTCAGACATTCTTATGATGGTGTTCGAAGGAAGATGGAATATGTGAATAAGGTAATAGTTTTATACTACTATTGAAGATGATACGAGACCGTTTGCCCCTATTACAGCATCACTAGTTTCATATGTGGGGGAAAAAATATCTTGCGATGCGAAGTGACGGAAGCATCAACGAAGTGACGGGGTGCCTGGCTTGCTGCCCCCGAAAGTTCGGCCTTCCCGTCCGTCGCCGTGCCGGGTCGTTGCTCGGGCAGGCTTGGCCGCGCGGCCCACAAAGGGGGGGGGATGTCCCGGTGGCGTGGAGGGGGAAGGGGGAGTGGGGTGAGGTGTTTTTCGAAATTTCACTTTCGGTCGCTCCTATTTATCCGATTTGCATGTTTGACACGGCGTTGGATTCTGGAAGCGTGTCGCCATCGCGCTATAAGCCCACATTTTTGAAATTGTTCTCGGAAGTACGAGAAAAAATTTAAAAATCGAGTTTCTGCTAGTTTTTGAAAAAAGGGCTTCGTAGCGTAATTCTATTATAAACAGGAGTCAAATGCCGTTTACAGATCGAAAATCGGACTATTTGTTTAGACGTTATCGGTAAAGTAAATTCCTGCTGATGGTGCTGCGATCTACTGAATTTTCCTACAAGTTTTTTCGGTACATTTATCCTTAACCAAGTGACGCCTTTGCGAGATCTTCCTTCTCGTTTATTTTCGCACCAAAGAATCTTGTTCAGAGAACTATTAGCAGTGTGTTTAGTAAAGCCTCAAGAAAGAGTTCGTATCTTATCCACCGCAAAATTGAAATCCACAAAGACATAGATAACAAAATTCTTCTGTGTAAGAGTTACCATAATATGTGTAGTTTGTACACATATTTGTAACACAATAGTTATAAATATTTAATATAAATTGAAGCAAAAACTAAGATTAACCACTGGTTTGAAAAATTGCTAGTTTTATAAATCTGTAGCGCCGTGTGCTGCTTCCTTTTTTGGTTGCCTTATGCTTGCACGTGGAATTGTCAATAAATCATTAACTGAGGTTTTGAAAAACAGAAGAAATCTAAACTTAGTGTTGCTTCCAAAGCACATACTTTCTCGCACTGCTTCTATATGGTCCTGAATGGACCTATTACCCTACTACATAAACATATTTATTTTCCGTCCCGAGACCCGAAATCTGGTCCTTAAAAGTTAACGAGCTGGCACTTATACCGCTACGCCACGTTATAACCGTATGGGATGAACAGAGAAATAAAAGGAATCGAACCGTGCCATAAAATGGTAAATGTAAGATAGAAAAACAATTAATATGATGGTACCTAGAAGAGATGTGAAAGATTATTAAAAAAAATGAATATTGGAAAACTACATACTTCATTCATTTATCGTAATTCAAAACTTCAAGTTCATTTATCGTAATAATCAATATTTGTGATTCGAATGGCTTCACATGGTTTTCAATCATGTTTCTAGAATTCTCAATTATTCCTGTGACAACAGACAATTTTGACAAACATTACTCCCCGACCAGGACTCGAACCAGCGAAGTATCCCTCGGAAGACCTGTGCCAATGCTCGTCATTTAACGTTCAAGCCGAAAAATCCAGAGAATATGAAACAAAACATCCTTTGGGCGCCCAAGGAAGGTATCTGGGAAGTTCATCATTCTTAACAGAAAAACTGGTTCAAACTATAGAGATTAGAAAACTTAAGTTTTGCGAGAAAGTCTGTGCCATACTATCGCACCACTACTTTATTTACTGGTCTCTTATTACACATGTGGAGAAAATTTAAAGAAAAAATTAAAGCGATTGAGAAAATTTTCTTTCGCTAATTTCAAGCGCTAATTACACAAAAACTACTAGTTTTTTCAAAAAAAAAATGTACATGACATTTTTTAAAGATCTAATTTTGTACAATACACTTTGAGGCCAAAATTTCTATCCACATAGGATTAGCGCCATATTTTTTATCGTCTCTCATTACGTAAGTGAAGAAAATTTGAAGAAAAAATTTGGAGCGATTTTTGAGAAACAAAATTTTGGTAAATTTCAAACGCAATTTACGCAAAAACTACTAATTTCTTCAAAAAGTGTACATGACCTTATTTAAAGTGCTAATTTTGTACAACCGACTTTGTCTGAGGCAAAAATCTCAAATTTCAATTTTGCAGTTTCGAAATGTTTTTTTGCAATTTTCGAATAATTGGAGATATCAACGAAAATGATACCTGCATCATCCTCTTAAACGTCCTTTGCACTATTCAACAACAAAATTTAATCAAAAATTTTGGAGTGGTTTTAAAAAAAATTGGAGATAATAAACTCGGTATTTTCATTAACGAATATTTCCTTTCCGAAACGCATTTTAGTTTGCCACGGAATTTAGAATAATTTTCACGTACGTGGCAATCACGTATGTGGCCCGAGGCACTTATTCATATGAATATGTGCTAAAAATAACAATTCGAGCATTCCAGGAGATACAATATTTTTCATAAATGTCGGATGTGTTGACCATTCAGGTTTACGCCGCCGCGTACCGTGGCTATCATTTTGAACAAAACTGGATTTTCAATAAGAACATTTAAAATATTTACTGAACAGACCCTACAAACATTAGATACTATTAACGTATCCTAGTGTAAGCCACGCGATAATTTCCTTAGCGAATATTACTAGACTGTTTCACCGTTTACGCGGAGAAACGTCCCAATATCATTAAGAATTATCATTGCAGATCAAACTTGTTTTTTCACTCTTTGCATATGCAAGCGTTGTGGTTGGTTTCCCACACCGTAATCGACAAGATGAGGTCTTCTTGAACATTCTACTACATTTTTGCTGGTCCGGGGATTCTCGACATTACCCCATCTGCTCAGAGACTTGCAGAATCTGCAACTAAATGTGAATGAGTGGGACAGAGAGAGAGAGAGAGAGAGAAAGAGAGAGTCGGACTGAGTCAGTCAGATAGACAAGGGCAGAGAAAGACGGAAAGAGAAAGGAAGAGGGAAAGGAAGGAGAAAGAGGGAGATGAAGGGCAGAACAACGTCTGCGGGGTTCCGCTAGTATTCATATAATGATAAATAATGACATATAAAGGGAACAAAAGCTAAAGGACTTATGTTAAAATAAGTAACTTACCATGTGAGAAAAAATTGATTATTCATAATACAGGAGTAATAGAGGGAAATAAACAATATATAATCCTGAATGAAAACGACTTTAATAACTTCTATCGCCAACTCTTTAACATTATTTCAGGATAAAATGCAAAATTTCACTCAGGAAAAATAAAAAACACACACCTACTGCAAAATAAAGTAGGGTAATATTAACTACTGTCTTGAAACGTATTATTCTTGTAAGTTTCTGAAAAACAAATTAATTCTAACGTTACACAATAAATATGTTAAATAAAAAAAGTAGGGTAATATTAACTACTATCTTAAAATGTATTAGATATTCTTGCGGGTTTCTGAAACAAATTAATTATAATAAAATCTGTTTTGCAATATGCAAGACTTACATCTCCATCAAACTTAGCATAGTCCTAAAAATGGATTTCTGAACACAGATGGGTAGTTTTCAAGCTGTTTAACCAGGAGAGACCGCTCTGAATTAATTTTTTCGTCTTTACGTTTCTTCCTGAAATCCTTCCTTTGAAATTCTGATGGATCATAGCCTGCGAATGCAAACATAACATATTTGCATATAGTAAATAAGAATGTTGTGTAGATTGGCTGGCACTAAAACAAGGGACATCAGCAGATACAGTAATATCTAATAATTAATCTTCATGTATGATCCTTGTATTACTTGAAGAAAGGAATGCAAGAAAGGAGGAAGCAAAATATAAAATGTATTTATGTTATGAAAGAAGGCAAAATAAAGTTATCTGCACCCATTACAGAAATGTATACACTAATAATTACAATATTACAAGCAGCTATATTAAAAAATGCATCCCAAGGAAAGATCATGCCACACTCCCAAACAAGATAAGTTTTGGCATTGTTGGTAGAGTCAAGCAAAACGAATTTAAAACGTTTACAAAAAGGATAAACCTACACAAACATTCTTTATATTTGATTTGATTTCATTTATTTGATCAAAAAGCAGTAAAAACTATTTTACGTATGGGGAGAAGATTATCTGCGCACGTTTTCTTGAGTTACAGAATCCATTTCCAAAATTTTAACTATAAATAAAAAGTTGAAAGATGAATAAAAGTTCAAAAAACCAACCAAATAATAATAACATTTTAAAAAGCGCCAGATTAGCAACATTTGAAAAACTAGACATTTTCGTTCCCAAGTTATAGTAAACATATTTGCAACGGTAAACGTACAGCAGATTTGATTTTCTGCAGTGCTAACAAGATAGTAAGTCACCCTCATCTCTATCCTATCACTACAAGCAAAAGGGAGTGCTCAACAAAACGAATGCATAGTGAAGCTACATTTTTGTCCAGAAGCAAATCACGGGCCAATCACCGTATTTGCTTCATGGATCGGGGAAACTGGACAAAAACCTGATCGAGATGGGAGTCACTGACCTGGAAGCTGAAGTGCATTACTTGTTACAGGCGTATTAAGTCTTTTTTAAAAAATATACAATACAAATGTAAACTAATTCATTATATATCATTGCTTGTTAAAATAAACATTTTCTGTTTCATGTCCGTATAGTTTCTAATTGTATAGAAATAGTTATGCAGCAGAAAAGATTTTACTATTAACTTCAATTTGGGTACCGATTTTAATTGCCTAATGTTATCTGGCAATGCGTTGTAAAGTAACGTACGTGTATTGTATGTTGATTTCTTGTCCTGAGCTGTTGATACTGACACTTGATGCACGTGATTTCTACGGCGTGTGTTGTAATTATAAATATCAATATTGCATGAAAATATGTTCCTTAAGTTGTAAATGCAGTGGTGTATTCTAACAAGATTATTAACTGATAAAATAGATTTTCTAGATTATTTTTCTTTTTGATGATCAGTATAGTTTCTAATTGTATAGAAATAGTTATGCAGCATAAAATATTTTAATTTTCACTTAAATTTGTGCACCGACTTTAATTGTTTAAGGTCATCTGGCAATGCGTTGTAATGTAACGTACATATATTGCATGTGGATTCCTTGTAGTGAGCTGTTGATACGGACACTTGGTGAATGTGATTTCTACTACGTGTTTTAATTACAAATATCAGTATTACATGAAAATATTGAACCTTCTTTGAACCTTCAAAATTACAATACATCAAACTTAAGGAGAGTTATATAAAAAATTTCTTCATAAAGTTTAACATTGCGATATTAAAAAAAATCAATTTCCTCGTCGCCAGAATTTTATGTATGCATAGAATTTCTTTATTCGTTTCCACATCGAGAATAACTTACATAAGACATACGAACATAATTAATTAAAAGAATGACAACCCCATTACAAACAATATCACTAAACAAAAAAGTACATGTATAGAACACTTTGAGACCTGCAACAATGCAAAGCCAACATCTTAGATAAATGAACACCCAATTAAAATAATAATTAGAAATACATTAGAGGAAATAAAAGTAGAAATGTTGGTGAAATATAAGATTAAACAAAAATGCCTACATTTTGTTTGTGCTGGCACTGTTAAGTAGGTGCGCGGCAGCGTCAACGGCTCTTGCAAGAGTGCTCCTGCACTATTCAAAGAAATCACATTCCACATACGGAAAAAAACAAGCACTATCTGATATATACTTTTGTCAGGGGATGCATAAACCTGTTTTTGTGTGTGTACGCAAGCGGGAGTCCCACCAACTTCGGGCCACCTCCGTAACTTCTAAATGGTTCCCGATATCGAAATGCAGTTTTCGCTCAACAATGCGGAATCGTGGGGCAAGTAATTTGCTGTAGAGATATTGTTCGAAATGTTTTTGGTTTTCGAAATTAATCTTTGATTTCTTTAAAATGGAGCAATGTATTTTCTTCACTAGCAATAGGTAGATCATAAAAAAGACGTTTTGATAGTATTTTGAGTATACAATTATACTTTATGACATGTGATTTTTAAATGCACATTTCCTGTAGCAACCCTTGCAACTGTCGCCTTTGAGGAAGGTTGCTTTCGCGGCGCCGACATTTTTGCGGGGAGAGGCAGCAAAGGCCTCCTTCCTTAAAAGCGACAATTGCGACGGCTGCTACAGGAAAAATTGTACGTTTCGTTTAAAACCTCATGTCAGAAAGTATACTTTAATGTACAAAATACTATAAAATATTAACATATGTTACCTCATTGCATTCCTCATTTTATGATCTATCTATTGCTAGTGAGAAAAATATATAGTTCCATTTAAAAAAATTAAAGATCATTTAATTCCTCCACAACTAAAAATATTTCAAACAATATCTGTACATCACTTCACTTGCCCCACGATTACGCATTGATTAGCGAAAACTGTATTTCGATATCCGGAAACATTTGAGTTAGTGGCTGGCCCATAGTTGGTGGGACTCCCTGTGTATGTATTTCAGTAATTCATGTTTTAATTCCGTTTGATAGAAGACATTCCACAGGTCAACATTATTTGTAATAGTCTAAATATATTGGAGACATTTCAAACTTTGTCCGAAATTTGGCACAATTTATGCAAGCAAGTGAAATATGTAAGTTTAGGTAAGACATTGAAAGAAGTATTCGTCTGGCTCAGTGGTAAAATCATTTCTTCCAGAATCCTAGACAGCCAGATCGAATCCGTTACTTGCATTTTTTTCTTTTTGCTTATCCACGATTTTTTGTCAAATTAACTGCATTACAGTACTCTACCCAAAGCGTAAATAATTATATCGATTTTAAAGCCAGTTAACTCTGAAAAGAGTCTTATTTTTCTATGAAATATTTATTTTTTTTATTCTCCAAATTATGTACTAGAATTTTTCAACATTAATTGTTCATTCATAAATCTCTTATTCTAGGAAACATAAGGAATATATTAATAAGGAATCAAAAAACACTCAGATTCTACTACCATTCTCATCCTATGTGGAAGAGAATCCACAAGTCTCGCTGCGTAGTTCTGACTGTGAGCGACCTCCTTCCAGGCGTCCTGGATCAGGCCAGTTTTCGGCCATGGTGCGTTTTGTCTCTGCCCATAGATTTTCAAAAGGATTCAGAGCTGGTGAGCATGGTGGCCAATCAACAACCTGAATATCTAGTTACTCCGCATACCACGACTGAACGGAAGCCGACTTATGAATAGGAGACTGGTCCTGTTGGGATTGAATTTTACCCTCAGGATGCAATTGTCTTACTGATGGGATCATGGTCATCATTCCCCAGTATGTGGATGTACTGAGTGGCATCATTTCAATCCCACGAGATGATATCCAGCTCCTAACTGCTACTGATAAACGACCTGACCTGGGTAATTACTTTACGTACCGATATCGGCTTCCGGCCTGAAAACGCGAACGGGTCAATCATTTGTGGCGGAGAATATACTCTAATCGTAGAAAATGACATCAGCCCAGTCTCGATGTAAATTTTCCTCCGCAAATGCCAGCCGATAGAGCTGGTGTTCGTTTGTCAGCTTCGACTTTCGCGCTGCACTTCTGGATCGCAGACCAGCCTCCGAAAGTCTATTACGTATGGTTCTGGAACATCCAAGAAATCTGGTGGTTCTTTGCAGTTGTGAAGAAGTTTGAAAAGGGTTTTCGCGCTGCTTGTATCAAAACTTCATCTTGGCCAGCATCTCAAATACGCCAAAGCCCCTACCTAGTTTTCTCACGGATTCCCCTGTCTCTCGATAGCGTTTAAGCCAGTACTGCGCAGTTCTTGTCCCAACGCCAAACCAATTCGCCGCCTCTGAAACAGAGAGGCATCCCTCTTCCACTAATGCGATAACTCGCTCTCGTGTGGCTTGGCTATGGTGATCCATGTCGAATAATGAATAAGGAGTTCACTTTGCTTAGCCGCGAGTAAAAATATTGATTTTTCTTTTCTTACCAAGTGGCAACGCTGCAGAGCGCCTTATCTCATTTTGACCTGGAGTCGAAAACACCGAAGTACTGCGAAGGACAGAGGCAAGTCGATAGTACCGTGAGGCTTAAAAGAGAAAATCGATACTCTCTCTCAACAAAAGAAATGAGTTTATTCCACTCTCTTATGAACTAGAATATTGTAGCAAGCACAAACACATAGTATGGCTGATTTGTCGTCTGCTGTTTAACTAGAAGCAGATATATTTAGCAATAATTTTTGGTGGAAATGTTTTTTTGAAATAAAGAAAATCGCTATTTGTCATTTTTATTGACAATCTGTTTTATATTTGTGCATAAAAAACATACAATAGACATGATAGATTCTATTACATCTGAAAGAGTTAGATATTGATATTGTATGATATGATATTGTAATGAAGTCCCAATAGCATCATCAAAGTCGAGGAACATTTTCGACTTAAAAATCTGATTTCTACAAATTATATTTTGAAATTTATTTTATATTATAGCTACGAAATCTCAATATCCACATAACTAAGGCCTCCCCAATGAAGGCAAGGGATCTCAGAAACATTCATCATCAGAACCACCTTATTTACTTCAGTGTAGATATTGCAACTTCAATGCCTCGTCACATTAAGATTATTGTAATTGCAGAACATCAACGTCCCATCATCTTTATTCACATTATCAATAGCATACGGGAGTCTGTACACCCAATTACTATTTTATTTCTATCTAGTAGTATAATAGGAATAAAACTCCCATCAAGGCAAACGAATGTCATAAGGGGATTTAATGAGTTTCAAACAAAATCGTTAGATAATACTGGCGGCAAGCACGGGTGTCCATCGCCAACCTCCCGGGCCAAGCCATTTTCGACGCCAAATATTACGGGTGTACATTTCCACGAGTTTCCACGGTGTTGCCACGGGTGTACATTTGCAAAATACACACAACGAGCTGCATGAAGGCTGACAGAATTTGAAAAAATCTGAATGTGTGTTTAATTTTGTTATATGTGCATTCCATATGTGCATTTGAGGTTTGAGTCAATTGAGAGACCTAGAAATTTTGTTACCGTACAATCAGCTAATTGCGTATTGCCCATTTTCAATGGAACATGCGATTGCCCATTTCAGATGCAAAACTATTTTGAAACAGTTTCGACAAATTATATTTTGCCTTTTTAGGTATTTAACAATTTTTTTACAATACAAAAGACCAAAACTTACACCAAGACGCTTAAAGCAAGCTGTCACGAAAAATGTATGTAAAAATTAGATAGATTTCAATGTATTGTCATTATTTGTCATTCTTCGAAAAAAGTTGGTACTAATTCCATTTTCGGCGAACTCTCTGCATTTTAGAAAATTGCAAAATATTAAGACTGCAAAAGTACATTAATGATGTATATTTCTTTCTGAAATGAAATGTTCTACAAATTAGATCTTTAAATAAGGTAATGTAGAATTTTTTTGAGAAACGAGTAATTTCCGCCTAATTTCTGCTTGAAGTTAATTCAGTTTATTAAAAAAACAGCTTCGAAATTTTTCTTCACAGGTTTTCCTCGGATTGAATAATAGACACTTAAAAATATGCACTGGTCTAGTTTTCGTTGGGTTTTCTGAATTTTCGGAAATTGAAAAGTAATACGAGAATAATACGAGAAAGTATATGTTGTACTTCTCGTACTACACTAGTTTGTAAGTGGAGCCGGAAGTGGAACAATTGATTTCTAATAATGTTTAATAATTTTATAAACTAATATAACAACTAGACTGGTAATTTTATCAACAAAGATGCAACGATGTTTGATTAGCGCATTCATTTGGGCGCCTCACAGAATACGCCACGGAAGCATTTTAGCACTGTATCTCGAATGGATGTTTATTGGTCTATTTATGTTATGACCTTACTATAACAATCAAACTTCTAAAACAAAAATAAGTTCGAAGTGAGTGGTATTATCTTACGGAAGATATGTAAAACAATCACAGAAATAGGAAGAAAACAAGTCGTAAATAATAGTATATTATACAAATAGATTCTACTGCTAAGTTTTATTGCATACGAAAATGTGTTTTGCAAAGAGGCAGCGGGGTGGTAGGTGCTCCCAGAGAACTAAGCAGTGGTGGGCAGCAAACGCTCTGACCTCATACTCGCGCGGGGCAGAATGGCAATCGCGGTGTGACGCACGTGAGGGCAAACTTAACAGCAAGTTGGAAGACAAGCGCCAAAAATCGAAGCTACCCGGGTCCACCTCATTACCGTCGGTTACCACAGCGCCGAAGTGCTCCCACTTGTTTTGGGGGCACTGGGAGAATGGTGTGTGGGTAGTGACGCCGCACTAAAGAAAGTTGCAGACGGCCACAAGCTAAAATCCTTGTGAGAAAGAAAAATCACTGAGGTCATTGACGGCAGTGCAGCGTGCTACTACACGCACTCTGGCAATGTACACCTGGCCCCGCGTGAGTACAAACAGATAGCGCGGGACAGAGTCCGCAGAGGCGCCCCCCTCCCTCCCCCGCCACAAGAAGCTAGCTGAGGAACAACAGAAAAGAGTTGCCGCAACACAAGACGACAACCTGAAGCCCCCGCCTACAAAGTGTGTGCCCCCAGTGTCAGTGAAGTGAAAATAAGAAAATATTGGCAGTATAAACAATAGTGAGAGGAAAAATAATATGAAAATATGCAAGAGGCTCAATGGCGGACACAATACACTCAAAACTAGATTTTGATCCGAAGAGCCAATCGACTAGGCTTACATATTGTAAATAAAATCCGGCAGTATATATATTGTAAATAATCAACAATGTACATATTGTAAATAGGAGTGGTATAGAAAGTAGTCATATAGCAAATATAGTAGGATAGAATTTAGATTAAGGCAAACGGCAACTGAAATGTATATGTTAGATTAAGAAATAAATATTTGTTTTAAAGAGAATGGTGCACATCTTTTTTCGTTGAAATCCTTCGAAATTTGCACTGATTTTACGAAAATTGCAAAAATTCTACGTTTTGAAAAGTTCATTACATAGTTTCTCGTTAAGAATGCGTGCACTAGGCCGGTACGGTCGGGTCGGGTCGGGTCGGGTCGGCTCGGGTCGGGTCGGGTCGGGTCGGGTCGGGTCGGGTCGGGTCGGGTCGGGTCGGGTCGGGTCGGGTCGGGTCGAGACGGGTCGAGACGGGTCGAGACGGGTCGAGACGGGTCGAGACGGGACGGGACGGGACGGGACGGGACGGGACGGGACGGGACGGGACGGGACGGGACGGGGGACGGGACGGGACGGGACGGGACGATCCGCACCTTCCACCGTTTGCAAAAAGTCCGAAGAACAGTTCTTCTGGGCATTCCGACGTGGCGTGACGTCATCCGCACGCACGGCCTTTCCACCGTTTCAGTTGTGAGCTTATGTGAAGCGTGTGGATCGAACATGAATGCGTTCCATTTAATTACGTTGGACCAGAATTACTCAGAGTTCAACAACGTGATATTTTTATTGAATAAGTTAAGTATAATTTAGTTGATTAGCTAAACTATCTGAATCAAGGAGTACACCATGGAACAAAATTTTGTTTAAGTTAATTTTTTTATTGTCTCTGATGCAATATATTTCAAAACACTATGTAAACACAATTTTTCATATGAGAAATTGTTTTTAGGGAAATGGCATCGATTTTCGTAAGTTGAGCAAAATACATATATTTGAAACAATGAATACTCGTTTACATATACCCACGAGATAAAACAAAATAAATTCTTAAATACGTTTGGAAAAATGTAAATACAGTAAATATATATGGAAAAATTTTAAAGTACATGAAAATGTTGACATATCACGTACAGTGTGCTTAAAAATGTGTTGTCTTTCTACATTTCCTCTTGTACGTTACATCACTGTCTCTGATCAGTCCCCAGATATAATCACCAAGCATTCCCTCATACTGTCCCTGGTACATTCTTTCAAACAATTGTAAGTCCTGATGGAACCTTTCACCCTGTTCCTCTGCATATAAATTTATAAGCTATTCTTGTCTATGTCGTTTTCTACCTTGGATATTAATTTGTCGCAGGATTGTTGGTGGGCTTGTCTTACTATTTTACGAGCCTCATTACGTTCCTCTTTATAGTTTGCTGCAGATTCATCTGTTTTCTTTTGTAAATATTCCTCATGTTTTTTCTTTCCATTTAGGGCATTCTCTATTTCCATATTCCATGTTCTTAGTCACGTATTTTTGTTGCAGAGCGTTTTTAGTTCGGAGAGGTGATCTTTTGGTTCTCGCCAAATACTTGACACTCCAAATTTCATTTTTCTGTTTTCTCCTCTATACCAGGCCTCGAGAGTGGATCTGCAACATCCACATACGATATGTGGTGCCCAGTTCTTGTTTTGGGTTCCACAGGCATACCGAAATATGAACTGTATGCTAAGCAGATGTTAGGATCCTTTATTCTATGCTTTACTGCTTTCCATCCCAGGAAAATGCCACACACATAACAAAAACAGTCTGGATTACGCCTACAACAACGGGAAGATGCCATTATTCATCAATTATGTGAATGTGAAACAGATAACATATAATTGGTCATAAAAAGCAACGAAACAATTATATAAAAGTAGGAATACTCAGTGTTGTTTAGTTGAGACCTAATTCATCCCAAACAAGCTTAAAATTCACTTAAACAAGCAAAAAGTTTTTTTGTAACATGGTATCATTTGACAAATTTAAAATACTACATATGAGAAGCTGTGCAGTCTTAGTGAAACTGGGTGTATTTATACACGGTAAATAAATCATGGCATATTTTGGAACGATACAATGGAACAACGATACTATTGGAAATTTTTGTTGTAGTGCTAGTAGTTGGAATTTATTATTTGTTGGGATGTTATAAAGAGGGATTTCCTCTTTTGGTTGCAAGAAAGAGTGCGCAGCGGCCTCTCTAAGGGGATCATTGTTTGGATCTTCTGTTTGATTGGAGTTTTCTGAATGTGTTGAATCAGTTGGTATTATATTAATTTGATTTGCTATTGTTTGTTCAGCGTTAGTTTGATCAGTAATTGGTTTGATCAGCGTTTTCTGAATCTATTGAATTTATTGATTCAACAGGAAAAGCAGGATAATTTTGTTCTGCCATGTTTTCATGGGATTCTAGTTAGTTATCAACTATAGGATTTACGTGACTGAGGCCATGTGTGCTTGCCTCTGCGGCGGCAGAATTTTCTACTGACTCACCACTTTCAGCGATGACAGCCTCACTTGACATTGTAAACAGTTTTCGCACTTGTCCCAGTTCCTGACACTAATGTAAGTTCGTGCATCATCGGTCTGTAGCGCAGAGGGAGCTCTGTTCGACCTCTGCGCGTGGACAACACGCTTGCCTCCCAAATTTGCAGAAGGCACTTGGTTACGTACACAGCGAAAAAAAAGGAATACCGCGAACAAAGTGAACACAGCGAACCGCGAACACAGCCGAAAGCTGAGCGCCCCGACACGGAGACTGTCCGAAGCAGAGAGTATATATACTGCGATTTTTGTAGGAAGAGCTTTCAAGATAACTCAAATCCCATCTTCGCGATGGAATATGTCACGGCATTTCGCGTCTTTTCTCGGTCTTGCCGGTAGAAGTCGCATGATCGCAAGCACTGCTTCATACGGTCGCGATCGTGCGAAATCTAGCGGAACGACTGTGAATGATACGAAATGCCGTGACATATTCCATCGCGAAGATGGGATTTGAGTTATCTTGAGAGCTCTTCCTACAAAAATCGCAGTATAGAACCGAAGTGTCCGTTCCATTCCGTCCGTCTGTGCTGTCCCGGCCTAGTGCGCGCGACCCACACAAAAACTGCCGTTCGTCCGGTTTCGTCCGTTCGTGCCGTTCCGACCCAGAGTGCGCATAGCTTAATTCGTGTAAAAACGAGCAGTTTTGATAAATACAATATACTTACATATACTTTTAAATTTGCATTTTTTATTTATTTATTGGTTAGTGGTATCAAGAATGCCGATTTGCAAAATGTATACGCAACACATGCACCAGGTGATTCGGGCGCTCAACATTTGATGACCTCGCTTACGCTGGGGCGAAAAACTTAATCTGTAGGCAACACTTGATTCGCGTATTTGTTGCGTAAATTACTATATTTGTCGGCCAAGGGATCGGTATGAGGTAGTTTTTACGAATAAAAGTGTTCCGTTCTGCGATTTTTGTTCGCCATGCGAGATTTTCTTCTCAGGTTGCGGCAGAGGATGTATTGCAATTCTTTAGTATTTTTAAATGAGAAGATCCTTGGCATGCAGCCATTTTACATTCTCGCCTTACGAATACTTCGTAAGAAGAGAAAGTTATGTAATCGTGCGGCGGAAAACGGGGAATTTTCGCCAGAAAATCTCTTATAGCAGGGATCTGGTGACAGAAAAGTGGATAAAACCTGTTGCTAAACTTAGGGAAAAAATCCTCTATTTCGTGGTGTAGTCAAAATCCATGATTTGTTGCTTCTTCATACTTCAAAATCGATTGACGGCATTCCGTCCGTCTGTCCGTCTGTGGTCAACGCTAGCGCCCAAACCGTTCGGTCGATTTTCTTCAAAATTGATATTCCCCGATGGTTTTGAGTCGTCTCAAGGCCTCTTGAATTTGAAACCGATATCTTAGTATTTGAGGATACTTTACATGAAGCCCATTTTGAGATTTTATGAATTAAAAAAAAAATGACTCCAAATTTTTTTATTATATTTTATTGTTGAATAGTGCGAAGAACGTTGAAGGGAATGACGTAGGCATCATTTTCTTTGATAGGCCCTATTTTTCGAAAATTGCAAAAAACTGTTTAAAAACGGCAAAATTGAAGATAGAGATTTTCGCCTCAGACAAAGTCGGTTGTACAAAATTAGCACTTCAAATAAGGTCATGTACCATTTTTTTTGAAAAACGAATAGTTTTTGCGTAAATTGCGATTCAAATTTACAAATAAAATTTATCTCAAAAACCGCTCCAAATTTTTTCTTTAAATTTTCTGCACGTGTGTAAGAAGGGAAGGTAAATATATAAATAAACTAGTGGTGCTATAGAATGGCACATACTTTCTCGCAGTAGTTATTTTCCAAATGCCGATCATCCGATAAATTATGTGGAGTAAACAGTTCACCGCTGCCTTTCTTGGTCATGGTTTTTGAAAGACATGTTTTTCGCATGTTGACAATTACCGGCTTCGTAATGACAGAACTGATACAAGTACATTTTGACTGAAATAAAAGCAGTTGTTCCGCAAGTCGGTGTCGTAGCGCGGTTGGTCAATGCTCCTTCGGGTTGTGATCTTCAATAAGGAAGGTACCGAGTTCGATCCCCCGAGGGGAATTTTAATTTGATGAATGTGATGTTGCAGGAAAAAAACATTGAAGAGTGTAGATACTTTATTGAAAATCATTTGAAGTATTTCTACTCACGAATAGGTTCAATATAGATAAATAGACAGGACTTGTCTGCGTTTTCCCTAACTGCGTTTTTTAAACAATTTTTCAACTCTGTTATTCGATTTCTGAAGCGTATGACATGTCAAATGAACAGTTGTCTAGTATATATCTGTATGAACCAATTTAAGTAAAATTATGAGCATTTCGGTCGGTTCTATTCTTTTATGGCTCTGTTCGACAGAGTTGGTGTTGGTGTTACGTAGTGGTATAAGTGCCAGTTCGTTGAATTTGAGTTTCGTTTGTCGGGTCTCGGTACCGAAATGGTTTGCTGGTATAGTACACTTTTGCTGGTTTATGGAGTAGTGGAATAGCAATAAGGACTGTATAGAAGCAGAGCGAGAAAGTATGTGCGTTGGAAGCACCACTAGTTTTAATTTGTTGCGGCTTAATTGACGCAACGCGTCTCTAAGCCCTTTGGGGGGCGTTGAGAGCATTTTGTGCTTTGGAGTAATCCTCCATTAATATTGTCATGTCACGTCCCGTCTCAGTCATTCGTCAAGAGGACCGCCAGGTAGCATCTCCATGTATGCCCCTTTTACACCGCTCGCGCCCCTGCGTCACTACCCAGCGGCCAGAATTGGAAAGGAATAAGGATATAGGTGCGAATTAGGACACTTCACATGGGTTGGACTAGCCCTTGTAAAGCAGCCAAACTCGTTTTGTTGGAACAAATCTCACATGAGATCGACGGGAATCGAGCTCTTTGGTGGAAGGCGAGCGACTTCGCCTTTCAACACTTTGACTTGAACTTTTAAAATACATTTCTAATAAATTCTAATGCAATACATAATACTAATTAAATTATTTTATTCATGACTCGCATAAAAAAACCTGTTTTAAATTGTTATTTGAACAAAGATGCCTCAGGCATCAATTTTATGAGGTAGCAGCAACACTGAATATTCACTTTTTTCAAAATTAATGTGTAAGATATCATTGACATTTATGATACAAAATCTAACCAATGAACATAATGAAATAAATTTAAACCATTCTCAATGCCACAAAATTTAATGATTTTTTAAGAAATAAAAAAATATTTCAATGTTTAATTTTAAGAACTTTTGTAAACATTCCTTAAATTAATACTACAACAGAAAAATTAGAAAACATACTCTGCTCACTTCAGGCTCTTAGCTCACTATGATAAATGAAATGTATGAAACAGGTACAAAAATATGAAAAAACAAACCATAAGATAAACAGAGAGTACTAATTCAACACCTATACATATTAGGAGATACGCTGACAATTGAGAAGAATATTTAATACTTCTATACAGAGGTACTCAAAAGAATGGAGCCACCTCCAGTGGAGACAAAACAAATCACCTCGATATAAATTTATTCTAACTCCATTATATCTACAGTTATTACTTGTCATCAGATAAGTATCGAAACTTGGATCAGTAGTTTGCTGTCATAGAATTGTGTTCTGGTATGTAGTAATAAGGAAGAATTGAATACACAGATTAGTATTGAATGAGTTTAAAATAAGAGCCGTTTTACATTGCGCTTGCTTGGATTATATTTTCCAATCCTATTAGATAGTACTTCCTGCTTTTGGTAGGAAAGCAAAGCCTCAAAACCGAGAGGGACGCAATAAACTTCTAAGCACTTCGATTAAGAATTCACCTGGCAAGTTACAGACTCTGTCTTGCCTACATCACCTATGAAGAGACGGAACCTAGTCAATGTAAGGTAAAATTGCCGACATAATACATGATAAAAAGATCATGTTAATAAAAGCTTGAATTGGTTAAAAGAGCCACATATCTCCGAGCAAAATCTAGCAAACATAAGCTTTTGCTAAAAAAAAAGTGATAAATGCTTTCCAATCGAAGTTTACCCGATCTCTTCAAACGTAAATGTGACATGTGAACGGAACGAACTGTGCTAGCGTTATGATCTGGGGATGTTTCTCATGGCGTTGGTCCAATGTTCCGTATAAATAGCAATAAGAATCTTGAAAAGCATAAATGCATAATTGTTCTCAGTATTTTTAATATCATGCTCCCATATATGGATGATGTGAGATACAACTGATACAGATATTCATGGAGGGAAATTACAGTAAAACCCCGCCGCAAGAGACCCCGTTGTAAGAGAAACCGGCTTATAGGAGACAAAATTCATTGACCCGAGGTCAGTTGTATATAAACAATGCATTTATTTCCCGCTTTTAAGAGACCCCGTTATAAGAGATTCCCGCGTAGAGTGGACAAGATTTTATCCCCCGCCATGCGTTTCTTCTCGCTTGTAAGAGATAAAGCGTGGAATTTTCCTTCAGACTCAGGAATTTCCTCAGCGTGGTAAAGGTTGGGACACGTGCTTAAAATAGGCTGGATCAGGGGTTCACAACACCACTGCCAACGGGGGGGGGCGCGTGTTCTCTTGAAGAAAGCTCATTCAGTAAGCTTTGTTTCTTTTGGCAACAAGGAATACGCCTATTTATTTATGTCAAAAACAGTTTAAAACTGTGTGTGACGAGCCTATAGTGCGACTTTTGTAACCGTGCCTCTAGAAGGTATCAGCTGTTTACGGTTTCATCCAATTCGAAGCTTGTGTGTTGCTAGTGACGTCACGATGGTGACATTCAAGCTTCCGATTGGATGAAACCGTCAGCAGCTGATACCTGCCAGATGCAGAGTTGAATAAATCACAGTATTTTGCTTTTAGTGTTTTGGCCAGTGTTTCCAATTGTTACTTTCTCGTATACGTACATATATACGTAATGCAGAGAAAGTAATATAATGCTGCAGAAAATAGACTTCGAGATTTTAACAGAATGCATGTTTTGCGGTCCCCTGAACCCGAAAAAAGGTTTGCTTTTTATTTCAAAACTTCCTTTCGTCCGTCCGTGAATAACACTAGCGCCAAAAATATTGGTACATTTTTTTCCAAAATGAATATTCCGCGATCGATCTGTTTCCGCTCGAAACTCTGCGGTTTTGAAAAACCTTCTAAATTTTTGTGGATACTGTACATGAAGCCCATGGGACATTTTCAAAATTTCCCCAAAAATGGCCCCAAATTTTTACTTTAAATTTCTTGTAAGAATAGAGTGAAATTCACTTATAGAGGTGGCATTGTTAGGATTTTCACTGTTAACTCAAAATTTTCGAAAATTGAAAAAGTTTGCAGGTTTTTCAAGGGTTTTTTCTACAGCTACAAAATTGAAGATAGAAATTTTTTCTTATAATAAAAATTTGTCTCTATAATTAGGTCTTTCATTAACATTATGTACTAAAAAAAAAAGTTTTCACATAATATTGAGTGAAATAATAAACATTTACAAAAACAAGATTTTCTCAAAAACGGCCCCAAATTTTTCTTTAAACTTTTGGTAGTGACAGTTACAAGGGTACTTTATAAGACTCTTAACATCATTTTTGCTCTATTCATTTGTTTTTTCAAAAATTACACAAACGTAATTTTTTTATAACTCTCGTGTCAATATTTACATTAGAGGCCATTTGTTCACATAATCCATTTATGAGCACATGTGCTTTAAATGTCATAAAATTCACTCAATAGATCTGATTAAATGGGCTCTGGAATCAACTAATTTATGTTTCCTCGAGTTTAAAATAAGTGTACAAATCATACTAATCCACTAAAAATAGGGTAACATCTCATCAAACATGTCAAAAACGCATTTCTCACTTATAAGAGTTCCCGCTTATAAGAGACAAAATTCCATTCCCTCAGGTGTCTCTTATAAAGGGGTTTTACTGTATCCGAAAAAAATTTGATTTTGGAATGAGAGGCCAGATTTAAAACTGATAAAGAATCTACACGACACCACTGAAAAGGGTGTTTGATAGATCAAAAGCAAGTAATCTCTATCATCTCAGAAAGGAAATTTATATATTTATTTATTTATTTATTTATTTACTTCGATAAACAGGCTAAACCCTCTACAAAAAACACAAAGCACATATAAAGGCATAAGTTCAAAACACAGATACAAAATAACAAAATTGCAGCATGTAAGGCACATAAAGAGAAAATAATTCAGGTACAAAATAACAAGATTAGAGCAAAAACAATTACCCAAGAAAATTATATACAGATACAAAATAAATTTTTTAAAAAAATTTAAAAAATAGAAAAATTTTAAAGCATGGTTACACGACAAGTGAGTAAAATAAAGTTTCAGAGAGCTACAAAATTTAATAAGTCGTGATTGAAAACATCAATCATACATCATCAGCATAGCCATTGGTGGATCTAGGTAGTCTATTGAAGATATAGCTGTAGTTCGTGGTACATGCATCCACCCAGAAGCAGGTAGGATTTCTCATTCTCATCTGAGGGAAGTGAAGAGAGATAAGAGAAAGAAGTTCAGGGCAATTAATGAAACCATGCAGTGTTTTATACAAGAAAATTAAATCGTCGAATTTTCTCCTATCTATGCTGAATCGAATGCTTTTTATTCTAGAATGCTAGAACACCCTAGAGCTGAGTAATGTGGGAAAGAGTAATGTCTGCGAACGCGAAAAATGGCGCACGGCGCGAAATAAAAATGGCCGCCATTTGTAAACCAGGTACAATAAAAAAAAGTTGAAGATGGTTTTGAACAGCCAAGACATAAGGAAATTTATCCACAAAATATGAATTTTTTTCGAGATGGTCGAGCGACCAGAGCTGGACCACTTAAAATGGCGGCCGCATATATATACCGACCCACACATATATGTACACACACACACACACGTCTACACACACACACACACACACACACGAACACACACACATGTATACTGAAAAGTGTAAAATTTTTTAGGCCAAATGCGTTAAGTTATGTATTCTACAATAAAAATATATTTTGATGGTTGTGAAATTATTTCATCAATAGCTGGACTGGCTCTATATTTTTGGCCACCATTGTGTAACAAGTTTTATTTTGGGTGCAATGCAAATTGAAAATACACAAAAAAAAAGTGGTCACAAACTTTTCACCCACCTGCACAATACGTATAAAGGGCTATCACAATCCATGAAAAGATGAGTCGCTTAACAATGAAATTCACAGATAATGTATTTCTGAGCAGGTTTGGTTTTGTAATATTTTTTCTACTTTACTGTGATTAATCACATATCTACAATTAATTTTCATGCTCCTCACATGTCATTACAAGTGTTAGTTACGTGCAATGATATAAATTTACCTTTGCACCATTCTTTAATACATGCATCTGTTGACACCTGTACCTGTAACGTTCTCCCATTTCACAAATCTGGTTCTGTCTGCTTTCTCATGATCTGGATCATTTTTTTCAAGCCGTTGAATGGTAGTTGGTCTTTGACGAACACCCAAATCCATTTCTAAAAACAAGAAATTTTCTATTTACTTTGGCGATAAACACAAATCCTTATGGCTATTTTAAAACACAGAAAACGTAGAAACTACAGAATTACACTCTTACAAATTCAATGTTCAATTTTGAAGTTTGGATATATTAAAAGACTTTCTCATTTCCACTACTTCACATTAAATTTATTTGTTCATTTAGAAATTAAAATTGGTATTTCATCAATCATCATTCCACTATAAAAGACATCAAAGCGAGACCATTGTGAAAACTTCATTTCTTGGAATGAATTCCTCACTAGAAAGAATATTATCAGTTGTCCCGTTGTTCCTTATTTTCATACTATTTATTTATTTAATTACCCACAACAGGGCAAAGCCCCAATTACACTAAGCATTACAAGAAAAATAAAAAATAATCACAACAGTTTCAAATTAAATCATACATATTTTTGATATTGCAAAAATTGATAAAACATAACATACCAGTAAGATAAACAAAAATAGAAACATTATATCTTCAAAACAGTCATTACAAAAAAGGAACAAAAATGAGTATAAAATGACAATATTACAAAAATGGAAAATGCATCTCCAAAACAATCGAGACATAATAGCGAGCAAAGCAGAAAATAATAAATCCACATTCAATGATCATTCAATATTTAATTTAAATTCTGTTTATATTTTAGAAAAGAAAACCTGAAGTCTACATCCCTCGCTCTACTGAATTCATTGATTTTAGAAGACACTCTCAAGAGCGGTGAATATTTGTGCAATGTTGTATTTGGTTTATTGAAATATAATAATTCTCGTCCTCTTAAATTTGATACTCATGCATTAAATGACATTTGTGACTAACTCAGTTATTTGAAAAACCATTAAATATTTTAAATAAAAACAATTGTTCAGCAAAGACTCTTCTATTGGCAAGAGTAGTTAGAATGAATTCTTTAACTTTTGTAATATAAATACCTCAAGAATCGTTTTTGAATGTTTTCAGTTTGGATACTTAGTGATATGCCGTAAGGATACCAAATAACTGAAGTGTATTCCAATCTGGGGTGCACAAAACAATTAAAGAGTAGTATTAAACTTGAGGTGTCATTGAAATTCTTGGAATTAATAATAAAGCCAAGGTTTTTTTAACGAATCATTAGTTATATTAAATGTGTGTTGGTGGGAAGTTGGAATGTTGAATAGTGTTCGGGCCCACAGCAAAGCAGAAATAAATACGTTTACTTCACAAGCAAGGCAGAACAGTTGAATTGCGTAATCGGCAGAGCGCGGCCGTTGAGCCGGTGTCACGTATCGCCCTCACATCCGCTGTTCGGCGAATTCTCCAACGGACGTCAACGGACGGGCGTGGCCGCTCGTACGTGTCCGCCTGCCCATCTCGCCCCCGCAGCGCGGTCCGTTGGAGGAGCAACGGACAAAAACCGCCAGATCATTGCAAATCTAGATCAAATGGCAAATGGTAATTGGCCATCGCCATACCCACCTCTGCCGCGCGTGAGAGCCCTTTCCTAACGTCTCTGCCCCAACCGAATTCGGCTTAACCGACTTCGTTAGTCCGCATAAAGACACCGTGCAAGATAGTCGCGTGTGTTCAGGGCTCCGCGCGTAAAGCGTGTAAAGAATGTATAATCGTGCAAATGAGCTGCATACGGCTCGCATATAAATTGTTTAATCGTGGCAGTGCACGCTTTAATTGTGTCTGTCGCTCTTGCGTGGGTTTGCGCCCGCAATTTTGGTTGAACTATGTAACTCGCGGCTGCTTCTGGTCGGCGCAAGGTAGCCACGGCGGTCCAAGGTGTCACTACAATAACTACGCTTGGACAGGTGTATTAATGCACCAAGAGAAATTTTCATCTTAATTCTGTGCTTCTTGTGCATTTACTGTGTGAATACTGTGCATTTACTTATTAAATATTGTTTGTGCTGGAAATTTGCTCGTGTAAGCATCCTGCACTCCTGCGCCAATCCCAAGAGCTATCAAAGGGTTTCGGGACTACTGTACTTCATCACTACAGTCCATTCATACAGTCCACTCGTGAACATTAAGTGTATAGTAGCCCCGAACAAATAGTAACACCTAAGTCTTTAACAAAATATACACATTCTAATGATTCATTATTCATTGAGTAACTTGTTCTTAGATATGCTTTATTTCGTGTGTAAGTAATGAAGCAACATTCTTTTTAATATTAAAGTACAAATCATTCTCTATGCTCCATCTGTAGACAGTGTTAAAATCAGCTTGCAATGTATTTTAATCATTTCCATTTCCAATTGACTTATAAATTTTCAAATCATCAGCAAAAAGTAAACATTTTGAATTTTGAATTACACTAGGCAAATCATTAATATACAATAGAAATAACAGAAGCCCAAGATTCAAACCTTGAGGCACTCCAGAATCAGTTTTATAAAAATAAGATTTGTGTAGACGAAATTTAACATACTACTCTCATTCCAGGTCATTCAAAATTGCCTACAGAGCCGGGAGATGAAGCTCATGTTACGCCGATGCACTTCTGTGAAGAGAAATTTGGAAGGCGCCGTCGTTTTGAAATTATCAAAGGAAGATTATACTGGCAATACGAAGGTTCAAAGCCTTCTGAAACTCTTCCCCACGATAGAATGCATTGTTCATCTTAAAGAAATTTTATTGTCACATCATGATTCGTTGGTGATTCTGGATCATGGCTAAAGTCATTGGTCACGTCAGTGTAGGGCATATTTTCATCGCCACCGCCGGTGCCGCCACCGCAGCAGCAGCAGCAACAGCAACAACAGCAGGAGGAGAAGGTGGTGGTGGCGATCTTTCCCCGTAGGCTGGCGAGATCCGGCAGCAACCTACGTCATCTTGCGGGGATTTTCCCAACAAGGTTTCTCTCATCTGCGGGACTCCGCCCCCCTCCGGACAAGCTCTTTGCTACCGACTGACCGACAAGTGTGATAGTGAAGCGCACGTGAGGGGTGAGGATAGGACAAGGAAGGGGAAGGAAAGATCGTGCGCGGTCCGTGGCGCGTTTGTTACGGCCCTGCTCCAGTACTCGCCTAGGGTTGATCGGAGAAACCACGGAAAACTACCGATCGGGACTGGAACCTAGGACCTCCCGGTCAGAGAGACTGCAGAGACATCAGTTGATACCTTGACCCTCCTTTGTCGGTTTCTCGTACCACAATGTATGCACAAGGCACAACGAGTGGACACTTCAGACGCAGAACGTCCTATAACGGGGACGGAATTATGAACTAGTGGGTGCTGCGTGTGCGGCGCGAACTAGTGGGTGGAATGCTAGGCGTGTCACTTTCGCAGTCGCTTTGGTAAACAGGTTTCCCTCTCGGCAGCATCAAATTAGGGCCCGCTAGTCATGTGTAAGCTGCGGATTTTTGCCTATTTGCCTATTTTTTCCCTTCAATGGAGAACGCGATCTTTTGTTTTACTTATTCATTTTGATGCATTAGGAGCATTACATGCGAATTTTATAGTGCCTATAAATGCCTATTTCACTAGTAAAAACCTATTTTGCGTTTAAATGCCTAAATAGTGCCTATTCTCGTATTTATTGTCCAAAATGCAATCATCCTTAATAAAAAATGTAAAAAATTGTACTTTTTTTATCCTGCAGAGTACAGAGAAATCCAACTACTATCGATAAATCAATGTTCCGTTTTACTGCCACCACAACGCCAACGTAGGTACTTCGAATCACGAAACACGTACAAAATCACTGGTAGTAGAATTATTTGTTTACTTCGAATTATGATATTTTTTCTCTATAAGGGCTCCAAAACGTTTCCTTGAAATTTTCTATTCGTATGAATCAAAGAGCAGTATAAAAATCTGTGCCGGTCCTATTCTTGTGCAAACTCTATGAATATTCAAAAACTGAGAAAAGTGAGCATTGCAAAAGTATAATATTGAATGCATAGATTTTTGTCTTAAATTAAATCTGAGCTACCCAAAGAATTTTGAAGAAGGCGAGAAATATCTCACTAAATAAAAGAAAATTGTACATTCATAATGTTGCTTTTTAGCCAATTAATACTGTTCATACGTGCGCGAAGTTATTTTTTCTGTTCTTATGCGTATTCCATGCGATGTATCTTTTCACCACCCGGCGAGGCCAGGGCGAGGCTGTGTCGCGTCCGCCTAACGCATTACGATGTCACTAGATCAGGGACGGTGCATGGTGAAGTGAGCATCCATGTGCACTGACTTGGCTGGCGTGGTGTCCTGCCCAAAACTTAGGCCGACCTTACTACTGGGTAATTGGAACTCTTGCCAACAGGCGCTCTTCACCATCAGTTTGCGTGGAACTTCCGGGAATGTTCGCTACAGGACATTGAGCAACTTCAAACATCGCGAGTAAAACATTCATTTAATTCCAATGTCAGTATTTGAATTCCTCTGTCCCTAATTCATTAAGTACAATATTGTGAATGTTTACCTTTTCTTTATCCCACATTATTTAACTTCGTAATAGCTTTTAATAAAACCCGATAATTTAGAAAATGTTGATTTTAAACATTTGTAGGTTGGCATTGCGGCGAGTGTGTGAATCCCCTAGGCGTATTGTGTTGTTTATTTTGGGCCTCAAGAAAATGTGCGCAGATAATCTCTTTCCCCACACGTCATATACAGTTTTTACTGTTCTTGACCAAATAAATAAATATTGTGGAAAGATGGTCTTTCAAAGATCAAACAGGGTCATTTCGTAAGCTGCTTGAATAGCATGTTCCGGTGTAGGTTTCAAATGCCCATCTCGATCAGGTTTTTGTCCAGTTTCCCTGATCCATTGAGCAAATGCTGAGATGGTTCCTTGTTTTGCTTCTGGACGTAAATGTAGCTTCACTGTGCGCATGTTTTGTTGAGCACTCCTTTTGCTTGTAGTTCATTTACAGTTGAAATTGATTTTCTATAACACGGGAAAAAACATTTTTCAAATATTTTTATTTTTCTAAAATAATTATTTTCTAAATTCATTTTTTCGTGTTTTTTTTTAAATTCTGGCCCTCAAGAAAATGTGCGCAGATAAATTTCTTTCCCCACACGTCATATACAGTTTTTACTGTTTTTTGACAAATAAATAAATAAAAAATGTCGTTCGAACAATAACAGAATATCACGGTGTACAATGTGGTAGTTTTGTTTATGGAATAGTTTACTTTATGTCACATTTCTTTTTCTTCTTACTTAGAAAAGAATGTTATGAAATCGTGTGCCGGAAAACGAATTTTCGGCAGAAAAACTCTTATTGCCGGGCTCTGGTAACTAAAAAGTGGATAAATTCTGTTGCCAAGTGTAGTAAATTAGTTGTATCACGTAGTGTGGCCAGAAACCGTGTTTTGTTGGTCCTTGATACCGAAAAATCGATTTACGGCAAAACGTTTGTCTGTCCGTCCGTTCAGTATATTTTCTCCAAAACTGATAATCCCCGATCGATCTGAACGAACTCGAGATTTTGTAGCTTCAATTGCTTATTTTCATTGTTGAGGGTACCTTACAAGAAGCTTCTAAAACATTTTCATAATTTTCTAAAAAATGGCACCCTATCTTCTGATTAAACTTAAGTCCTCGGATAGTGTAAAGAACGCTTAAGAGAATGGTGCAGGTCTCAATTTCATTGAAAACTCAGAATTTTCTAAAATAGCAGAAGTGCAATTTTTTGGGGGCGTCTTCCTGCAACTATAATATTGAAGATAGAGATTTTTTCCTCAATGAAATCTGTTCCTTAAAGACAGATATTGAAAAAAATCAGGTATACTTTTTTCGAAAATATGATAGTTTTCGAGTAATTTTGCGCGAAATATAGACAATTTAAAAATTCTCTTTAACACTTTTTTTCTCTAAAAGACGCCTCATTTTTTAAATTTTTTCTCCTCGTATTTAAAGGGACGGTGAAAAAAATGTGCTAGCCTCATTTCGGCGAACTCTCCGTATTTTCGAAAATTGCAGAGTTAACATTTCAAAACTACAAAATGGAAGATAGAGATTTTTGCCTCAGGGGTCGTCTATAAATTACGTGGGTCATAGTTTAGTGTTACGTAATGCAGATATTCATTTTTAAAATCTTTCAACAATTACTGAAATAATTCCTTTAATTCAGTCTTATACTAAAACATTATCATATTAACAAATGACATTAAAAATGGAATAAATTAAGGAAGTTATGTTGTACAAATTGTTACAAGAAATGGAAAGATTTTCCAATTAATGAATATTTTATATTACGAAGAAAATATTCAAAACTGATCTATGATATATTCTGGAATCCAGTTTAATTGTCGCAGTAGACTTCGAGTCTATGCGTTATCCACGACGGCGTGTGCAGGGCTCGCTAGAAATTTTCTCGCATAAGCATTCTTCTTTTATTCAAGAATTGCCCCAATTTTCTTCATACGTGCAGTTCGCACCATAAACTTATTCCCACTTTAATAATTATAATGAACAATTAGCACAATTAACAAGTTTCTTCTTTACAATAGATTTTTACTTATAGTAATTTAGGGAGGGGGTCTTGTCGCAAGCGTTACGTAAGTATTTGACGGGGGTTCAAACGCGCGTTAAGGCGGTCGGACCTCGCCGAACAGCGCCCTTCTGCTCGCCCAATCCCGAACAGCTGACGTGTTCAGCAAGTGTTCGCTTCCTTCGATGTGGCGGAGTGGGGGGAACAAGTAAAATATTTTCAATGAAACTGCCTTCAACCCTGTTAGGAATCTACTAATTTACCTAGCACGTTATTTGAGTGGGCTGATCATAATAAGAACATTACCTTTATACAGTCAACTCCGGCTATAGTGAACTTCTGAGGACTAACATATTTGGTTCACTACATCCGAGGTTCACTACAAGCGATGTCAAAATTAAATAGAATTTTTCCAGAATGATTTTATTAATGTAGAGATCCAGCAAAATACTGTAACAGCACTAACTAAAAATGTCAATATCTTTATTTGTCGTTAAAAAGTCAATTATTTTCAATTGTTTGCTTTGTACGTTTTTCACTAGTAATTTCTCTAGATCCTTCTCTAGAGTTCATGCTCTCTCCGTACTTAATTCTGCATTGTCCTCTGTCTCTAAGTATCGTATTGCAGTCTTGACACTCTTCAATGCCTCTTGCGCTGTTGGCACACCGTCCCTTTCTCCGTCGGTCATTTTACTCTCCTAATAACATAGAAGATGGTTTCGGTAGCGGGATGGCGCAACCGGCTAATGAAACTGAGCGCTTTCCCGCGCGGCAAGGCGGGTATCGCTAGGCAGTCGCGCGCTTCCTGTCACCTACGTACAACTCAACGCGCTTTGTCCCGCGGAATCTCAAGTAACACCAAGATTGAAACCGAAGTAAGCACTCGCGCGTCGCCGCCGCCAGTTGCAGCCCTCGCCTTGGTATCCGCATTGAAACTAAGTGGCATAAGGTCATCAGTAAGGTCCATATTCCAAGTTCGCTACCTTCACCTCTAGGGAGACTTCTTCGATTATGATCTTTGACCGATGATCTTTTGTTCAAGCTGCCTAGTGCTGGAATTTGTGGGACTGAGGCGATACATTTTTTCCAGGAGGGAATTAATTTCCAGTATGTGGTATTTCCTACGTTCACTGTGGCCGAGGTTCAGGTTCACTACAACCGAATTTTATTATGCTTATTTGTATTGTAGGTGAAACGGGACCAGTGCCTTTAGTTCCCTATAACTGAGGGTTCACTATATCAGTGTTCACAATAAAGGAGACGACTGCATTTGTAACAACGCTGAACACTATTTACAAAGAGGAATGTTACATAAATATGAAAATTAAAAACCTGCAGAATGAACAAAGCAAATAACCAATATTAATAATATTATTAATTCTCTATTTTAATTATATTATTAATGTAATAATTCCAATATTAATAATAAACTAAATTCTGTGTAAAGGAATATCAATTTAATTAAATGAATCACGTTCTCTTGTTCGTATAATTATTTCGTGCGTTTAATAGTAAATTTAATCCCTTTGATACTTTTAAATTTCAATTTGATCGGTAATGGTCATACTATATATCCGGCACATTTTAAAATGTGAAGGGATTTCTATTTATTACTCTGTGTAAGTATAACGATGATAATCGTCTATTGCTGATTGTCTATGCTTTGAAGTTTTGGTGCTTCCAGAATAATCTCGAATTTGGACTAGTTTGATTCTTGTAAGAAACCCTTTAATTAGAACAGGTACTGGCTCGCGGGAGCATCCCCGTTGGACCTGCTTAATCATATCGAAGGTTTCGGTGGCGGTGTTTCGAAATTTGAAACACAATTTCACGCTGTAGCGCAGCTCGCGATTCCTTTCTATGCTGAGAGTGACGACACTTCTTAACACGGGAAACAGTCACTCGTCAAATCTCTCTTGATCGTCATTTTTGAAGAACGTCAAAATATTGACGCATCGTTACGTTTCACCAACGCTTTTCTGTTAGAATTGACGCCCCGTTAACTTTGACGATTCGTCAAGGATCGTGTGGCGATTTTTTTCTCCTCGTACAGAGGTTGGCTATCATGTCAGGTTACAACGCGGTTCCGCATTGGCTATTGAACCTGTTGACTACTGAAGACGAACTATTATATTCGGTAGGTTGACACGAAGTCCACAGTAGATTTCGTGGTTCGCACATGAAGAAAATCACATATTTGCACATTAACGAAGAAATACATTTTTTAATTTCTGAATAGTTATAATTCAATTCTCCTGAAGACAAAATTTGCACATGTGTGCAGTCTCTTATCTCTGTATCTCCAAAAATGTTCGCTATTATAAAAAAAATGTGTTTTTGGTTAGGGTTCGGCACCCCATGGAAATATCACATTCTATGGGCATAGAGAAGGATTTGCGAAAGAAACGATCTTTCTATTTACGCAATCGCTCTCTGTGATGACAAAATTCCATTGCAATGGCCGGAGGAAATGTCATGCAGCATAAAATATTAAAGATATCTACTGGGCATGGGCGTTCATTTATTTGTTTGAGGGATATTCCAAACGCAGTTTTATTTCTTCTAAATTTTTCAGTAACGCCGTTTTCGACATTCTCTCGATATGAATTGAAGATTTTCGAATTATTAAAAAGTATATATTTTGAATAATTTCTTGTTCAAGATCCATGGTTTGTAATTATGCAAAAGTTAAGCATCAAAATTATCTCCCATGATGTCACACTTGAACAGCAAAAAAGTAAAATAACTAGTTTAATGAAATACAATGCACGCGTTTGATTCACCCTAACCTCACAACAGCAGTTTAACGAGTCGTCAAAGACGTTGATGGCGGGGTGCCGGTCCATCAAAATTTGACGAATACTTTGACGATCGTCAGGCGAAAAGACCTTGGTGAAACGTAAATAAGGTGCCGTCAATGGTTTGACGTCCGTCAAAGCTGCTGATCAGCGTTGGTGCAATCGACCGAGTGTGTTCACTCTCTAAAGGCACGCAGGCTACTGCGGTGAGTGGCGTTCTGTTCATGAGGGGCCACGCCACCACGCCCAACCAGTCTAACTCCCCTCCGTGGGTTTGTCTGGCCTACAGAAAATCAGTCCTACTACTCTTTGGTCGTACCTTGTATTTGATATGCTAGGCAATCTCGAATTCCGAAATGGCTGGAATACTCGTACACACCACCACCGACCCAATTGCGTGGCACAGTTTCCTGAACTCCGTTAGTTATTTACGGGAATTTTATTATAAATCTTTTGTCACATCATTTGCAAACGTAGAAAACACTTTTCCAGCCGAAGAACGGAGCTATTTAAGAAAAGTATTGCATTATTTAAAAGGTATCTTTATGGTCTACAACGGACGCCTACTTGTGTTAAACGTATACCGTGTTTAGTAATAAATTATAATTATGTCGTGCGTAATTATGATGGCTTGCGAAGCGAGACGCTATCTTAGTGGTAAGTGGAAGATATTCACTGTTCACAAGTTCTACTCCCAGGTCCGTGTTTTTGATGCCATGTTATGTATAAAAATACATGGGAACTTATGCTTTACGCTGGCTTAAGTTTGTAAATCGCCATCGCCAAAGGCCAAAGGGTACTCGCATGAAACTGGGAAATGTGCCAACGAAAAGACAAAACTGGACCACAAAATTATTTTGTGTGAGCATAAGGCATACTCCCAAAAATCAAAGATTTCATAAAACCTTTTTTTTTCTTTCTTTCAAAAATGGAATTGTAAAACATGCCAGTAACTCAATGTCCTTTCACCACCTGAAATACAATATGCAAATTTTTTGCACGGCTTCAACTTGTTAAATTAAATTTTATTTCAAAACAATGGAACAATGCATGACAAGAAATGCTTACGAAGGGCTAAAAAAAACGATGAAATGTCAGTCTGAAACTGCACAGGTCAGAAAACTCGATCCCCAACAATGAAAGTGAACACCAAAATATGAAAAACCAAGATAATTAGCAAAGGATTACTATATTAAAATACCTGTTCAGATGGGCATCACAGATTAATTTTTTATAGTTACAGATACGTAATTCTTCTTGCACTTAAACAATTAAAATCTTTACCCTTAATTCGCTAGTTTCTAACATACAATAACAGAAATTTATTTATTTTAGGGTTTAGGGATGTCTTCCGAACCTTTAACCGCCTTTAACCGCACATTCGGATGTGCAGTCGCTTCGAATTCCCTACATGGCATGCATCTCCATACTGGCAACGACGCACGACTTCCTCGTTTGAAAAACATTAAGATGCAAAATCTGTTAATCAACTAGCTGAATGTGGCGTCGCCGACGCTTTAAACTTTTTGAAAATATTTTCATACGTTAAAAATCAATTGTCTGGTTCTAACTACAAAAATTGTGTGGTCGCAACTCTTGTCGAATTTTCTTTCGGGCTACGATCACTAGGTGGGAGGTGTTCGTGGGCTTTTGGAACCATCCCAGCATTCGTCTTATGACCAAGGGAAACCACGAAAACCCCGGTCAGGATGGACGGCCCGGGGATCGAACCCGGACCTCCCGATTGCGAATCCAGCGCGCTACGCACTGAGCCCCATAGCTTACCTACAAAATTATCCTACAAAAGGGGATTATCGCATTACCACTTTCGTATATGCTACACATCACAAAAGTATCCTACAAAACGCTAATTATTCTGAGGGAGTTGCAACGCTGACGAACCTTTACCTTCCGAGTGATCCTTGCCCAACACCAGATACTGTAACAGCGGCGTCCCGGAGATACAATTTCTGGTGACCTGTGCTTTTCATCTCATTGCCTGGGTATGTGGACCGCCTCATTAGCGTCACATTTAGCTGTCGTCACAGCTGCTTGTAGAGACGACCGAGGTATGGCTCTGTGACACGTGGGTTTTGCAGTAACCGCTAGATCGCAACGCTTAAAAAACCGCAAAAACACGTTTCCTACAAACTTTTGGATGGATCCAAAAACAAATCAGTTCCTCACCAGGAGACCGAGTAGCGTCGAATGACACTTCCTTTGTCTCCGTTGGTGGTAGGAAAGATAGTCTATCCCCGTGCCGGATGAACGCGAGGTTATTTGAATACTACATAAAGCAGGCATGTCAAGGTCGCGGGCAAGGTAACAAGCTTACTAGAGCTCGCGGGCACTGCGTCCAGAGAAATTGGGGCGATATTTAAAAATACGGGTCGTACAAACACGTCGTTGGATACCTGGACCATGACGGTCATTGTAAGAAGTTACCTGATAGTTATTGCCGCAAATTTAGCTATATTAATTCCTATTTTCTCTTTAAGGCAAAGAAATGAGTAATATAAAAGCCTGAACTTTCTACGTTCAGGTTTAAAGATTTAACAAATATTATTGCCTGTTCAAAGCGCTCTCCGACCGTAAGCGAGAATTGTTAACTTATAGAGACTTGTTAATTTATTTTACGTTATTGCTAAATACAATAACTGAATGATTTAATAACACAACACACAACGAAAACGAGGAAACAATTTGCCATGCAAACACATTCCTGTCACTTAGAAAATATGTTTATGTAGGAGAGAATTTAGTAAGAAAATAGATCAAATACTAAGAAGTAGTGAAGAATATAAACATAATACAATTCTCGGCTATTTGATAGAAAAAAATCTGGCGATTTTTGATACGAAAATATTTTCGTATGAAGCCACTATTCACCGCCTCGCACCGCTCCAGCTTGCGCATGTACACCCCTTTCTAGTTTTACGGGGAAATGAGTCAGGGGACGTTGTCCGTGCCCGGAGGGGCGCCAGGCTCCCCAGGCGGGCAAGTAGCTCGTGCGGGCGCGGTTTGAAGTGTCTGATCTAAAGGATTTCAAATGAAATAATTTGTATTTTAAAGTGTTAGTACCTTACAGCTTACAGAACATGTGACGCAAGCAAGCTGGTGAAGCAACAAGCAACTTACGAGCAGTGAGAGAAAGAAGGGATTAGAAATATCACATTTCTGCCTTGCACATTTCTTGTTGCTAGTGTACAGCTGACATGATAACTTTCTCATTAAAAAACATAGCACTTAGCGAGATAAGCTTTCGCGTACAGCTGTGAGGAAACACTCGACTGAGAGCAACTCATATTTATATTTATATCAACACAATTTAATATTTAGAATATCATTGAGCGAAAGGATTTAATTCCCAGATACTTTATGCACGTTACGTTAAGCGAACCCACAAGAAAATACAATGAATTGAAAGCCGATTAACATATTTTTCGATTCGGCAACGGCAAGCAACAAGTGATAAGATCAACCAAGGCAGTGGTTTCAATGAAATAGAATTCCATTCTTGTTACGTTTACTCTGGTTACTAAATGGGCTCTATGAATGTTATCAGTAAAAAACAATATTATTTGAATAACTAAGAAACGAAATTCAATGTTACAATTAACGATTCCCCGACTCCGAAAAAAGTAGTTTATGGCTAATTTTATAAACCATTTCACAAGTAATGTACTCCAATTGCACAACTAATTCTTTGATTTACACTGCTTAAAATTAATTGATAATTTTCTCTAATCAGCAATGACATCCAATCTTACTCAAATAGTGAAAATCTTTTATGGAGATCACTGATCATTCCTATCATCACACAAGTAATGCCCTAATTATCTATTTCATCAGCAGAGTCCAAATTCTTACAAAATTACATGTTTTGTCTTTATATGTTCAACTCTCAAAATTGTTATCTTGGCTAATCATGGTAATCTTAACATAATATTAAAATTTTTCATTACACATTTCAAATAAACTTATTTTAAATATTTCACAAACATTTTTACTATTCTACCAATTTTCTTGAAACTTAGTTTGCAAACATATTTAATGAATTTTCAAAACTTTTTTTTTTTTCAAAACAAAAAAAAACACAACAACAACAACAGCAACAACAACCCACACACACACACACACACAAATTCAGAATTGCATACTGACGTGTGGTGCCCCACATGAAGATGCAAATGTGTGCAGTGTCTGAGTTAATGTCCTGTCCTGCATGTATGTTGCAACAAGTACTTATGAGAGCTGAAAATATTACTTTTAGGTGTGAAAATATTGACATTGTGTTTATCATTAATCCCAATACTGGTCCTCACAGACCTGTAGCAGTACAACGACAATACTGCAGTCATTGTTTGCAGGTCATTGAGTTCCCATGTTTATACGATGACTATCATAGCCCTAGAAAATTAAAAATGAACCCTTAAAAAAATTTAATGAAGTAGGCCAATCAATTTTTATTTTGAAAATTGGTTTAAAAAAGGTTTAATTAACATAATTTCAAATTATATCATTTTATTTTGCTTGTAAATGCTCTATTAAAAAGAGCATATTTTGATACTGTTTTCTATACCCCTTTTTACATATTATTATTTTCATTAGATATTTATGTAGGCCTACATATTTTGCTGTTTTATACTTCATATTATTCCATACTCTAATCATCAGGTACTGGAAAAACTAGAACTTGGCTCTAATTACACGCAATGTTAATAAAAATGTAGCAGTGAAAAGGTCTTGAAAAAACTGGTTTAATTACTGAATATTTTTTAAATAATCACAAACTTCAGCACAAAAATGATAAGCTGACATTTGAGCAAACATCAGCCCCCAAACAACTTCATTTTTTGTTTGTAATGCCCAACACTTGTTAATCAAAGTAGCGATTCTCGCTTAATTTATTTTCCTTGTACATTGCATTAATATTACAAACTATTAATGCATATTTATTAAACGACTAGAAAACTTGACAATTAGAATCTTTTCATTTCACGGAAATGCCAAGAAATGGAACAAAAATGTTGAGAAAAATGTAAATGTAATGATGTCATAAAGATTCTGAAACGATTCTTAAATGAATAAAATTCTAAGGACAAAACATATCACTTTCCTGATTTATGCATTTTGGACATTTGCTCTTATTCTTTGATATTATACAAGTAAAAATGTGCACTGCTTCCATTAAAACACTGCAAAATAATAATAAAAACAATAATAATGATAATAATAATAATAATAATAATAATAATAATAATAATAATATAATAATATTTTGGTCAAGAGAAAGTAGTTTTATTTCATAATATAATGGTTTAGAATTAACATTATTCATAGTATGAACACCTAAGATTCTGTTAGTAATAGCCTTTACAAATTGCTCACACTAGTAAAGAAATATAATGCATTCAGGCAACTGACCAAAAAGAGTGCAATAAATATAAATGACAAAGCAGTTACCAGCCAACATATCCAGGGAGTGTGAGAGTACATCCATTTCATCTTCTCCTTCACTCTGGTCTGCTCCAGGATAACAACAAACTTTGGTGGCATGAGAGAGTGAGCGAGGGATATCTTCGCCAAGCATCACCATTTCACATATTCCTAAAGAATTACATACATTTTTTAAAAATTAACTAGACTGTTTTCCCCTCCTCATGAAACATTAGAGAAAACCCGCATTTTACAATTCCAAGAATCTCACCTGTGTCATCAGAAGATATAAACGAATTCTTTATGTGAGATAAAAGCCAATGTTTGTTATCGTACAAAGCCATAACTATGTCCTGGGCCTGCAATCATGAAACGCAACACCGCACACCACTTTACTCTGAACACACTGTTTACTAACTGCAACTGCCACTGATTCACGTCCTCATATCCTCCTGATCAGTGGTCACTGACCACGATGTATTTCACGGTGTAAGACAGGTGTAAGATATATCGTACACCGTGGTGTATTTACACCGTGCTCCTGACTCCCGACCTGCTTGAATGTAGTGCCCGAGAATGAATCGAGGAGCCGACTCAACAATATTATTATTTACGTAAAACTTTTCAGTGTCATCGTAATTTTCTGGTAATGATTATATTGAGAGTCTTTCCATTTCAGTTGGGTTTGAAAGCTATGTAAAACAAACCTCCAAACATATTTATTGTTTCAAAAGGCAGCAAAATACGACTTATGAACAATGAATCATTTATTGGAGTCAATGTTTCGACAAACTACTGGCGGGCAATTCAGTTGTAAACGATTTGAGACGGCCCATTGTTAATTGTTTAAGCGCAGTCTACACCACGGTGTCAAGAGAATTTCCTATATTTATTCTTGTTATTTTTCCCAAATAACGTAGGGTAAATCCGAGGAATAACGAATTCCTCCCACTGAACATATTCCCAGAAAACCAAACCATGGCCCATCCAATTATACCTTTTGGATTATACTCTTCGTGTTTAAGTGAATCCACCTCCTCCCAACAAAAAGAAACATCAGGGCTTAATATCTTCTTGGCTGGAAAGATGCTTCTTCGTAACAAATCTCAATTTTTCTTTGTGGTACAATTTGTTCCGCTACCCGGCGTATTCAAAATATTTCGTCTTATTGTTTTTTGTTGTTGTTTTTTTTTGTAATTTTGTCGGTAAACACGCGCTTAGCCCCTTAGCAACCACCGGCTAAACACAGCTTTAAGTCCATCGACATGGCCGTTAAAATGCTTCAGAGTCCATTAAAAATATTTTTCTTAATAATGCCCATTAATATATCTGCATAACGCAACCCCACAGAGGAGTGAAAAGGTATCTTAATGAATGGGCGTCGACCGTTAAGAAATTTATCGGTCACATGTCTTTAACCCCTGTTAGCATGCAACCCTACAGGTTTGTTAGTGCACTTGTACATACCTACCTGTATGTTAAGAATTTTTAGAGTTTAGCTCTGAAGAAGGCCACAGCAAGATGGCCGAAACGTCAGTAAAACCTACTGAGACGCGGCTCATCCCGGACAGCCAAGAATATAATGACTCCGGCCGCGGAAGCCTACGAATCTACAAGAGAAAAGGGGTTTGTGTTTTTTAGTGGGTGCGAGCCTCACACTACCTAGGGAAATGGCCACTTGGCTCCCTAGGTGCCTGGTAGAGATTTTTCACATCATTCCCAGGTCACAAAACAAATTATTATTATTATTATTATTATTATTATTATTATTATTATTATTATTATTATTATTATTTTATTTCACTCCTTTTTAATGGAGGCCAACATCTTACTCCGGGACTGTGTAGCCAAAGGACGTAAGATTTCTGCATAACATCTTGCCCATCTACTCTCCCAGTATTCGTCGGACAATACTGCAGGTGTCCAAGATTACGGACTTCTGGAGGGATATGTACACATCACGGTGCAAGTCTAAGATGTCAATACTGCTGTTCAATGTGTTGGGAATTTCACCTGTAGCGCCAATAACTACTGGTACCACTGTGACTTTTGCCATACCCCACATTGATTTGATTCCATCTGCCAATGGCAGGTATTTATTAATTTTTTCCGTGTGTGTTTTCTTCAGATTGGCTGGTAGAGGGACAGCAATATCGACGATGAAAGTTTTTCTTTCAGCCATCAAAACCAGTAGAATGTCCGGGATGTTGTTCGGGATTTGTTTATCCGTTTGTATTGGGCGGTTCCAGTAGAGTTTGCAACATTCATCTTCTCTTATGGGTGGTGGTTCATAAGAGTAGTACGGCGCCTGCTTCTCATCTCCAAAATACTTTTGCCTGAGAGCCTGGTGTAATATCTTGGCCACACGATTGTGCCTGTCAAGGTATTGTTTTGGCGCTAAAACTGAGCATCCAGAAATAATGTGATCGATCCCTTCCTCTTTTTGCCACACATTCTGCAGTTGGCATTTTGTACGTTTTCACGCATGATGTACTTGCAGTAAGCTCTCGTTGCGATTACCTGGTCTTGGATCGCCATTATGAAGCCTTCCTTTTCCGCAAACAGGTTACCAGTTTGCAGGTAAGCCAAAGAAGCTTGCAGATTTATTTCAGTGCTTTCTAATGTGTTTCTGTAACGGCCGTGGAGGGCTTTACTCCTCCATCTTTCTAGTTGTTCGTTGCGGGGATCTTCGAGGAAGGATCATACATTAAGTCGGAGAGTTTCAGAGGTGTGGCTCTGCGATCTGCCTTTATAATTGCAGTCATCCACTCACTGGATTTTGCCTTTTGGAGGAAGTAGTTTCTAAGATTTTCTACTTGCTTATAATGCCTGGTCGTGACACTAGGAATACCTCTGGCCGCCCTCTGTACGGGGCATATGGAACCGTTCAATTGAACTGTGTGGGTGGTGTGCTCTTGCTTTAGAAAATTCCTTCCTTGTTTTAATGTCAAGGTTCTTCAGTTCGGCGTCGGTCCATTTTAGTATTCCAAAGGAATAAGTGAGTACTGTGGCTGCATATATGTTGACAGCTTTCGCTGTGTTGCGTGCACTCAACTCTGTCTTCAAGATGGCGCGCACCCTCTGGATGTAGTTATTACCCACCATTTCCTTGGCAAGTTTGTCTTCAATCCCTTTAGACTGCAAATATCCGAGATATTTGTAATTCTCTTCCTCGGCCATTCCTTTGATGGTGCCTTGCTCTTTATTTACTTCATATCCAGGATGTTCAACCCATTCTCCTTTACTCATACAGCTAATTCTGCACTTGTCGAGGCCAAGTTTCATGTTCACGTCATTACTGAATTTTCCTACACAATCTAGGAGGCTGTGAAGATGACTTTTGTTTTCAGCATACACTTTCAAGTCATCCGTATAAAAAGGTGACTTACTTGTGCTCCTGATTGTTCCACCTTAAATCCCCTCTCCTGACGATTCAGCATCGCTGTTAGTGGTTTCACAGCAAGACAAAACCACAAAGGACTGAGAGTGTCTCCTTGGAAGATACCTCTCTTGATTTTAATATTCCCAACTTGAAACATCCGTTTTGCCAGTACTCAGTTGCAAGTTAGTACTCCAGTGATCCATTGCATATCTCAGGAATCCCTTTACATGATTCTTAACCCCATAGATTTCCAACACTTCACTCAGCCACGTGTGTGGCACACTGTCAAATGCTTTCTGATAGTCTATGTATGCGGTATACAATGATCCTTTTCTCTGTTTTACAGTGTTGGTAATGATGGAATCTACTATCAGTTGTTCCTTGCATCCTCGTGATCCTTTATGGTATCCCTTTTGTTCTTCATCCAATATTTTGTTGTTGTCTACGTGTTGGTATATTTTGCTGCTTATGATGGATGTGAGCAGCTTGTACAATGTTGGAAGACATGTGATAGGGCGGTATTTTGCTGGATCAGCTCTGTCTGTGTTCTATTTGGGGAGTAGGTAGGTGATCCCTTCTGTCATGAACGGAGGCATTGTCTGCGGGTTGTTATTATTATTATTCCTCTAAATCACGACTTAAGATGTTATGTGTCGGCTGAATATAAAATCTACTCCAGGTTGCAACCAGCTACGACGCTCCGATAACTATCGGGACGACCTGTGCTTTTACGCCCCACATTCGGCTCATCTCGATTTCCAAACTCTTGTATTTAAGACGTTTCTCTGCCTCCTTGGTAACGACGTTTTGATCGCAAGGTACAGCAACATCGACAAGTAAACACGATTTGTTCTCCAAATCCCGGATGACTATATCCGGTTTGTTTGCCGCTATCGTGCGATCAGTTTGAATTTGTTGGTCGTACAATATCGTACACAATCCAACAGACGTCACCGGTTCGGTGAGTGTTCGTACCACTTGGGGCATGTGTTCGGAACTTCGAGGGCGGTACAGATCTGCCAGTGAAGGTAACCAGAGGAGCCCTGTCGTGTCTTTTCAAGTATTCGGTCTTTGCTAGGATTGGACAAGCTGAGACAATATGATCAATGATTTCTACGTTTTCTTGACAAATGCGGCATTTATCATCTTGGGAAATTTTGAGAACCGCTTTATCATATTGTCGTGTTCTCAAGGCCTGATCTTGGGCAGCTATTACAAGTGCTTCGGATTCTGGCTTCATTCTTCTCCTTTTAAGCCACATAAATGATTGATCTTTATTGATCTGCACCTTGTCCATTCGTTTCAGATATTGTCCGTGGAGTGGTTTGTCTCTTCACGATTTCTTTAACTTTTTTTGTGTCTCAAATTTTATGTTAAGTAGCATCAGAAGTTCAGTGCCTCTGTCATTCTGGGTGTATTGCATAGTCTTGTTCTCTTGTAAGGATGAAGCCCAACGCAGTGAGGTGATTACAAAAGGGAAAAAATGGTGGTACTTCCAAAACCTTTGAAGAAAAAAGGGAATGCAGCAGACTGTTTTTTAATGAATCGCTCATCCCAGAGCTTAGAAACTTGTTGAGGGAAGTGCGAATCCAAGGAAAACTGCTAAATTTCAAGTATGTGTGGGTAAGAAACGGGCGTATTCTAGTGCGAAAAGAAGACAATAGTAGAACATATAACATATCTTCAATGAAAGACTTGGAAAAAATCGTATAAATTTATATCTCTTGCTAAACTTGTGTTTCTGTGCTTGTGTGTTAGCTATAAAATCCCAAAATTATGGACTGGATAAACTACCAATTAACAAACCAACATGTACATTTTAAAATTTGTGACAGTGTTAAACAGTGGAACCAGGACGTAAATGGTGAAACAATTTCTTCCAGTTCAAGAATAAATTTCCTACACATAAACATTCGTTTCATTAGAAAAGGGTGGGATGAACTACAAATTCTATTAAGACATTGTAATTTCGATGTAATCTGTCTATCAGAAGTGTTTATAACAGAAAACAAGGTTGGATCATATAATTTAAAGAATTACAATAAAACACATAAATTAAGATCAAACAAGGCAGGAGGTGGTATAATTATATTTCACAGAAAATCTTTAATTTTCAAACAAATTGAATACTCAAACTATAATTTTGAAAGCATAATTGGTACATTTAAACATTTAGAAGTAAAAAATGACCCTGTTAGTATAATATTTATTTACAGGCCACCTAACTTAAATGTATTAGAATTTTTAAGGAATTTAAATGTGTTAATTGAAGGTATAACTGAAGAGACAGCGATCTTGATAGGAGACATTAACGTTAATATGTTGGACAGTAAAAATTCAGCTGTTAAGGAATAAGAAACAATTATGTACAGTAGAGGTTATATAAGTGCTATTGAAAGTGCAACTAGAGAGAAAATCAGAAATGGTGAATTATGTAGCTCACAAATTGACCACATATTTGTAAGAACTAAATCAAATGAAGTGTATGCAATGGTAATCCATACAAAAATATCAGATCACTACCCTATAGCGATGTCACTTATAAGACACAATACTCAAATGGAAAGCAAATATCCACAGGTACATTACAAATATGATAACAAAGGGATTGATGAAATGATTAAAGACTTAAACTGGTCACAATGCGACAACCCAGATGTTAACATATTCGTAGACAATATTGTAGACAATTTCAATCTAGCATACAAAAGGTACATTAGCACATATGTGCCTGAAAAATACAAAGATTTATCAGTAGGAAGAAACAAAGGCTGGATAAACAATGAATTGTTTATAAAAATTAAAGAAAGAGATCGTCTGTTTAAGAAATGGAAATCAAATAAAAATTATAGTTCTTATAAGATACAGTATACAAAATATAGAAAGAAGTTAAACAATGAAATTAGAAGAGTTAAGAAACTGTTTTATGATAGGAAGTTTGAAAATAACAGATCAAATCCAAAAAAAGTATGGCACGAAGTAAATAACATCTTAAATAGAAAGAAAAATAAGTGTACACATAAACAACTACTCCACACATTCCCAAATACAGATGTAGTTGCTTTAGCTGAAAAATTTGCCTCAAATTTTGTAATGCAAACAGATAATATAGTAAAAGAATATGTAACAAATAGCATGCCCTTGGAAATATCACAACATGATAAAATAGTTAATTTCTACCTGCCTTACTCTTCAGCAGATAACATAAGAAATATTATCACCAGAAACATTGATGTAAACAAAGCACCAGGTTATGATGGTATGCAAGCAACAGATATAATAATAAATGTAGATATACTCTGCGAAGTCATTTCTAGGTTGATAAACAAGATGATCAGAAGTGGACAATTCCCAAATGCTCTCAAAATCCACAGTAAAACCCATCTTCAAAGCTCCTGCTCCAACTGATGTAGCTAATTATAGGCCCATCTCCATTTTATCAGTTATGGAAAAAATTATAGAAAAATATATTGTTAGCAAATTAAATAAGTATCTATCTGAAAATAATATCATTAACGAAAATCAATATTGTTTCCAAAAAGGAAAAGTCCTGAAAAGCTGATGGTTGAAGTCGCAGACTATATTTACTGTAACGTAAACAGAGCCTTGGAGTAATGGCTGCTTTTGTCAACTATACAAAAGCATTTGACACTGTAAACCATCAGCTATTATTAGAAAAATTAAGACAAATAGGAGTAGAGGGTACCTATTTAAAATTATTTGGAAAGCTACTTACAAAACAGAAAATTTTTAATAAAAATTAATGAAGCTAGCTACACTTACAATATAAAATTTGGTGTACTGCAATGCAGCTGCCTTGGTCCTGTTCTTTCATAATATATGTAAATACTATCTTTCATGCAATAAACAAAAAATGCCAAATGTATATGTATGCAGATGATGTAATAATCTTATACTCACACAGAAATCACAATGTAATGAGAAATACCATGCAAAGTGAACTCAATAATTTAGCTAAATGGTGAATCAACAACAATCTATTTGTAAATTCTAAAAAAACAAAAATTATGTACTTTAAGACACCCCATATGCAAAACGTACTCTTTGAAAAAATTATAATGCACAATAGGAAGTGTCTAGATGACAGAACATCCAAACACTGTAATTGTGAGAAATGGGAATTTGTTAACGAGATTTTTGATAACCCCATGAAATTTAATAAACATACTGAACTAGTTTTCAACAAAAACAAAAAAACTGCTCGGAGCAATATATGCTATGAAATACTACGTTAATTCAGATGTTCTAAAAATAGTGTACAAAGCACTAGCTGAGTCAGTTTTAAGGTATGTAGTACAAGTATGGGGTGGTAATGTTCACCTAAAGGCAATAAATGCTTTACAAATTAAGATTTTAAAATTAGTAGTAAACAATAGAGAAATTTCCAAATCAGAAATGTTCAAAACCTGTGAAACTTTATCTCCAACTGGTTTGTACAAATACTGGCATATTTAAACAACTTTAAAGTCCAAAAATATAAAATACCAAAACAACATACATATCCAAGTAGAAAACCTCAATATGCAGGGTGAGTCACGTAACTTTAGCACCTCCTGTAACTTTTGAACGGCTGAAGATTTTGCAATGCAGTTTTCACGGACGTGAATGAGGGAATGGGGCTAACTGATATGTATATTGATTTCTCTTTTATCACTTGTATTTTACGAGATATTTGAGGTAACTTAGTTTTTTCAAATGGGACTATACATATTTTTTCAGTCTATCATGACAAGCGTAAAAGACGAATTCAAAGATATAAATATTATCATACGTTAGATAAGCATTTTTTTGAGAAATTGTGATTTTTTTGCGACTAGTGTTCAATGGATATTTTCATTGTAACTGTTAGCCCCACAAGGTCAGGCAGCGCTCCCCCAGCAAACGCGGGGTCGGGGAAGGGAAGGGATTTTAGTACTTGAGGATACGAAAAATATTCACAAAACTGTTGCATTTTTCCTGAACTCTCCTTTCCATCATGATCCATTTTCAGATATTTTGTGTTTCTTAGGGATTGAAAATACGGATTTGTCTTAAGTAGTATTTATTGAAGTAAGATTATTTCTATCCCTAAGTTATTATTATATTCTTATTACATTGAAATTGTTGGCTCAAAATATGCAATATTTTTTGTACAGTTTTAATTATTTATTCTTATTGTGCTTTGTTTCAAGATCCCATTAATACGTATCTTATGAAACCCCATTAAATGGAGTTGAAGTTATAAACAATTTTATTACGTTACAAATTTATAACAAATCCTTATTTTCCATCCTTTAATTCCTTCAATCAAAGAAAGACTAAAATCTGAAAATGATGGAAAGCACAGTTCAGGAAAAAACTGCAATGGTTTTGTGAATATTTGGAATACTATGTTCCGTATTTTCAAATAAGATCCCTCCCCTTCCCTTCCCCGGGCGCTGGTGGAGCGCTGCGTGACCTTGTGTGGTGGACTATTCAAAATGTCCGTTAAACCCCAGTCGCAAAAATCAAAATTATTTTAAAAAATGCTTATCGAACATATGACAATATGTACATCATTGGATTTTTCTTTTTACGCTCGTCATGGTGGACTGAAAAAATATGTATAGTTCCATTTGAAAAAACAAAGTTACCTAAAAAATCTCGTAAAATACAAGTGATAAAATAGCAATTAATGCACGTATCAATTAGCCCCTTTCCCTCATGCACTTTCGTGAAAACTGCATTCCAATAAATTCAACCGTTCAAAAGTTACAGGAGGTACTAAAGTTACGTGACTCATCCTGTATTGTACCAAAATCTTTTAACAATTATGGAGAAAAATCATTAAAATGTTTAGTTCCGAAATTATACAACAAGCTAAATAGGGATATTACCGCATGTAGTAAATTGAAGGACTTTAAAAGGTCTGTGAAAAATGTACTACAAGGTGAATAAGGCAAACAGAGTAATATACGACTGTATTATTAATTCTTGTTCATCAATTTTATTTCTGAACTAAATTTAAAAACAAAAGGATTTTCATATTTTTCCTTCTACAAATAAGCAACAATACTTTTCCCCGTTTTTGGCTACTACAGTGCCAGAACTAAAATTATTTGTAAATTAATATGTAAGTTATGCAGATAAAAATGTATTATGATCAACTGTAATGATGTATGTTTCTATGTATTATTGTTTGTTTCTTTTGTAAATGGGAACCCAATGACAAGTCTTATTGACGTATTGGGACCCCAAACCACATGAAAAACTAACTAAATAAATACATTTTTAAAAACATAAACAAATTATTATTATTATTATAATTATTATTATTCTTGTTTCTTCTCTCTCAAGCATTAGACCGGTTGGTCCGTTGCTCCTCCTTGATCTAACCATCTTTTCCTGGGTCTACCAACGCTTCTTCTTCCTTTAGGGATGTACTGAAGCACTTGCTTTGGAATACGGTTGTCTTCCATTCTTTCCAGGTGTTTTTTTTCCATTGTTCTCTGTATTCCTTAATTTTTTTCATTTAAGTTGTAAATTCTTATATTTTTCCGGATGGTCTCGTTTTTTAATCTGTCCATTCTTGTTACTCCCAGGACTGATCTTAAAAATCTCATCTCGGCTGCTTGAAGTCTACTGTGTGTTCTGGAGTTCATAGTCCAGTTTTCTCTTCCGTAAAGTCCGCAAGGCACTGCCATAACTTTATAAAACTTTAGCATTGTGTCTTTACGGACCTTTCCTTTGAGCGCTCTTTTGATGGTACCACACATATTGAATCTTTCTATCTTCCTTACAATATCAACTTCGCCGAGATATGATACGTCACATCCTAGAAATCTAAAGGTATTAACCTCTTCAATAGTTTTGTTTTCTAATATGAATTTACATCTTAAAGGTTGTGAGCCTTGGAATGTCATGGATTTGGTTTTATTTGTAGATATACTTAGATTATATTGCTTTGTTATTTTATATAGTTCATATAGTGTCCTTTGCAGATTGTCTTCTTTATCTGCAACTAAAATTTGGTCGTCAGCAAACATAAAAGTTTTAATAAAAGTTTTCCTTTAAAATTGTCTTCTATATTAAGTTTCATGATCTGTTGTTTAATTCTCTCACAGCATTATCTAGATATAGATTAAAATGTATAAGTGAAATACAACACCCTTGTCTGACCCCTTTATTAATATTTCTGTGGGCAATAATTCCAGATTTTAGTTTTATATTTATCTGTGTTCCTAGGTATATATTTCGTATAACTTCGATCAAGTGCAATGGTATTCCTCCTTTTTCCATAATTTTCCATAGTTTTCCTCTGTGTACACTATCGAATGCTTTACTGTAATCTATAAAGACTATGTAGGTCTTTAGGTTGTATTCTCTTCTTTTTTCTATTATTTGTTTTAATATAAAGATATTATCCGAGCAGGATCTTCCTTTCCGGAAACCTGTTTGTTCTTCAAGTATTATACTGTCTACAATGTTTCTCAATCTATTTACTATTATCTTCCCATATATTTTATATACCGTATTCAGAATACCTCTATAATTTTCGCAGTCAGTTCTTGGTCCTCTTTTAAAAATGGGTATTACTACTGCTTTCTTCCATTCCATTGGTATTCTTTTTTGTTGCCAGCATTGATTTAGGAAATCTAGAAGCCTATACTTGGCTTCTTCTGGTAGATATCTGAATAGTTCTATATTTAAATTTTCTGAGCCAGGAGCTTTTCGGTTTTTACAACATTGTAAGGCTTCTTGAAGTTCATTAAATTCTATTTTATCAATTTCTTATATACATCTGTTCTTTTCCTCCTCTTCATCAGTTACATCTTCTCCCTCTTCTTTTGTCCACAGATGTTTACAGAACTTCATCCATTCTTCTCTATCTAGAAGATCTAAATTTGCTTAGTCTTTTTCTTCTCTGTTTAGGTGTTTCATAATTTTGTAAGCAGTATACTGGCGACAATGTGCATCTCTTTCTATGTTAGATATGTATCTTTCCCAGCTTTCTTTGTGTGCAGCTTTTACTATTTTTTTTTGTTTCTCTTCTTTGTATTTTATATTCCTCCAATGTCTCAGGAGTTTTCATCATGAGCCACTGTAGATATGATTCCTTTTTTCTTTGAACTGCACGTTTCAATTCTTCATTCCACACATTAAGTCCCTTTTTGGCTTATATTTATTCCTTTTCCCTAAGGTTTCAAAAGCTACACTTTCTATCAGTTGGGTTAGCTTCTGCCATTCTAATTCAATATTCGTGCTGATGGGTTCCTTTAGCATATATAGTCTTATACGTGATTGAAATAAATTTCTGATGCTAGGGTCTTCTAATAGGTTAGCTTTCCATATCGTTTCCTTTATGGTGATCTTTTTGCGTGTTGTTCTTGCCCACTTAGTTTTAAGGATTACTTTCCCTCTTACTAGGAAATGATCTGAATTTATATCCATTCCTCTCATCACTCTCACGTCCAGAAATAGTTTTCCCATCTTTTCATTTGCAATTAAATAGTCAATTATTGATCTGTATCCTCTGTTCACCCCAGTAAATTTATGGATATCTTTATGTCTAAAGAACGTATTTTCTATTCGTAATGAATTAAAATTCACAAAATCACGTAACACTTCCATTTTGATTAATTACTACTTCTCCGTTTGTTCCAATTATTTCCTTAATGGACTGTTGTCCTATCCTAGCATTCATTCTTCTATGACTATATAATCATTTTTATTCCTCCTATGACTATATAATAATCATTTACTTCCTCCTATGACTATACAATAATCATTTACTTCCTCCTATGACTATATAATCATTTTTATTTGTGGAATCTAGTACACTTTGTAGGCTTTCATAAAATTTATCAGATTCTTCCTTTCTACCCTCTTCAGGAGCATACACTGATATAATACTCATATATCCTCTAGCTATTTTGAATCTGCATGTTACAATTCTTTCATTTACCCAACTGTAAGAAGTTATCCTATTTCTCCATTTCTCATTTATTAGAATAGCTGTTCCTGCTGCTGCACTATTTTCGATAGGTACACCGCTATAAATTAATGTATAGTTTCCCAGATCACATGTTCCCCTCTGCTTCTTTTTAGTTTCAGATAACATAACCAAATCCAGTTTAGCACTCCTGACTTCTCTTAGGAATTCGTATTCTGTGTTAGCTATGCCTCGTACATTCCAAGTTCCTGTATTGACATGTTCTGATATGTATTATATTATATTGAAACATGCGTTCGTGTATTCATAAGAAATAAAGTCTGTTCATCTATAGAAAGTCTAACAGTCGATATTCTTAACAACTGGGAGCAGATAGCGCGATTTGATATTAACTGGACCATGGCCGAAGCAAGTAATATGTCCTTTGGGAAAATCGAAATCCTCAACAAAACGAATTATACGTTGTGGAGCATGCGAATGAAAACCCTGATAAAATCGCGTCATTTATATACTGAAATAATCGAAGAGGAAGTACCGAAGAAAATTCCCGGAGACGAGGTAAGCGAAACACAATGGAAAGAGTGGGAATTTAAAAATGACGAAGTGATGGGCCTGTTAATCATGACGTTGTCGAACGAACAACTTCTCGCTTGCTGGGGAATAACAAAAGCTAGAGATTTGTGGAATGCTTTGCAGAGAAGACACGAAGGGTAGGGGAGATATAAAATAACCGCTCTGAAAGCTAAATTGGCAAAATTGGAAAAGGGAGAGAACGAACTAGTTGGGGATTACTTGATTCGAGCAACGGGCATCGGGCATTAACGGGCATAACGGTTATCGGGCATTCGAGCAACGGGCATTAATTGTGAAATTAATGAATTAGGCGTCAATGTAGAAGAAGGTGAACTGATTTATCACGTGCTAAACGGATTACCTAAGTCGTATAGCAAAATTACGACGGCTTTATTGACAAATTCTGAAACCAGTTTTGAAACGATGCGGGGACATTTGATACATTACGAGAAAAAATATTTAAAATCTTCAACGATCGAAGATACGATTGCATACAGAGTTACAGAAACGCGCAACATGACTTGTTTTGTATCCGGGAAGATGGTACACAAAGCAAAAGATTGCTGGCACAGGAAAGGTGGAGCAACTTGTATTCAATACAGTGAGCGAGGGAATAACTACAAAACGAAGAATGCGAATAAAGAATATTCAGGAAGCAAGAATCTGTTAAATAACAAAGGAAGACGTTATAATTCTGATTATGGTGGGAAACATTCCAATACTAACAACAGAAGAGAGTTCGCGATGATTGCGAAGAACGATCACGTTAAAGGGTACGCGGAAGACGAAAAGGAGATTTCGTGGTTGCTAGAATCGGGATGTAGTGTCCACATGACATCTCATAATGAAATATTGAGAGATCAAAACCCATCGACCGTCGAAATAGCTACTGCCGAGTCAGGAAGAAAACTCATTTTTGAAATGGAAGGGCGTGTTAGTGGCTCTTGCATTACTAACGAGGGGACTGTCACTAATGTAAATATGGAACGCGTCCTATTTGTTCCAAATTTGGAAACCAATCTACTTTCTGTTACGAACATAGTAAAGGAAAGAAGATAGTTTTGGACAACACCGGAGCGAAAATCAACGACACAAAGCATGGAATGTTGATCGCAAGTGGATCGTTCGACGGGGAAAATTTCATTTGTAATATGCAAATCGGCAATAATATCATATCTGGAAGATGTGAGGGAAAAGAGAAAAAGTGATGATAAAGAAGAAACAAGAACGAGTGTTATCGAAACCTGTTTTAAATCGAAAGCAAGTGTGGAAAATCTATGGCATAGGAGGCTGTGTCATATCAATTATAATTATATAGCTGTGATGAAAAACAAAGGTTTTTCGCGGACTAGAGAACGCTGTGATTCAAGATAATTCTTGTGATCAGTGCTAACGCGGTAAGTTTACGCGGTTGCCTTTTACGAACATATCGCAGAGAACTTCGAATGATGTATTGTCAAGGCTATTTGTCGACTTATGTGGACCTATTGCGTCACCATCCTTAGAAGGTAGTAGATACATGTTGACCATAGTTGACGACTCGTAGATATTTTGTAGAAATTTTAAAGAAGAAGGAGGAATGCTCTTGTAAAATTATAGAATTCATCAATCGTAGGGAAAATGAAACGAATTGGAAAGTTAAATACATTCGCAGTGACAATGGAAGCGAGTTCGTGAATTCCGTTTTGACAGATTTTTACAAAACCAAAGGAATCAAAAGTGAACTTACCACGTTCTACAAGCCGCAAAGCAACGGAGTAGCCGAACGCGCGAATAGAACCATTATTGATGCAGCGAGAACTATGCTCTTGGAGTCTGGGTTGCCTATGGCATTCTGGGCGGAAGCCGCTAGATCCGCGGTATAGGCCTATAATGTCAGTCCTACCTCGGGCGATAAGAAAAAGGTTTCACTAGAATACCGGACGGGATTTAAACCAAATGTGGCACATTTCAGAGTTTTCGGGGCAAAAGTGTTTTTTGCTAATGTAGCGTCGCGAGGTAGTGCACGCTCCGGCGGGCCGTTTCGGCGGGTCGCTTGGAAAGCCCAGTCTTAAGCCGGATGGGGGATGGGGGTGGAACGCGGCGACGCCTTGCCGGCGCCCGCCGGGCAGGAAAATCCCGGCCCCAAAATAACTTGGACAACAGGGCGCGCGCGGGCGCGAGTCTAGGTGATGACGGTTGCTCCCTGGAGAGGGCTGGCTAGCGAGCCGTATGACGCCCGCCGCTTGTAGAGTGGGGGCGAGCCTTGGGATATTTATTGCGGCGCCGACACGCGCCTCGCGGGATACGCTAGAGTGTCGAAAGACGGGAGGTATCTCCAGTTCTACCTTGCACGTGATCTTCGGGTGGAAGATCGGTTTTGGCGTCTGGCCATGTAACATCTCTAGTTACGGGGACTCTATGTCCGACAGCTCGCACTTCGCGTAGCTTTCTCATGCTCTCGAGCAGAGGTACTGGGCTAGGCCTAGGGACGGTCGCGGGGTTTCGCGGCTAAGGGAATCGAAAGGTTGCCAAAGGGATTCAATTTTGTATCATAATCTTTTATTTTATTATTGTAAATATATTGTAAATACTATACAGAATCAGTCGTCTGTGTTCTTCTTGTCCAGTACGTCACACTAACATGCGTAAAAATAAGCAGAAATTTAGCCCACGAGCAGAACAAGGCGTGTTTGTAGGCTATTCACGTTGTAGGAAAGCTTACAGAATATACAGCCTGAATCAACGAACAATTCTGGAATCACAAAACGTGATTTTTTAAGGAGGAAGAAAGAGGATACGCAGATTCTTCGAACATTCAGGAAGTATTGGAATGGAGTTATAATAAAACCCAAAATCTTGAGAATAATAACATATCGTCATTGCAAGAAAAAAACATTAGAAGAAGGAGAATATGTACCTGTATTGATAAACAATAATTATCTGAAGAAGAAGAAGAGTGTAACGAATGCGGATACTCTCGAAGATGCTGAACAACGAACTTCGTTTAAAGGAGCGAAAGAATCTGGGACGGAAGAGGAAGCGTCTAGCGAAAATGATATGATAGATGATCGTTCTTTCATACGTAAAGTAGAAGAGATAAATCCGAGAAGATCGACAAGGATGAAAATTCCTACTAAGAGGTACCAAGCTGTAGTTGGGTGTGAAAGGAATTCGCATAACGAAGAGACACCGAAGACTTATGCTGAGGCGGTGATTTCAAAAGAAGGGGAAAATTGGAAAAAAGCCATTTCACGTGAGTTAGCTCGTTTACAGAGATATGAAACATTGAGATTGAAGACATTTCAGCTTTAGGTGAACACAAACGTCTTGGAAACATGTGGGTATTCAAACGAAAACACGTAAATGGTGAGACTAAGTATAAAGCGAGGCTTGTCGTGGACGGATCTCGACAGACTTGTGGGATGGATTATATCTCTGCGTACAGCCCAGTAATGAAAATGAATACGTTCAGAACAATTTTATCGATTGCGGCAATTAACAAATATGTAATAAGATACATTGACGTAGAAACGGCCTATCTAAATGGCGAAATGGAACGTGATGTGTTCATGAAAATACCGGACGGAATAAACATTCATGAAAACGAGATCTTGAAGCTGAAGAAGAGTTATATGGTCTGCCAGAAGCTGGTAGGTGCTAGTATAAAAAATTGTGTAGTATCTTGACAGAGTGCGGTCTTACTGCTTGCGAGAGTGATCCGTGCGTATTCACGAATCGGGATCCTAACAGATTTGTTGGAATAAGCTTCTACGTTGAAGACCTGCTTAATAATTGGGCAAGATCACGATGTGATTAAAGATTTAATCTGCAAACTAAAGAAGAAACTCACTATCAAAGAAATGGACGGCACAAATAATGAAAGTTTTCAGGTATTAGAGTTACGAAAAGTTCGGAGGGATGTCTTAAATCAAACCGAGTACATAAATCAGATATTGAATAAGTTCAATATGGAAGCTTGTAATCCTGTGAGTACTCCAGGAGTGGTGGGATGTAACTATGACGACTACGAAGGTTCGGAAAATGTAAACGTAAAATTGTATCAAGAACTTCTAGATTGTTTAAACTACCTGGTAACAGCTTCTCGCCCAGACATAGCGTATTCATACAGCTCCTTATCACAATACTCGCAAACCCCAAGGAATTTGCACTGGCAAAGTCTAAAAAGAGTCTTAAGATATTTAAAAGGAACGGCAGATTTGATATTAAAGATCAGCGGCTCGTCTGATGATGTGTTGCGATTGAGTTCAGATGCAAGCTGGAACACGACCAGAGACAGCAAGGCCTTCGCGGGATATGTTGTCAAACTTGGTAAGTCTTTAATAGGATGGAAATGTAAAAAACAAAGGATAGTGGCGATGTCGACCATGGAGGCAGAGCTGGTAGCTATCGAGGATGCAATATGCGAACAAAGATGGGTTACCACCCTATTAGAAGATTTGGGGTTTAAGAGTCTAGCACGACGTCCTATTGTGATATATACTGATAGTAAAGCAGTATTAGATTGGTCTAAAGATTTCAAGATAACGAATAGAAATAAACACATGGTTCGAAGACTTAACTTCGTGAAAGAAGTTTATTAAACAACGAAGTAATGCTAGAACATGTGAAGTCACAAGATATGGAGGCTGATATCCTTACTAAGCATCTTGATAAGAACACACTATCCAAACACATAAAATCTCTTAATTTGGTATGATGGAGAAACAATCTTCAAGAATGATTCGTTCGTTAATTAATAAGATAAACGATCTACGAACGAAAAGGGGGGGAATGATAGATGAAATTATCTCACGCTTTGTTTATTATATTGCAGATCGTAGCAACGAGGACAGCATCTCTAGGTATTGTTGTGTTCCTGCTGAAAATAAAATGATAACGCTGGTTGCTATGTATTATATTATATTGAAACATGCGTTCGTGTATTCATAAGAAATAAAGTCTGTTCATCTATAGAAAGTCTAACAGTCGATACTCTTAACAAGTACCACTGGCAGGCGGTTGCAGAACGCAGGGCTCGCCGTACGCTGACCGTTACGACGCTTGCCCCTCACACCCCAGCAACGTTGCTACAGACTCGCCTGGTGTCGGGAACGACGAACCTGGGGCCATGCAGACTTGCAATGGGTTATCATCAGCGACGAGTCCCACTCCTACCTTGATGGCGACGACCACCGGGTCCGTATCTGGAGGCGCAGTGGGGAGCGCCATGACGAGCGATTTGTGGTGTTCCATCACACCTCCTTCTATACTGCGATTTTTCTAAGAGCGACCCTCATGGCCACTCAAATCCACCTTCGCGATGGAATATGTCACGGCATTTCGCGTCTTTCTCAGTCGTTCCGCTAGATTTCGCACGATCGCTATCGCATGAAGCAGTGCTTGCGATCATGCGACTTCTACCGGCAAGACCGAGAAAAGACGGGAAATGCCGCGACATATTCCATCGCGAAGATGGGATTTGAGTGGCCTTGAGGGTCGCTCTTAGAAAAATCGCAGTATAGCCTGGTGTGATAGTGTGGGGCGATATCCTATGGTGCCCGTTCACCGTTAGTGTTCCTCAGGGGCACCGTGACAGTCGCACGGTACGTTCAGGAGATCCTTCAACCGGTGGCCATGCATCTTATGGTTTTGTTTAGAGGTTTATCTCACACACTGAATTGCAGTAATCCGCTTGCGCATGTACTGCAGTGATGAAATGGTTTATCGATTTACCTTCATGTTGGTTTGGAGTGTTGAAGACGCAATGTTCCTTTATATAATTTGTTTTTGTTGAGAAGTAGTCTTCAAACACTCCTACTACCGCATCGTAACATTATGGTCGTCTTCTAACAACTTAAACGCCGTTAGGACGTGGATGACTTGATTGCTAGTGCTGTAAATTCATAATTTACCTGTTTTAGTCCTAGCTTAACGAATAAACCGAAAATGCTAAGGGAATGTTTAAATCTTGTCCGTCTGCTGGGTCAATCTGTAACTTTAAGATTGAAGGTTTCAAAAGGTTGCCACGTCAATTCTTGATCTTGCAACGGTTAGCCACGGTACAATTTTTATCTGCCTGTTAATAGCAGTTCACAACACGAATTTAGTTCAATGATTTATGATAATTATTAAATGAATTAAGTAAATGTTCTAATAATAATTATAGAACTTATGGGTCTCGTTGGCCCCTTTGGGCTCCATGGACCATTGACTGAGGTTTAAAGGGCGCTCCAACTACTGAGGTCATTGGCGCCCATGTCAAAGTAACCCTTTCCTCATTTTTCCATTTCCATTTTAAGCCTGTAATATATATTTTTCTTCATGACCGTATCCTCCGTCACTTGTTTATATGTCACCTCGTAATTGATAACAATATAATACATCCTAGTCAATACAAACTATTCGAACGTTTTATCGAACAAAGACGTACATCCGTGTAATTCAATCGCATAGAATATCAATTAGTAATTTCTTACACAGTTGCAGATTCTGCAGGCTCTGAACAGGTGGGAACAAGCAACGATGTACTAGAATGGTCACCAGATCTCAGCCTGTAGATTACGGCGTGAGGAACGTTTATATGAGGCCTCTGGCCTCAATATTTTACTTTTTAAATCCCTAAAACGCTTCTTTTAGGAGTTATTTAACGATATCGACAAAAAAAAATCTGTCGTGCGTTGCGGGTTGCATTTTACATGAATATTAATACGCTTTTTTAAAAATAAATTCATATTTTTAAAATCAAAGTGCAATTCGTCACGTCTCTGTGAAATTCTCTTTCTTTAGAGATCTCATTTATAAAGATTGGCTGCGTGTGAGAGCCGCAAAGGGAAGGTATATTATTGAAATAATATGAATTAGGATAGGAATTATTGAAACAATAGGAGACGATAGATAGCATTTAATCATTTGATTTTATCTGTTTTAATTACTTTTTATTTTTAAAATATTAAAATGTTTCGGAACTTTCCGAATAGTCTTGCATAATATTGAAATAGGACTGTATCCAATGATTTAATAAAGCCACATTTATAGGCTCTAGCAGTGATCTCTAATGAATACAATAAATATGAAGACAATGACCGTTAAAGCAGTTTCTCCATTTGTTAATTGTAAGCATTAACTTAGTAACATGCGACAACAATAATCTAGCAAAATCCTTAATTGATTTTTCTTATGCTTACAAAACGCACGTTTAACGTTATATTTACGTTTCATTAAGGTCATTTCGCTTGATGATTATCAAAAAAGTACGTATTCCTTAAATGTTCACCCACTGGTACACCCTGCCATCGACAGCTTCAATGACTCGTTAAACACTTGTGAGTTTAGAGTGCATCAAACCTGTACATTGTATTTCGGTGACTTTGTTATTTTATTCTTTTGCTGTTAAAGTTGTGCATGTGTGATATACGTGCACGTTTTCTTAACCCACTTCTTGAGTAACTTTAGTTGAATTATGAGTAGTGAGAGCATCGAACACTGTTAAGAAAATCTGATAACCAGAAATGTTCGCCCTCGTACAATGGAAACTATTTTGCATCAAAAAACGAGCTACAGATTTGATATTAGAGTCATGTCGTCAAAATAAACCAACCCACACTACTCTCACATCTAGTGAAATGAAGGTTCAAGAAAACTCCCGCGGATATTAAAGGATTCAAATATAGTTTACAATTACCTATATGTTTCTTTTCATAGTATATTAAAATGAAATGTAGGTGTATGTAACTAAAAAAGTATATTAACGATGTTAATAAAGAAAGAAAACTACACAATGGAACGGAGACCAGCGCGCGAGTAGGCTTACTCGTACTATGAATGGCCGCGCGAGTGACGTAATGTTAACAAGGGAGAACATTTTTATGCTTAAGATTATTATGCACTGATTCTTAAGTGTAGGTCATTAAACAACACCATTTTAATCTGCCAACGTTTCGGCTTTTATTCAGCTTCATAAGGGCTACGGACGGATTTTTTATTCATAAATACACATTAAGTACAAGGATTGTTTAAACTAATATCTACTAGACTACTTCACAATTTTGACTGATATATATAAAAATTGTATTATTACTTACCATTTTCTCTGAACCTCTCGGGTCTAACCACGATTCTCCCCACATTTTCCTTCTACACTTCATAGTTTTCCACTACAGATGCATTCCTTCAGCCGCGCCATATTACCACCGCCACCTTATAACTGTATACCTCATCCTTGCAAGTCCCCTCACCTCTCACACTATGTATGACGTCGGCTACATCAAACCAATCCTTTTTATTACCCCTTACTGTGTTATTTGGAGACTTTTTTAATTATTGTCCTGGCAAAAAAAAACGGAATTCCACACAAACGTTTTTTTTTTGGTTCTATATGCATTTTGCTTACCTAATCAGTTACTCTACTACGTATGTATTTTATTAATTATATAAGTCAAATTTGTGTTCATATCCAGTCTACTTGGAACAACAACCTATTGTAACGTTTGTGGTGGTGAATTAAAAACATAGATTTATTTTAACAAAGATGTTTATTTATGTTTCTTAATATTACACTAAAAATACTTGATTTATTTACAGATTGGCTTCACAGTCCTTGTGCTCTTCACTTAGTTATTGCATCCTACACAACACAGTTATCTTGATTATTTATTTTCACTGTTTACTTCTCTTGCACTGTCGCACAGTCCGATACACTCACCGCCATCCGATGCACTGACCACAGTTCACGGCGCTGGCCACAATCCACTGCACTGCTGTTCACACCGCGACGCACACGCCTTTCACAGCTCGGCTTCCGCTTCAGACAAGACTGACTAGCGACCGTCGACGGCGGCGCATTTATACAGAGCGTTCAGTCATGTGACCGATTTTTTTGACAGCTTCTATAACAAATGAGCGTCGCCGAAAACCGCATTGCTCCCCGAAAAGTATTCTTCCGCCGCTCAGCTGAGTCGGAGCGTCAGCTGGCTGGATTTTGTAATTGAATGTATTTTCACGTTGTGAACGTTAGAAATAGTTTTCACAAGAGATTTATAGTATTCCACTATCATTAGGGACGACAAATTATACGAATTGACACAAATAATTTCGGAATGCTGTTGATAATATCTGTGACTGAGTGAATTAAGCCGTCTGACAGAACGACGACGAATACTGCTGAACCCATACGTAGGCCTTGTGAAAACTGTCGGAATTCTGTTGGTACTTTTGGATCTTGCATGTTCAGAACTTTGGCAATTAATGTAGTGCTGCATAATGTTCTGCCAATTAGAATAATTGATGTTTTATAATTTCTATTGATTGATCGTTATGATTAATGATCAATTTAATGTGTGAAAGCCAGAACAGTGACATTTTATAGATTCCTGAGATAACTGTTGTCTTTCATTCAATATCACTGTAAAATCGTGTTACTTTGTTTCAGTATTAAAACCTAGGCATTTTAATTGTTTATTAAATTACGAATCAACAGTGGCACTGAAATATAGCCTATTGTAAAAGTGGTGTTTCTCAGAATTTATAAAAATCTCACTTATACTTTGCTGTATTTCACCCATTCAATTATTGATCATTGACATACTGATTTGTTAAGTTAATTGTGAAATTATGGTAACAATACTTAAATACTGTAAATCATTTGTTCAACAGTTCACGAGAGGTGAAGCAAAGCTTCATTGAAATATTAGTTACATATGGTTTGTGTGTAACTAATACAAAACCTCCATTTATTGTTATTAAATATTTTATTAAATTTTGAGTTCTTCTAATTATCAACTTTGGAAAGTATTCAAACCATGTTGAAAGGTTTCTGTGAAGAAAAAGATTCAAGTTAATAAACATTTTCTGAGTACTGATTGGCAAAATACACGTAGTTAATCAAAAGATGAATAACTTTTGTGAATGAGTGAATTCAGTGAATTTCTTAAATATAAAACAAGCAGTCAGTTCTTAAAATTTAGATATTAGGTACATCATGGGTTAAAAAGTGCTATGAAATATGTACTTGTTATTAAAAGGATACTACAGAATGTTAAATTATAAATTATTATTTATCCTAAATGTTTTTCCAATTAAAAAAAAAGCGATTAAACGGGCCCGCACACTGTAAGTTTCTTCCTCAACTAATTTGTGTATAACAAGTCTATTAATAAAATTGAATTGAATTTCACTATGAAAATTTGACGAAATGAAAATTGAGAGGTTTCATACTTTCAATAACTTTATTATCTATAATAAATAAAAGTCATGTTGAACATGGGTGAAAAGATATCACAAAATCAAAGTTATATAAATGAAAAAATAATTCCCTTTATTTGTGTTGTGATTTCTTTGAAGGATACAACTGTTGCACAAACACCTTTGAAGTTTAATAAATTTTATTCACTTTGATGATTTTAAATGAAAATTTATAAAATTGAAATTACTTCCCTATGTACTTTTAGAACATGTCCTGAAAGTCCATGACCTAATATTAATTAGCTAAAAACCCCATCCGCCACATTTGCTACGATGAGTAAAAAGTTGTATTTTGAAATCAAAATTATACATTGAAAAGTTTAAAAATGAACAAAATTCATATTGTAACATCTTATATAACAGCATTTGATTGGTTATCAAGCCTGACCTAACTGCATAATTTGATAACTTTTAATCTCATCTCTCTCACATCTCCCACTTTAATCTCTCTCTGTTAAGATGTCGTATGATACTTACTTCATAAATAAGCATTAAACTCCTTAAAAGATAAAACTTTTCTTTTAATTAAATCTGCATTTCTAATTTTTTTTATTCAAAGGAATAATATTTTTCTATTACCTGAATTAATTTTTGGTTTATATGGTGTTGAAAATATATTTTCAATGCACATTCATACTCATCAAAAATGAACTTCACAAAATTGAAAAGTTTCTTTTAATAAAAAAGAATTAGAATTTCTTTTAATTGCTTTTTTTTACAAAGGTAGTTAACATCAGCAGATTTAATGAAGTGATTACTTATATCTTCTATTTATTTATTTATTTGTCAAAAAAACAGTAAAAAACTGTATATGACGTGTGGGGAAAGAAATTTATCTGCGCACATTTTCTTGAGGGCCAGAATTTTATTTAAAAAAAAACGAAAAAATTAATTTAGAAAATAATTATTTTAGAAAAATAAAGATATTTGAAAAATGTTTTTTCTCGAGTTATAGAAAATCAATTTCAACTGTAAATGAACTACAAGCAAAAGGAGTGCTCAACAAAACGTGCGCACAGTGAAGCTACATTTACGTCCAGAAGCAAAACAAGGGGCCATCTCAGCATTTGCTCAATGGATCAGGGAAACTGGACAAAAACCTGATCGAGATGGGGTGTGAAGAGAGAAGAAGTGTACATCTCTATATTGCAATTAGTGGGAATACACATAATAATGAAAATATTCATACATACATGAAGAAAGATTCAGTAATTGCAAGAAAAAACTAAATTCAAAGACTAGTTATATTGCAAAAAATAATAAAAAAAACATTTCTATAGGTTCTGTACCAGTTAATGTTTAGCAAAAAATCTGAAATTAAGTTTAGAAAAAATTAGAAACATAAATTAAGAGAAAAATTGAATTATCCAGTTATGGTCCAGTTACCACTTACTATATTATTACTCTAACTTCCATCACCAACAAACCATTACAGTATCACATGCTCTCTAACTACACAATATTTATTTTCAGAGAGATATTGAGAGAACATTCACATACACAGATATAAACACATGGCAAATTTGATAAAGATAAAAATATTAGCTAAAAACCAACTGGTACCACAGTTCCCACCCCTCAATCAAAAATATTCAAAAGTTTTCTCTAGTTCTAATGCTCCACATTACATTATTTTCTCAACCGCCTTTATATACAATGAAGTCACTATTAGTAACTATTTGAAAGCCATCTGGTAGTTTTTATCTGCATGTTGAAAGAAAGTTGTTGTCATTAAAGATCTGAAGCATAAAAATGTACCTACATATATCTAATTTCATAAATGTTTATTGAAAATTAAATTCTGATGTAACAGTTATTAAAGCATTTCTATGAATCCTGATAGTGTATAGTTCTTTAGAAACTTGTAAAAGTACAAATAAGAATAATGATAATAATAGTGAAAAATACATTTCAATAAGCCAAGATCAGCATAATAATAATATATATTCACGATTTCACATGGAATATAACCATTCACTTGCCCTAGTTGGAATAATATAAATTTACAACTTGCAACTCTGCACCTATGAAGAATAACAAACGTCAAATATTTTCAATCCATTTTCATGGACAGCCATATTCCCACAAATAAGAAACATCAGTGGATCCTGGAATGGGAACACCGGGGGGATCTTTGTCATAAGAGTCATCCTGAAAATTTATTATGACTGGAATCTGGGAAGCCTTCTTACTTATTTCTACTCTACACTCTTCTATATTCTTTGCAGTATGTGCCATATAATTATCCCAAATACAGAAGTGTTCAGAATAAATGAGAACCATATGTTATATTAGTAACATTTCTGGAAAATATTCTAAGGAAATATTTGTATATTAATTCACTTTCTTCTCCACAGTAGTCAGTTCTATTGCTTCCTTTCTTTTTCTTGTTGCTTTGTGATTGAAAGTGGTATCATGATGCCACTGATAATATTTTTTGCACTGGCTCCATACCAATTCGATAGAATTATAGTGAAAATATAGTGACAATTAGGGGGACGGGAAGGCAGAACTCAGTGACCAGCTTTCTCTATAATTTCATCTTCCCCATATCAACCAATACGATTTATCAAATAGTAAGAATATTGACAAACATTGTATCAAAATAAATACAAAAAGTAAAATTGTATTCTATGATTTAATTCAGCAAAATTTGTTTATTTCAGTGAAAAACTTTATCTGAACATCAGCCTCAGAAGCTTTCACACATTCTATTAGCAAACTTTAAGTTCTAATTAAAATTGTATTACTGATTTTACTATAAGATCATTGAACGTTATTGAATTTAATACAGGTTGTACTCCACTCTTTATAGTGATGTAAATAATGTTGAAACTACTTTTGTGACTGAATTGTATTGTAGCAATACCTGTTTTTTTATCAGTTATTTAAAAAAAGATTAAATGAATTTCATATATGAGTGTTTTTTACATTCTTAAAAGAAATATTGTTGAAAAATAGCACTCACCAGCACAGAATGAATTGCTACTCTGTCCATTACATAAATCCATGTTTCTTACAATCAAAGTAGAAATCTTTTCATTTTTGAAACATCTGTGCTGTCAGAGTTGCTCAATAGTCATTTATTTCTTTTGACTTTGAGAGAATAATAATTCTGTACTTTTGATGAAACCACCTGTATGTAAGAATATATATTTTCCCTTCGTCTAAACTTTTGCTCAAGCAGCACTCTCTACTCTTATCTGGTCATGGCTGAGAGGCAAAAACTAAAAGGTAGATTAATAAAGATAATATATAAAATGATATATCAAAATAAAACAGTATTAAACCACAATGTAGGTGCTTCAAGCCAGACAAGCATTATTCATGATCATTAACCTGCTGATCTAATTCCAATTTCACAAATTTAAACATACTTCAGTACATGCAAATCATGCACTTATTTGTCCCATTTCATATCTTTCAATTGTAAACAATTTAGTAGATGCTTCGCTTGCCTTTCGAATATAACCATGTCACGAAACAGACAAAAGGCCCGCCAAATATACAAAAGTCCTGCTAGTTGAACTTCTCATTTCTGTAGGAAAATCTCCACATATTAACTAAATACACCATACAGAAAATATTAACTTTTATCTTGAATATAGTTTCAACGTATATATTCACTATAACAAAATATTTATCCGCGAACATTTTCCTTTGGAGGAAAGACAATACAATAGATGGTTTCACGGCGCTAAGACAAGTTAGCCAACGTTCGTGAAATAAAAGCGAATAATTTCTGTGTGTTAATCACCGACCACGCCCCCTGGCACGATCTCTATGGTATGGCAACAATGGCTGTCAAAAAAATCGGTCACATGACTGAACGCTCTGTACCTGGCCAGCGCCCGCCTGGACCCTTCGGGAACTCGCGTCTCACTTCTTGGCGACCCGGGAATACCCTGGAATCGTCTAGTTTGGGGTGTGGCGGCGGATAATGCAATCCGCGCAGCGGATTCCGGTAGATGATGTTCGTTACACTATATTTATGCTTAAGGTGGTTAGAGAGAGATATTCCCTAGTTGATAGAGAGTCCATATTACGTAAGATAAGTGGGCACGTATTTGTAAGATAAGTGGGTATTGTGAAACCTACATATAAAAAATGTGGACTATTATGCCGAGTTTTATTTAATTATACGAATTAATTTCGTTTCATAGATGGAAAATAAAAGTATTTTAATAGCATATAAAGACCTACCGTTGACTAGTTCCTTGCCTAGTACCAACAGCTCGCTTGGCCAAAGAATGAAAAATTGAGGCATAAGATTGAACGTAAAAAAATCACTATTACATAATTAGTAAGAGCAAAATTATAAAAAGTAACATTATAATCACATATCTGTACATTTTTGTACAGTGATCGCTAATAATGGCAATACATTTTCAGATCGCCAGAAACAGCAATTTCTAAACAAATTTTTGTTCATTACTTCTCGACGATGCTAAGTTCACAACCAGATGCAGAATGTCGAAGGCGGTATCCCTAAAGATTTTAGAAGAAAAAGAACCGAGTCTGGAATACCCTTCAAAGAGCAATAAAACTCTAACGCCCATGCAGTATCACTTGATACCTTTAAGCTTTTGTTCTACAGGACATTTTCATCTGCTGGTCGGCGAATGCAATGGAATTTAGACATCTGCAAGATAATCTATGTTACACCTACACACGCGGCAGTATTTGAAGTTGTATGATGCGCGAGTCAAGGACTACACAGCACTGAATCATACATGTGGCACTTCTCATTTATATTTCGATTTTCACTCACCATTATCATGTACTGAGTTGAATCAGACACTTTACTGAATGCGATGCCGTACGTGAATTTGTGCTAAATGTTGGGGGTATATCTGAAAATGACGAAAAATCCCGGTTTTCAAATCAAATTCCCGGTTTTTCCCGTTTTTTCAAATTCCCTGTTTCCAAGGATTCCAGGTTCGCTGGTCACCCTGCAAAAAACAAAAGCTTTGAGAGCGCGGAATCGTCGTAACTGAGCATCCCCCTATACTTGGTTTTTTTCTTTCTTGGCGCACGGGAGGGGTGTCAATAAAATGGAATATCTCACAGTATTTCGCGTCGTTCTCGGTTGTGCCGCTACTAGTCGCATGATCGCGACGATACGATTTGGTGATCCTGATATAATAAAAACTATATGTCCCTGCCTCATTGTACGACGAACCATCTGTGTGTAAGAATATATGATCCGGGTAGGCTTCCCTTATACCCTGAAATTGCATCTGATAAACAGGAGGAACGGTAGTTTGTTTGGGAAGATTGGAGTGTCTGAGGTCAATATTGCGGCGGAGGAGTTTCCAAGGGGGAATCGAGTCACTTGGTAGTTTCACAGGGGTGGGAAAACCGACATTAAATTTCCAAAAAATATTTCGCAATAAAATACTTGGAGTCTGAGGTAACGATGTTCGAAGAATATACGAGGACTCATACTGAGGATCGAGAATTATTCGACGACGAGGATAGTTAAAGAGTCCTGACATATTAGCACCTTAAGACGCTAATAGAATATCCCGTCTTCTTTTTAAGGATGGCTTCCCATCCTCAGCAAGAAGGCCTTCGATTCGGTTGGTGCGAAACGCATCTGTTGAGTGGCGGATACCAGCGTGGTGTACGCCGTTGATAGACCGGAAAGTGGAGGGAGCTTCAGAGCCATACACTTCACTACCGGAATCCAAGACCAAGCAGATGAGGGCGCTATATAACCGCAATAGTCTGATGCGGTCGGCTTCCCATGACGTACCACTCAGCATAAGAAGAAGTTTAAGGGGAAGGCACATCTCGTTTGTAGTCTGCGGATAAGAGCAGGTCAATTTAGAGATTTATCAAACCCCAGGAACCTGGAAGATTCAGCGAATGGAAGCTGATTTCCTCCCATGTAAAGGACTGGATTGCTACGCAAATGGTGCTCACCAGTATATTTGCCGCCTACAAAAATGTACACAACCAGATTTAGTAGTAGAGAGGTTAAAACCTGTTGACGTGTTCCATTCGCGGAGGTTGTTGACCACCAGCTGAAATTGCCTCTGATTCACAGTGACGCTGGTGGATGAACAGAAAATGGCAAAATCATCCACAAACAGTGATACCTTTACAGGTTCTCGCACGACCGACGCTATACGAGTATTTATGGGAAAGACAGAGTGACACTTAGCACAGACCTATGGGGGATGCCGTTTTCAAGAGGGTGACTGCTAGACAGTTTGTCACCAACGTGAACTCTGAAAGATATTTTCGAAAAAGAATTTTGGAGGAATAGGGGGAGCTTCCCCCTCAATCCTCAGTAGTGCAAGGTTCGTAGAATGCCGTACTTTCAAATTGTGTCGTATATCAAATAGTTCGGCCACAAGGCATTGTCTTAGGACGAACGATGTTAAAATTTCTGTTGTCAATGCGACGAGATGGTCCAGGGTTGATCGATGTTTTCTTAATCCGCACTGACTTGGTTCTGAACTCCAAGCCCACCGCAAACACTGATTTGCCATCCGTTCCAACACTTTGCAAACGCAGCTGGTAAGAGAAATAGGACGGTAGCTCGGAGGCAACGACCGATTCTTTCCTTCCTTTAGAGCTGTGATAACGATAGCTTCTCGCTTCAGGGATGGTGTGCTCCTCCCAGATGCGATTATAAAGGCGATTATAAATTGCCCAGATGCGATTATAAATTGCATCTGGAGGCTTGCCGCGCCAGAAAGATGCTGTATCATTAGGACCTAGGGCAGTACTATTCTTCAACGCGAGAGCAAAGCGCAATTACATGGAGAAAGGGGTGTTGTAATCGGCAGGCGCTTCGCAAGAAAATTCCAACGAACAACTTACCATCCTCTTTTTAAGGAAAAGAGTCAGGAGAGTTGTTCGCCGAACTTGTATTCATAGAGCACAGCGATTTCCTCTACAATCACATCTCGGCAAGTGATAATCTCTTCATATTTAAGGTGACCTGGCACCGTATTTGGTGAATGTGTCCTTTTATCTACTAATTCTTCTCCGCGCCAGATGTGATGGCGTGTGGAGTGAGACGTATGGTCTCCACGATACATTTTTGCTCTCTAAAATTGTTCTCTTGGCCTAGGGCCCGCACCTTTAATATTCGATGAGGTTATCCACACTTGGATAATTGACCTTGCCTTGGATAATTGGCCTTGCCCTTCTTTACGAGAACTGACCGCTCTAGAGCAGTTTAAATTCCATCACGGAAAAAAGGGTGTCGCGGTTTACCGGTTGCTTTTGGGATTGCGATAGAAGCAGCAAAGAGTATAGCGATATTGAAATGTGCAGACATTGTATCCACATCGTCGAAGGGACCATCTGGTAGGTCAACATTAGCTTGGAATGTCGAACAGTCAACACGTTGCATAATCCATTGAGGGGGCGAGCAACACACGACGTGGTTGATCGATGTGGACAATAGTGGGGAATTGTCGCTTCCATACATATCTTCTACTATGGTGCCCTGCGTAGCAGTAGCGAGTGAAGGGCTGCAATGGGTTACGTCAATAGTAGGGTTCGAATTCGTAGCTATGGCGAAATACGTTGGTTAACCAGTATCGATAAATGAGTTGGTTCAGTAGATAGGTGGTACCGATGACATCCCAAAACGGTGCCCTCGGCCTGAGAGGAGCTCTCTCTTTTCCGATCGCGTTGGAAAGGCAGACCGATGACGGTGATGAGATGATGAAATGACGACCCGCTGGCAGCAGGCTGCAGCCCTCGCCAATCGCTTTTCTCTAGGGAGGAGAGTAATTAGGTGCTTGGATTTTCGGATTGCACTTGACAATGGCAGAACAGAGACGGTGAGGAACATTGGTACAATCCACTTTTCCCGTAGCAGACTGCAGTCAAAGTGCCCTTACCTTTACTAAAACACCAAAATGGGAAAGCAGCTGGCGTGGATGAATGGCCCACTGGATTCTTGAAGAATATTGGTGAGAATGGAGTGAAGAGGCAGGCAGAATTGATTAAGACGATCATAAACACGGGTAAGATTCCAAAAATGTGGAAGGAATCTAAAGCATTGCTACCCAAGCCTGGAAAACTAGATAACCCCAAAGACGACAGGCCTATTTCGCTGCTCTGTACTACCTATACACTGTTTCAGAGTACTAATGGGCAGAATAGGACCAATTTAAGATTTTGTACTACCAATAGCTCAGGAGGGTTCAGAAAGAATAGAAGCTGCTATGACCAAGACCTAGCCCTCTCAACCGGCGTAGAGCGAGGTTTTTCGACAATTTTAAGACTGGAGTGGTGCTGCTTGATCTTACATCTCACTACGGCACAATCTGGTCCTTATCTGCAAATTAATAACAGCTCTCAAATGCAAGAAAAAAGTGAAACTCCTAACGAATTTGTTAAGAGAATGGAAATCAGTGGCGTGCATTGAATCCCAGAACTGGAGTAAGCAAGAATGAGAATTTAATTAATTTTGAGAATTAAAATGACATTGAATCTTATGTCACATGTTCAAAAGTATTGCACCCACTGTACACTCAACTGCGATCTTAGCAGCGGCACACTGGTCTGACCCCAACGCTAAAATCTTTGCTGGGGACAAGAGGTGCGCGGGCATCTTATTCAATGGCCAGTGGCAGGCGGCAATCGACCGGCAGCCGCACCAGATAGTGTACTGTACTCAGCTAGCTGGGGATTGATGACATCTCTCAACCTCCCACTGCTTCAAGGCCAGGCCTCGCCGTGCCTGCAGACGTGATTACTCGTAAGTCAGTGCTATTAGAATGCAAAATCATTGTAAATAGCATGTCTTTTAGTATAAATTACCGTACCATTCGTCGAGAAGTTTATAACTTATAAAATGATTAAGGAGCAGAGATTTCTGTCGCTGTAATGAGTGGACCAGAACGTTCACCAGTCCTGACTCACATGTGATCAGATCATTAGAATCTCCGAATTTTTGAAGAGCACAGCGTACCCTCCTTAAGAGAATTAGTCTGCATGACGCAGTGGTAATCCATTGTAGTGTGTTGTGACGTATTGTCCTGTTTACCCGTAATTTCGTGAGGATTTGTAGTAACTTTGCTATTGCAAAGTTAAAAATACTTTTCCTAATCTAACAGGTATTTAGGAATAATTGTGTGTAGTATGTCTTTCAGTGAGTGTATAATTGATGACACTTTGAGGAGACCATTTTCAATGAGACAGTTACTCGAAAGAAGCAGATAATTGAAAACTGTATGTCAATACCAGCCTTGGCATGATTACAGCAGATACAAAAGTTCAGTGGTGGAGGGGTGTTGGTTCGTCGCTAGCACTGGGTCAGCTATGCCAGATGTCCCGCTTTTGGCGGGACGTTCCGCTTTTTAAGACCAAAAGTGAATGTCCCGCGCGGTACAGCCAAAATCACGCTTTTGCTAAATCTTTCGATTTGAATTGCCCAATGAGCAAAATACAAAAAGGAAAACAAGGAAAACGTACAAGAATGAAATCTCAGCGACAGTAGCGGGTGAGTCAGTCGTTGCATGATGCATGAGGGTAAGTCGGATCGCCGGGTGAGTCAGGTCGTTGCATTGTACGTGTCGTCGAGCTAGCGGTGTCGACGCCAACATGGATCGCAACGCGCTGTTCATTTTTTAACGAACTGCTGTGGGATCCCCTTCGCATTTTGGATACACTCTACTAGGAAAATAAACTGCACAGTTCAATTGTGCACAATTCCTTCACGCTTGGTGCGCAATTCCTTCCGGACAGTTTGGTTTTGTCGGCGCAAGACACAATGGATGTCATCCATCAAGAAAATTAAACTAGGAAAACCCCTGTTAACAAAATACTATATTAAATAGAAACGTGACTGTAACTGGCTGTGCTAAGTAAATTAAGTCAAAGGAGTATAAATCATGTTGTCGACTGGGTAAGAATGAGCGGAGCATTTCTCACGGTGGACTATATTTCATAAAGCACTAGAAAACAGTCTCTCACATGAAGATCACGAACTCTCACGCTGCAAAAAATTAACAGACTATTTCGCAAAGCCAGGTACATCATCTGATTACAATATCTTTAAAATATTAGCTGCTGGAATTTGATAACCTACTGATTACGTTGTGATTGAAATATGTATAATTGTATCTGCTTCAATATTTACAATTAAAATATTACTAATATTGGTTTTTTTGTCCCGCTTTTTCCAAACAAATCACGCTTTTTTCACTAATAGCTTTTTCCATTCGTTGCACTGAAACCCATCCTAGAGCAGGGCAAATAAGTCATCGCTCCGCAACAGAGCTGCCCCACACGCGTGAAGGGCAGCCACGAATGAAACGGATTCCGGAAATCAGTGCGTGTGCGCTACGCAATGAGGTTATAGACAGCCGTTCTTGGTCTGCCACACTGGCAGAACTCCAAAATAATAATTTTGGAATTGTTATCGTTGTTGTAATTTTTAAAATAAAAATTATTTTAACATATCTTGTACGAAGTCTTTTGGCAATTCTTTACTCCTTAATTCATAAAGTATTAAAACTATGAACGTGTGATTCTTTATTTAAAAATTACCGAAAACTTCAAAAGCGAATCTGCCGGAAGTTTAATTTCTCAAGATTTGCCAGTGATTGATACAGTACACTAGATTTCGAACCGAAAGGCTTCTGCAGAATTATTTGGTTATTGAAACTATAAAAATATTAATGTGAGCATTTCCGCTTGCGCATGCGAGAAACATTTCTTGGCACATTGTATATTTGAATGATTTTGTAAGGGCATAGGTTTGATTGCTAAATAACAATGGATTTGTTAAAACATGCAGTTATTCACGGTTGAATTTTACGAAAACAAACGGATTTTCCCAACTTCGAGTAAGTAACAAAGTATTTTAAGGCATTTCTTGTAAAACATGGTATACTCCATCATTCGAAGTGTCCCTGTGTGACAGAAGATCCTCAATTTCCTTCACAATTTCACCACGAATCCAAATCAACATTCATAACTTCCGTACCTAACCTCAAAATGGCCCAGTGCAATGGACTGGACCGTCGAGCTCGTCAGTGTAGGTCAGGGCGCTCCGAGTGCACCTTGGTTGCGTGTCATTGTGCGAATGGAAAAAGGGCTTCTCCGCACTGGTGCGCCCTAGCGCCCGAATGGAACACGAAAGCTGCCCTGAGTGCGCACCAGTGTGGCGAATGGAAAACGCTATAAGATTCGTTAAAAATCACAACTTAGACGAAAAATAATCTGGCAACGCTGAGCTGAGTTTACAAATTAATCACCGCACGTCCCTGATGTAAATTTACAGAGAACTAAATTGGAGAGTAAGCAAAATTTTGACAAATGGATTAGCACAAGGTTCAGTATTGGCACCAGCTCTCTTCAATATCTGATATACCGGTTTTAAATTCACAGAGATTTGCATACGCCGATGATTTCGCAATAGCAATACAAGCAGTCTTTCGAAAAACTAGGAGAATTACTTAACGTTGATATGGAAACCCTTGCAAAATGCTAATGGCATTCAATCATCAACGCAACAAAAACTAAGTACAATGGTGCATTGAAACCACAGGGAAGCAAATATAACTAAATTTAAATGTAATGGGCCAAGTAATTAAGATACGAGAGGAGCCCCTTAATACCTAGGAATGAAACTGGACCGTACATATAGGTTCCACTGGGATAATGTAGCCCAGAAAATGAAAAGAAATACAATAGGAAAGCCGACAGGAACAGCATAAAAAATTGACATCCAATTCGATGAAACCATGAGGATATTCTCGGGAACACTAGAGTCAACTTCAATTGCTTGTCTTCCAGGCCTACCATGTACTGAACCTCCACACATCCGACGAGAAGCAGCAGCTCATCTGGTATCTGCATCAATCTGAGACAATCATACCCTATCCATCCAAAAAACAATTCCTACAGAAGACAGTCTCAAATGCAGAAAACCCTTCAAGATGGACGAAATAACGAAGGATGTGAAGACCGCACATGCTTCTCTCCATGTGGAGAGATGAGTGGCAGTGGACAGCCGTGAAAAACAGCAGCATTGTCCATGGGCCAACAGTTCAATTGACGGGCTTTGACCTGCCACGGAGGCGCTAGTCTGCACTGAACAGCGAACCAGATTTGGACGATGCAGACAATTAATGGTGAAATGGGGTGTTTGCCGTAGAAACCAAGAGTCAGCGGAATGGAACAGACCAGGCACCGAATTTTAAGTTCTGACATGTCTAGTTCAACTAACAGCAGTGGCGTAGCGTGACTCGCACGTTTGGGGATGCTCAAAAAACACAAAATGTCACTATGAACTACTTCATCTAACAGGCGAACGCAACACAAGGCAGACACACTGGAACTACTTTCGCGATCTCGATTGCTTACGACGGTGTAGGCGCTTCCCACAAAATCCTCACAGCAGTCAGGACTGCCGATGTCTTGAAAGCAAATTATACAATGACTCAGCTCTAATTCTTGCACGCGAATGGCAATGAGACCACTTGTTAATTTATACATTTCAGAGTAAAATAATATGTAATCTTTTTAAGGAATAATTCAATTTCTTGGATATTAATTAAGAAGTAGTAGACAGGCACTATTTCCACTGTTTTTGTGCCCATGATCAAGCTGGGACTCCCGAGTGAGAGAGATACTTTACTGACTGCCTGAAGTGTGCTGCGCTCTCGTGCACAAACGAGCAACTTTCTCATTAGACTCTTTCCGCCACGAAGTCTACAAGGACTTCGTGCTTTCCGCAGTGGAAGCTAGCGTAAAGCAGCCGGTTTTCTCTGGGTCAGGGGTGAAGAGGGGAATCTCGCCATCTGCGCATGCCGTCATTGCTCGTCGCAATCTCGCGGCAGACGCTAGAAGTATTTTAGTTTCCAAGCAATCACAGACCAGCTTCAACAACCCGCCAAATTTAATCATAGAAAATCAATTTAAAATTAATACAAAACGTGTTTCGCTCAACGGACCATTTGTAAGATTATCAATACACTATTTAGGGTTCTTTATTAATATTATATACGGGGATGCTCAGCATCTCAGCGTCCCGTGACGCTACGCCACTAACTGATTTCTTATCGACATCCATATTCTTAGAGACGTCAATGATAGGCTAGAAAAGTATGTTAAATCGTACTTGTAAGTGTATATTTGTGTACCTTGTTGTTTGGTTTAAAACCTATTTTTCGTAGCCTGGGTGTTGCACGCAAAATAAATTTCAATGCTCTGATCTAGCAGTACCCACCAGAACTACCCATACCACTCTGTGATCGTCGAATGAAATAGGTTTGAACAGGCGAGGCGGCAGATAATAGAGAGTTTTTTGCCACCTCGAACGCCAAGCACTATCGATCTTCTGCGCATGCGCAGACGCACCAAAGTGATGCGAAACTTGAACTGCGCATGAGCAGAAGACCAATAGTGCTTAACGTTAGAGGTGGCAAAAACTAGGGAGATTTTGTAGCCTACAACAAACCAATTTTTAAGAAATAGTTAAGCACACGAACTGGTATTTCTAATGAAGTTTCCTAGTTTCAGTGTTGTAAGAATATATTTATTGAACTTTCATACAAAACAATGATTTTTGTTTTGGAAAACGTATTCAAGCAGCATAACTTATTACAAGAGAGTTTAAAGTGTCATATGTCAAAATTTATGATTGGGCAAAAGAAATACGAGTTTCAAAATCCTTCTGAAGTAGATGCTCTGAAAGTTCTAGACAATTTACAAATGGCGGTGACTAAGCTACAAAACAAATGTAGCATTGAAAAACTGATTCAAGAATAACGATATAATTGAATTTATGCCAGCCTTCCTGAACTTAGAATATTCGTGGCTGGCCATGTGAATGTCTTTGGAAGCTCTTAGATAAGTGAGAAAACTTTTTCCCATTTGAAAAGGATTAAGTCTACGATGCGATCGGGTCTTACATTTACACAAACTTCTAAGAATGTGCACAACCAAATCCAAAGTTGATATTGGGAAGCTCGGGTCCAAGATACAAGGCACCTACTGGCCTTTCTTGAACTGTTCTTGTATTTGTATTTATTGTCTTTGTAAATAAAATTGTTACAGAACTCCCAAGGTTTCTTCTCTATATTATTGTACCTGGATTCCCAGCTCGTTCTGACGTAACACAAACAAAATTATTAAATTGTAACACAATATAAATTTGTTGAATAAGAAGTAAGTCTGAGATCGTGTGACCCATGAGCTATTGGGGGTTTGACAAAGGGACCCACAATTACAAAAAGGTTGCTGACCACTGACATACACTATGAGCATGCAGGCACATTTTTGGATGCTGAACTTCTCTTCTATCATTTCAAACAAACTCACAAGAACATGGAACATGCAAGTACATTTATTACATTATATTAAATAAATCAGAATCAATGATTTTAACAAAAACAGCTTTTGCTTGGTCACTCTCATTGAATTCATTGCAAGGTTGGAGAGGCCAGCAACACATTTTTATGGTATTGGCAGTTTTGCAATGATTGGAAATGCTCTACACATTTTTAAATCAAAAACCAAGTTTTCACCCTCTCCACTCTTTCTGCAATGCCCTCGAGCAGAGAGCCCAAGCTTACGTCAAATTTATTTCAAAAACTTTACGTCAATAGAAACCTTATTTAACATTCAATATCATTGAATATATTAATAATAATATCCATGAGAAAATATTAATTCAGTCAATCTCAGTGCTGAACATTAAGTTTTAAACCACACACACTCAGAACTTGTGGACAAGTTGTTGGAGGCCGAACAAATTTCTGGTGGTTAAATCTATCTTTGGAAATTGTATTTTCATTATTACTTGACACTCGAGATGATTCTTGAGGGTTAATGGTGTGCACTGGATGTTCAACATCAGGCTTCACTTCTTTCTTTTGGATAGATTCCAGTTCCACCTCTTCAGGACGTGCAGGACAAGAGAGTAAATGGCCAGGCATTTCTTCTTCTGGAAATCTATGGGTATAATTGTATGGACACTTCTCCAAAATTATATTTGGGTAGTTCTTCTCACATTTTACTAAATGATATGGCAGTTTAATTTTGTCTATAATATGATTCCTATCGTATGGACATATAACGAAATTATCATTCATGTTTTGCCCTCACTCTAGTTTTCTTCACAACAGGGTGATACACTGCAAATAATAAATTAATATTAGTATTCTCCTAAAACAATTGATTATCATTCATATTATTTAAAGACAAATATTTCTCATTCTGTAAAACACAAAATCTTTGAATGAGTATTACACGTTATGATCAAACCATTCTTAAGAACCTAAAGGTTCTTAGAGTCATGAGAAAACTGCAATCATTAAAAACTTTTCAGTGAAATTGAGTATACAAAGAAAATGGTACTATTAAGGTTTCTCATTCTGAAGCAAGAAGAAAAAAATATTTGAGACACCCATGTGATGCAGAATACAAAACTGTACATCAATATTCAACTGCAGAACATGACTAAACATTTTGAGAAAATGTGAACGAGTACAATGTACAGTAGAATCCCGCAAATCCGAAATTTCAGATAATCCGAACAAAATTAGGGTTGGAGGAAAAAATAAACAATTAAAGAAAATTCTTACTTGTAGAGTAAAGAAAGGATTTTATAATTACTGTAGAACCGAACAACTAATTATTGAATCACGAGATGTTGAAATGAAAAGTTTATTGCACCGATAACTACTGTGCCTCAACTCTTCTAAACAATGTAGCAACCACTACTGCATGCGAAAGGTTTTGTATGGATGTTGCGCACTGCACTTCATTGTTCACAACATTACCATTTCCTCACATTGCACGCTATGATGCATTGTGTCGGGTAATCCTGTAGATGTATTTGTACAACTTGTATATAGTATACAGTACATTTTTCGGATAATCCAAACACCCCTAATTACCTTGAATACCGGGCTTCTACAGTAGTGTTGTAACAGAAATGCATTGCTTCACTGAATGCTGCACAAAAAGTATTTTTTTTCTCAAAGCTCCATTATGTTAACTACCATAACTTCTTCCTACTCTCCCATGTCCAGAGGTTAACAGACACCTAATCTTTAATCTCAAAGTTAATTTGGGTTTTCAATAGCTGGCAATGTTTCATTTGAGTACAGGAATCAAAATTAGGGTGATGGTTGTCATCACTGGAAAGTTACTGCACTACTGTGTAATTAAGTAAAATTTTCAATTTTATTTCTTTTGTATTTTTCATCAAATATTTCAATGAGTTTCAATACATTCCTTTGGAAAAAACAACAACAAAAATGGAACAATTTTCATTTAACTTTTAAAATAGTGAATAATCATGAAATACTGAAAGTTCTATATCACAGTTTAATAAGAATATATCGATAATGGGGATACCCCTTAAGAATGGAGCACACCCATTCTGCTATGTTAAGAGTGGATAACATTAAAAAGATCCTTCTGAAGTTCAGACCATTTGTGGTCTCAGCTTGACAAGGTTCAACCCCACTTTAAGGAAACTTTAAAGGATAACATTTGGTATGCTTAGGATGTCTAATATTAACACCAAATTGTTATGTCATTTTGTTCATACAATATTTTCTACTAGTCTGATTTGAAAACCATTTTAATAGTGTTGTACTGGCAAGAGTTCCAACACGGAAAAACATAATTTTCACCAAAAACATCAGATACAACCAACCGTGAGGCTGCGATCAACTATCAAAGAGAGAATCCATATGGTATTTGATGGGAAAACTAGATTCTGAATAATTATGGTCTCACCCCTTCTATTAAAACAATGTCAATATTGAATTATTGGAAATTACATTCCTTCCCGTTTCTGTTAAAAATCTCTCAATATAACTTATTGTTTATAATATCTGAACTTTGCGAATAATTTGGAAGATTGTTATCTTCTCATGGTGGCTCCTATGGTTGTCTTCCCTCTCATTTCCACTTTGTAATGCTTTATACAATCACACTCCCATTTCCCTAACACTTTATACCAGCACATCCCCTTCTCCCATTAGCATCCAATGATTAAATCACATTTTATCCTATTTAAACCCCACTGCTGGCAAGTATGGTATGGAACATTTGTCCATGAAAAAGTCTTTAAGTGGCTGAAGTAAATGAGAGTATGACCCTTCTTAATGAAAAGAACATGCAAAAAAAAAAAAAACAACAACAAAACAAAACAAAAAAATTGAAAACAGGGGAGGGGAAATAAGGGAACAGCTACATGGACCAAAACAAATTATCACTACATGTACAAAGAATACAAAAAATATACCAATAAACAAATGCAGGCCTTTGTATACTCTACTAATACTAATACATTCAGAACAATATGAGTAACAGCATTTTAAATTTAGAAGTTGTTACTTACATTTAAAATTTTGCAATTTTTAACCAAATGTCAAACTTTTAATACTTCCAGAGTAACATTTAAGTTTATTAGGTAGTCCATTATAAATTCCAACAGCTCTACAGAAGTAGATACATTCACCTTGAAATTAAATTTTTGATAAACTATATTTTTGACTAATAATACTGGTTGGTTTTTGTATATTGGGAAGAGTTCATCATCGTGAAACGATAGAATACTTAAACAATATATTTGTGGGCAATGATGTGGTTCACAACTCTTAATTATCTTCTGTATTTTATTCTGTAATCAGATGAGCGGCTATAAAGTATTTAAGTAAAGTGATCCCCGTGCAGCAACTCCAATATGGAAAAATCATAATACAAAGCAAAGAACACATTTGTGCGACAGCAACACATACAATCCCAAAAGTTCCCATGTCACCTGCTCGCAAGAACGTTTAATAGGAATTCAAAAGGTTCAAAGTTAACTAATTATAACATTATACATTCCAAGCATGGCCTGGGTACGTATGAATGCATTGGAAAATAATTCCACGGAATGACAAAAATAAAAAAAATTAAAAATTGAGCAGCACATTTTCCTGTTCCGTAAATGAATTCAGTCAATTTACCTATGACAATTTACTTTGTTGACAAGTGCTTTTGCATACAGCAGTGATGTTCGCAAAGTCTTCAACAGGTCTTCAATCTCAAAATTATATTCTTTTGCAAAATTCACAACTCAAATTTTCGAACTGTCCGCTGCACACCAATTCAGGTGCTGCAGAGCAGGTGCATTCGTGCAGTGCACAGAGCACCCACACCAAAGCTCTCTTTGTCTATGGTGCAATGCACATGGTCGAACGACAACTGAGAAAAATTTGCGTTTGTATAATCAGTCTTGCCAAAGAGTATATCAGTCTTGCCAACAGCACTTCAGTTTTTTTTTTTTGTTTTTTTTAAATTCTAGAATGACGTTAAGAGCCGTTTCCACACGCGCATGTGCCATGGCATATGCCACGACACTTAAAAGTCACTACTTTATAGACGTGACTTCTCGTGAAAGTCGACAGTGCGCGTTGACATCACGTTGACATCAGGTTCCACGACTTTTGGTAACGTGACACCGAAACTGGCGCCAGTTTCGCGCCATTCGAAAGCGCAATGTCGGTAGAGGCCTTGTAGTTACTGCAAACACATTCCCATCATTTTCTCAAAACCAGTGGCGTATCTACGGTGCGGAAGACATGGCACGTGCCATGGGCGCCACACTCAGGGGGCGCAATTTAGAGTATACTCGTTAAAACAAATAACAACACCCCTAATTTGAAGTATCCTGACGGGCGCATTCTATGCTTGCCATGGGCGCTTGAATAGCTAGATACGCCTCTGCTCAAAACTAATAAAATTTTACTAAGCTTTTGAGATATATGTTACATATTATATATTATATTACATGAGTCTCAATGACAATGTGAAATTACCTTATAATTTATTTATTCGAATTTTGCATTCAACATTTAGTTCACATTCATGAGGGAACGCATAAAGTATCTACAAATCTTCCACAGACCGAAGTACTTTGTTGGTCACATATTTTTGTAGTTCTAATTTGAATTTAGTGCTCTCTACTGGCTTGGCAGTCACTTAGTAGATTATTGAAAAATGTTATCTCTGGACGATATGGATTTCAAAAGCAGTTGTTTTTTTTTCCTTTTCTATCAGTATGTACTTTATATTGTTTCATTACTTGTGTTGTATGGTAAGGTACTATGTTTCCATTGCAATTCTATTGTATTTGATGAATAATATTGTATTATATACATAAAGTCCATAGACTGTAAAGACATTATCATTTTGAAATATAGTTTTGCAGCTATCTATCCTTTTAATTTTGAATACTGTTTTTATGGCTTTTTTTTGGAGTGTAAATTCTCTAGTCATGTGTCGTATATGTATCACTCCATTTATTTATTCCATACATGAAGTGTGAATGGATTGCTCAGTAATATAAAGTACCTCAGGATCAAAATACCATAAGCTCAGTAATATAAATATACCTCAGGATCAAAAGTTTTTGAAAGATGAAGTAGTACCATGGGGATTTTTTTGTTATCTACAGCTGTTAATTTTTCATTTAACAATGGAAAGATTACAGTTCAGTGATATTCAGTTATAATTTCCTTTATATTTAAAAAATTCATTAATCTTTCATAGAGTATTTTTCAAGAATTTTTGTGAAGAGAGCAATAAGAAAAGGACTATGGCTTACAACTTCTTTTTTAACCTCTTTTTTTTATAGTTTTACCATTTATTTATTTATTTAATTTATTTCAGATCGCTGTGAAACATCTTGGTCATAAGCGATCACTACTTTACAGTTTTACATAATAAAATAATACAGTTTCATAAAGTTTTACCATTGTTGTTTGAAAAATCAGGAAAGATTCCTTGTCACAGTGAACAGTTACAGTTATAAGTATCTAGTTTCATTATATGGGATGCAATTTGTTGCAGCGTAAGACCCTGATCAAATGAATTAATTACATTACATAGTGAACACAACCAAAAAGAAAAAATAGCAAAAAGGGAGTAATGTAAATATGATACACAATAACTAACTATGAAACTTCACTTTGGCCTGACCTAGGCCCTAGGTATGATGATGTCAGTAGCACACAGTTCTTTCTGTTGAATCTGTACAACCACTGGCATAGTCTTCTTCACAAATATCTTCAATATATTCAAGAAGGGTCTGGTGATATTTGTATGATTCTGCAGTACACATTCCTATTTGAAAATATTGAAGGAATGCTCCCCTTGTGGCCTTATCAGCTGGCAGGAACCTCTATTTCTGCAGTTCTTACATTGTGATTATGAATTTTCTTTATTGTTATAACCCCACACAATCCTGTCTGAAAATAAAAATTATTTTAATTGGTTATTAGGCTTGTGTTTAATTTTTAATATTAAAATTAGTGTAATTACAGTTTGTAAATTACAGTAATTTAACAGCACTCTCAAGTTTTTTATTATACCTTAAAAGAAGCCACAGAAGGTGTGTTATTAAAATGTTAATTTTTAATTATTAATTGTTTAATTAGATGTACAAATTTAACATTTTTTTCATTTTTATTGATTTATACTAAATTTTGGGTATTTACTTATGTTTTCTAACTTAAGTATTTATATTTATTCCACAATTGCTAAGTAGGATTTTTGAAAGGAACATTTGTTTATCGATATTTTTATTTGTGTATGTCAATTTTATACTTCTTATGATGTTTAGTTTGCTAGACAAAAAAGATAAATTTTTGTACACTAAATTTTCTTGCACTGGACTGAAAAAATAGCAGGAATGGTGTTCGGGGATATATAAATGAGCAGTCGAACTCACTGTTTCATTCTTTGTTTAGCTCCAAGAGTTAGTTGATACGCTGGATGTTTGCAATCTGAAACGCCTGATTGCGCGTCACGTGGGAGACGTTTCTACGAATACAGTGCGCCTAAACCTGTTCGCACCTGTGCTTTGATTCCGAGAATACTGTGTGCCTATACTTGAGAATTTATGCTTGGAGAGAAAGGGCCTGTCTTCACGATGGAATATCTCAAGGCTCTTTCTCGGTCGTGCCGCCAGATGTTGCATGATCAGATGCACTGCTCGATATGGTGGCGATCGTGCAGCATTTAGCGGCACGACCGAGAAAGACGAGAAATGACGTGATATATTCCATCGAGAAAACAGGCCCTCACACGCCATGAAATAAAAACCCTACCATAAACTATCAAACCAAGTTTCAGAAAAACTAAACTGAATTCCTCTAGGGTACAATGGAAATAATGACAGTCACAAATAGCCCGAATTTTTAATGAATTATTCCTCTCATAGTTCCTTGGTGAATAGCGGACATCAGTTTTAGAACAACTATTATAAATCGAAATTAATGTTCATGTGCTCACTAGCACTATGTGTGGCAAAGTTTTATTTGAAGCTGTATCAAGACGTCTGTAAACAAATTTAAAATCAATATAAATATACAAATTGAAAACCCTACATATCTTACTAAAGGCATCTTTTCTTCTTGGGTCTGCAGTGTTACGTTTTATTTTTACATACAATATAGCTGGACAGACAGAGTTTTTAGAAAGTCTGCCATTTTTCGGCCCTACTACGGTATTTTTCTGTAAGTACTATGGTGGCATACCACGAAGTCTACCTTGTAGACTTCGTGTGGCATACACTTTCCTGAAAGTGGAAGAACAAATTTTACTATCGCTGTAATCAAATTAGAACATAAGATATATTTCTATCAACTTACGAACAAACAAATCATTTTCCTGAAGGTTTTGATGATCTAACATTCCATTTCGTTTGGGTGATCTTCGCACACTTCTCTACCCAAAAGTCTTCAATCAAACATATTGCAGTTCGTATGACAGTTTCTTCTTCATTATCCATTAAAATTTCATAGCCGCAATTCGCTCGGAAAGAAATATGATTTAGTTTCGTAGTTCGCATTTATATAAAACCAAAATAAAAGTTTAGATACTCTGACGCAAACCCGCCCCGAACACCCAAATTTAATTAATTTACTAATTCTCTCAACAATGGTTGAGTGTCTGGGCGGGTGCGCAGATATCTGCTCTTTCGAGCTTACTTTATTTCAGGGCAGTGGGATCTTTTGGGGTGTAGAGAGCAATCCAAAACACAGGAACACAAATAACAGTAAAACAAAGTTTAATTATTTCAAAAATAATAGCCAAATCCATTACACATGAATCATCATCATCCTCCTTGAAATTTTCAAAGCGTACCATCAACACACAATATTCTCTTTAAATCAAAATAACTAAAGACTCTTCAAATTCTATGCACTGAATTACTTTTTATTGAAATGAGGAATTCATTTGAAATGAAACTGATTAAATTTACGTCCACACTTAACTCAACAACTGCGTACTCTTTACCACTCTTATTTTTACATGTTTTTCCCTAAAATTATCTGAACAATAAACGTGCTCTGTGGCACGACTTCCTCCACACTTCAATGCAATTATTACTACATAAATCTACTTCAATTCATTGACAAATCTAACAGGTAATCAGGCGTCAAAATGGCTAGTGCATTTCTACTTGCGACCGAAAGTTATTTCGCCTTCATAGTCCAGTACCTCCCCATATAACTTCTCTTAACACTTTCTTTCAGCGCGGCGCGAACTTCACCTAGATTTCGCTTGCACCGTTATCTCGCCCTTCGCGTTGAGCTGGTCTTGCGTCTGGTCGCTGGCAGCCGAGTGAACGCTGCCGGCATGTGCAGCGCAAGTCGCGGGCTCGTGTCTGGCGACTCGCTGCCCTTCGCGCCCCTGTCTTCTCTCTTCCGCTCCCGGCGCCGTCCCTCTCTTCTGTCTTCTCTTCCCGGCTACGTCTCTCTTCTATCTTCTGCTTCCAGCTCCGTCCTCCTCTTCTGTCTTCTCTCCCGGCTCCGGCTCCTTCGTCCGATTTCGCACGGTCCTCGCCCGTCTCCAAATCTCGTTCGGCACGTTCTTTGCTCGTGCCCAGTGTTTTCGTACGCCGGCGTGGTGTATGGTTCTCGCCGCGCACTAGTTTTTCTCTCTCACTTCAGCTGCAGATTTTGTGGTTTAATCTGAGCATCAACTTGTGTCGCAATTTAACAGGCGACCTCCTTCACGGTGCCGTGACTGAAGAAAAGCTTTCTTGAATATTCAACGAATTCGCGGACGACTAACTAGACGCCTTTCTGACGCCGAACACTCCTAACTAATGATGTTCTTACGAACAATATGTTGCAATCGGCGACCGTTGCTTCGGCGATCGAATGAACCAGCAGAGCCGCTTCCACGGACGTAAAACCCAAAGAGTGCTGCTGCTGCGGCGGGCGTAAACCAGAGAGAGAAACTGCCTCTTCCACGGACGAAGACTCAAGAGAATGCTGCTACTGCGGCGGGCGTAAACGAAAGAAGAGAGACCTACTGAGATTCCTACTGAGAATGGAGGAAAGATGGCGACCATGGCTGTCAGCTAAAATAAGGACCTGTTTTTTAGGCTCAGCAGGAATGGCTTTGTTTTCAAGTGGGCTAGGATGCGAAGCTTCACGTGTTTTGGTTTTGACACGCTTCCTAGCCTGTTTGCGTTGGTTTGTGCATGTATTTGTCGATGGAAGGGAAGGGTTGTGAGGATCAGGAAGGCGAGGAAAATCTGTTTCATAATCTAAAACACTAAATCTGTTTTGAATTGCGACTGGATGTGGTGTCTGTGTCTTATGTGCAGTCACGGGTGCACGGTTGGGAAAATTCGCAGTGTTGCCTACTTGTGCCCAACCGTCATTGTAGAGAACGACCTCTTCCAGCCTTCGGATATGTTTATCTAAATTACTGTTTACGTGTGTGAAGGCTTTCAGAAGGTCGGCTTTGAGGGTGTAGAGAGTAAAAAGAGTAGAACGAACAGTAGCCATGTCACGAATGCGTATTAAAGTACGTGATAAAATTGGAATAAATACAAGAAAACTCAGATAAGAGCAACAATCACCTAGCTTAATATTTTAAAAGTGTAATATTTATGTGTATTCGATAAATTAAAAATTAAGATTCGATACAAGAAAGAAAAGGTATGCTAACTACAAAATCTATTGAAAGCTAGTACTTACGAAATTTGGCAATGCTGTTACGTATTTTCGTTCACTTAAGTGATATACCAGTCCGCCTTAGTGATATATTATCGCTCACGCTTCCACTCAGCGTCCTATTGCAAAAGAAAGCTATAGACCAGGCAAAAGCTGTGAAATTGTGCAATCATTGTAACTCTGGAGAACCGTCGACAAGAAGTAGAGGAACACTTTTGTGAAATATTTAACAATGCGAAGATTACAGAAAAATTAAATATTGATATGAAAAAGCCCCGAACTTGCGGTCGACAAACAAATCGCACTAATCCAGAAGTAGAAGATTGCCAGGATTTCTACAGAATTTCTGCATATATTCCTCTTTTGGATAATGATTTACAATCACATGATTTAAAATCACGATTCTCTCAGGATGTACTAGATGCTTTCCAGTTAATTTTACTGCTTCCTGAAAATGTGATTAGCTTGAATTCCGAACAAATTAGAGATGTTATCAATTGTCTCGTTGAAAGATGTGGCAATTTACTGGAAGGAGGCAAAGGCATGCAAATTTTAAAACTGAAAGGCGAAATTGCACATTGGCAACGTAATTGGAAACTGCAAAAATCTTTAAGTGACTGTAATCTTCCAGATGCTTCTCTCGCAACTCTTGAGAGATGTGATAAAGATATTTATCCTATAATTCAAAATTTTCTCCAGATTCTCAGTACTTTGCCAGTTACAAACTCAAGTTCTGAACGGTCTTTCTCCTCATTGAGCTGTTTAAAACTTGGCTTCGAGCAACAATGCTTCAGGAAAGATTAATTGGATTGGCGTTATTACACATTCACCATTGTTGTGTCTTTACAAACCAGAAGAAAACTCCGTTTCTCACAACATTTATTTTTCACAACATAAAAATACAATGGTCGCCGGGAGGCGGACTGGGTGAGCCAATTGCTCCGTTTTTACACGGCCGACGGCCGTGGTGAGTGGCAGTGTGGGGGCCGTGACAACGGCCGCGGCGAGCAGGTAGTGTCGCCGGCAGAGAGTCGTGGCGGCGGCGGAGCCGTCGCCCAAGTGCCGAGAGGCTGGAGTGCGGGGGCCAGGTAGCACCCGTGACAGCGCGAGGCCGTAGCACCACCCAGGCGATGCCAGGCGGAAACGTCGCTAGCCGAACGTGGCGATGGCAGCGGGGCTGTCCGCTCGGCAGTGGTGAGGCCGGGGAGTGGCCGCGTCACTGGCAGAGCGTCGTGGCGGCGTCGGGGCCGGCGCCCCGGGCGGCGAGGCAGTGGCGTTGTGTTGCTGTTGCCTCGGCGTGACGAGTCGGTAGACTTGGTCGGTTGGCTCGTGCTGGCGGTTGCGTGCGCTGGCCCTCCGTAGCTCGCTGGCAGACTTTTGGCAGATTGGTAGCTGACAGGTTGACGACTGGTAGCTGACTTCTGCTGACCCGTTGTCCACCGGGCGTTTATACTCCGGTGGGCCAATGGGAAATCGAGTTCTATACTGCGATTTTTGTAGGAAGAGCTCTCAAGGCCACTCAAATCCCATCTTCGCGATGGAATATGTCACGGCATTTCGTGTCATTCCGCTAGATTTCGCCCGATCGCGACCGTATGAAGCAGTGCTTGCGATCATGCGACTTCTACCGGCAAGACCGAGAAAAGACGCCAAATGCCGTGACATATTCCATCGCGAAGATGGGATTTGAGTGGCCTTGAGAGCTCTTCCCACAAAAATCGCAGTATACGCTACGGTCAATGCGCAGCGCGTTTGTGCTGCGCCCTCTTGACCGAGTCTTGCGTTTTGCTGGGGCGCGCCGTTTGAGTAGTCGGCGCGCACACCAACCATGCTATCGTATTAAAGCCAGAAGAAGTGGTTGATCGATTTTCGAAAATGGGGAACCATAGAATAGTATTGTGAAAGTCTAAAAATAAAACATGTAATATTCTTATGTTGTATGATTAAATAAAATGTAAATATTTACGTAAATTTCTTGTGTTTTTATTTAAATCGTAAACATTCACAACTGACTAATAGACGGAAAATTATATTATAATTTCCATCATTTAGCAACTTTTAATTCAATGATTTTGCTAATAAATAAATTTTTATAACATACAGTAATTCACTAAATCATCATTTTAATATTTTGCTAGAATATTGTATTATATTATATAATAAATTATTTGTCATGTTTAGGATATATATTATAAACTAGAGAAAAAGAGTGAGAGAAAATTCCAGTGGCGTAGCGTGACTCACACGTTTGGGGATGCTCAACAATAACACACAAAATGTCACTATCAACTACTTCGTCTAACAGTCGAACGCAACACAAGGCAGATACACTGGGACTACTTCCACGATCTCGATTGCTTACGACGGTGTAGGCGCTTCCCACAAAATCCTCACAGCAGTCAGGGCTGCCGATGTCTTGAAAGCAAATTATACAATGGCTCAGCTTTAATTCTTATACGCGAATGGCAATAAGACCATTTGTTAATTTATACATTGCAGACTTAAATAATATGTAATCTATTTAAGAGATAATACAATTTCTTGGATATTAATTAAGAAATAGTAGTCAGGCACTATTTCTACAGTTTGTACCCATGACCAAGCGGGGACTCCCGAGTGAGAGAGAGAGAAAGATAATTTACTGAACGCCTGAAGTGTGCTGCGCTCTCGTGCACAAACGAGCTTCTTTCCGCAGTAGACGCTAGCGTAAAGCAGTCGGGTTTCTCTGGGCCAGGGGTGAAGAGGGGAGAGGGGAACCTCGCCATCTGCGCATGCGTCATTGCTCGTCGCAATCTGGCGGCAGACGCTGAAGTATTTTAGCTTCCAACCAATCAGAGGCCAGCTTCAACAGCCCGCCGAATTCAATCATAGGAAATCAATTTAAAATTAATACAAAACGTGTTTCGCTCAACAGACCACTTGTAAGATTATCAATACAGTATTTAAGGTTCTTATATACGGGGATGCTCAGCATCTCAGCGTCCCCTGACGCTACGCCACTGGAAAATTCCCCCCCCCCCAATATACTTTTTGGATTCGCGCCTGCAAATGATTATACATAAGTGTACCATTCTGTAGCACCACTAGTTACTTTCTCGTTATGGAATGCTGCGGAAAATCGATTTCGAGATTTCAACGGAAATCAAAACGGAACTACAAAATTAAGATGGAGTTCTTTTTCTTTCAAGTAAATTTTTTCTTCGTAATTAGTTCTTTCGTTTAGGTCATGCACAGTTTTTTGAAAGTTTTGTTATTTTTCGCGCATTATTGCGTCTAATATATGCAATATTAAAAAATATCAAAAAGATTTTCTCGAAAACGGCCCTAGACTTTTCTTTTGGGATGGATAGTACTATTAAATGTACTCTGTTATATGACAGACGTTTTTTGTTCTATTCTTATGGTGTTGTTTTTCGAAATTACACCAATGTATTTTTTCTTGTCGTTAATATTTACATTACGGGCAATTTGTTCGTATAATTGCATTCATGAGCACATGTGCATTAAATTATGTCATATAAACTTTCTCGAAAACTATTTTCTGTAACAATGAGTTCAATTTTCCGCATTTTCAGAAACACCCAAGCACACTTTTCCCAAAAACAGCTCCAAAATTTTTCTTCAAACTTTTTGTACGGATAATGCTAATTGCATTGTTTAAGAAGACATAAAATTAATTTTGCTGTATTATTTTGTTTCTTCAAAATTATACAAATGTAACTTTTTGAAATATCTCTCAAGCCGTTAATATGCACATTTTCGGCGATTTATAAACATTATTGCATTTGTGAGAGGCAGTGGTTCACACGACTTCCAATTTTTCCACCTTCCAAGTTTTTCGAAATCGCAATAGTTTTCTGTGAAAAAGAGCTTCAAATTTCGCATTTACAGTAACGCTTAAACGCAATTTTCTTAATAATGGCACCACATTTTTCAACGAAAATTTCCATATAGGACGTAGTTTTCCTCTTCAATAATATTCTTAAAGTAGTTTTTCGGTTCTGCCATTTGGAAACCGAAAAATTGAGCAAATGTGAAAAAATGTTCGGGGGGCGATAGATGGTAGCTGGCAAAAGGATGGGCCGAAAAGTTAGCCCCGACCGAAGGAACTAGGAAACTAGTACGAGCAAGTCTGTGCCATTCTGTAGCTCCACTAGTTTTTTTGTGTTTTGGCCCTAAATCTTTGGTGGCATCTAAAACAAATAGTACGAACACATACAAGTTGTAGTGTATGTAATACGAGCCAGTTAAAGTTTGGGGCTCATATACGCGCCATAGTTCAGGGTTCCTTTTACAACCATCGCCATATTAAAATTCTGCAAACTAAAACCGGTCTTTGATAGTTCGAAATTACTGATTGCATGCATAAAAATAATGTTTAAAACATATTGTATTTCATTCGTAAAGAATCAAATCTGTCTAAGCGAACTCCAACTATAATTAAAAGCCAAAAACTTACCTTCCAAAGCTTTTAGAACCGAGAAAATACGAACATCTCTGTTTCACATTAGGTCTCATTTACAACCGAACCACAGAGCTATGATGTCGAAAGGAGTTATTAAACTATTTGTTAAAATCGTTCTTGGTAGATTTTTTGCGATGCATGAAAAGATACAAGGAGACTCATATTATATAAATGGCTTGTTTCCCCACTTTTACCTCTATATCTATAATAAAAGGGATATTCTCTTTCTTTTTGTGAGTTAAAATTTGAATGTCATGACTAGACCTCGGAATTTTAGGCACAAAAAAGGTTTGATTTAGGCACCTAAAATAGGCTACAAAATTACGAAATTATGAAAATCGACGTTTTAGGCACTTAAAATAGGTTACAGAATGACTAAGCCAGGCAAAAAAATGGACATAAAAAAGTTATATTTCTGGCTTCTAGAACTGATCTCAAAAGGACTAAATTAAGTAATTTTTATGATACAGGAAAAAGTATTTTTACATTGATGAGAGAGACTAAAATGATGTTTTATTGACTTTCATGAGTAGCTGTACAATATTTAATAAATATTTTCTCCAAATTTTCTACGATAAGGCTGTCTTATCTATGAAAATCATTTTGAAGGCTGAAAATAAACTTTTCACAGACACAAATTTATAGCAGCAAACAAATTTAGTTACATTTCTCATGCACACTTCTCCTGGAACTACTTCACTCGTCCCTACTCCCCACAGAAGAAGGAAAAAAACTTGTACTACACGACCCAATTAACCATATATTTTGTAATCTTCGCCTGTTCGAGAGTAGGCTCTTGCCTGACCTGTGCTTTCCTCGCCTGGACTTCGCAAACGACGCGCTGCGGCGATAAGCCTCAACCTGTCAACAGCGCAGTTGCATCAGGAATGGATGCAATTGCCTAAGAAGTGCGTGCTGATCGGAGACGAATGTGAAACATCCTTATGATGTTGATTTGCAGGACTCTTTTAGTTCGGTATTTTGGGTGAAAGATTTCAGTGCGTTGTCGATTGCGTATTCGATCACACAATATTTCGGAAGTTTTTGCATTTCCGTAAAACAAATTTCAAAATTTAGCATTTAAAATATCATTCTTGAAAATCGCTTGTTTTCGGTAAAAAAAAATATTATAATAGGCATCAACCGCCCTTTTAGGACATTTTAGGCACTATTAGACGCTTTCAGTAGATCTATATTGTTATGATTCGTAATCATTTGCAATTATTTTTCACAACATCCTAAAGGAACTAAGTAGGCATTTGTCCTAAAATCCGAGGTCTAGTTAAGACTCATGGTTTTAGGCATGAAACAGTTTAATTCCCAAGTAAATAACGTTTAAAAGCAAAAGAGGATTTATTAATGAAGGATATTAAAAATAACGCTGAACATTTTCCCGCGCGTTTTATAATACTGAATTAAAGTTCACCAATTTATTAATGTACGTTATTAGCTCAGCTTCATAAAATTATTGTTCGCTTAATTATTATTATTATTGTTATTTTTCTTCTCAAAATATAGAAACAAGTAAATCTTTTATATATAAATTTGAAGATTCACGTCATAAAATTAAATATAATTTTTCTAAAATTTGTCCCAAGATTGGGGGGGGGGGCAGTTGCCCCCCCCCTGAATCCCGCCTCTGCGTGTATTATTTATTGTGTAAGTGTTCATGCTTTTAGTAATTGTACGAATTTGTTCACTGTGGTTACTGTAACCTAGATCATTCGTGATTTCATTTCTAGTTATGATTTTGTTATTATGATTTGATCTATTGCTTTTTTTTAAGGTACTCCGTGTATGTATAATATCTAAATTAAAAGAATGAAGTAAATTGATAAATTGCTCCTTTTCGTGAGATTCATGCAGAAATCTCCACTTGCAGCTGCTGGAAGAGATGCGAGGGCACGCACGGCGCTTACGCGGGCGCTGGGCCCGCAAGCTCCGCGGCTCCTGCGCGAAACCGGCCGGGCGCTGAACTGTGAGGTCCACCGAACCTATTTGGTCCAGGAGGGCCCAAGCACATGGCCTTCATGTTCCGGGCGCTGCGGCTGTAGCTTCTCGCTGACAACTTACAGAAGTATAAATTGTAATATAACGAGTTCATAATAGAAAGATAACAGCTACAGATTTTATGCAAGCACAGTTTAGTATATTTTGTAAAACTTGAAAATAATGTAAATATTTAGATTACACAATATTGATTCCAACAATTTTTTCTGAAAAGATGTCTGAAGATGGCTGTTAAGGTATAGCCGAAATGTCAGTTATAAGTAGAGACCGGAAAAATATGTAGTATTAAACGTCAAAATATATACATAAATATGTAATGAAAATAGTAAGAATATGTAATAAATACGTAAAATCCGATATATGTAATATTAAAATTCTGTAATTAAAGACACATTTACATAGAACAAAATTACATTTAGAAAAACTGTCCTAAATAAATTTTAAAATTAATGCAAACGTTTTAAAAACATTTTGGAGAGCATGCACTGAGTTGATGCATACTTTGCATCATACCAGTGGCGTAGCGTGACTCACACGTTTGGGGATGCTCAACAATAACACACAAAATGTCACTATCAACTACTTCGTCTAACAGGCGAACGCAACACAAGGCAGATACTCTGGGACTACTTCCACGATCTCGATTGCTTACGACGGTGTAGGCGCTTCACACAAAATCCTCACAGCAGTCAGGGCTGCCGATGTCTTGAAAGCAAATTATACAATGGCTCAGCTTTAATTCTTATACGCGAATGGCAATAAGACCATTTGTTAATTTATACATTGCAGACTTAAATAATATGTAATCTATTTAAGAGATAATACAATTTCTTGGATATTAATTAAGAAATAGTAGTCAGGCACTATTTCTACAGTTTGTACCATGACCAAGCGGGACTCCCGAGTGAGAGAGAGAAAGATAATTTACTGAACGCCTGAAGTGTGCTGCGCTCTCGTGCACAAACGAGCTTCTTTCCGCAGTAGACGCTAGCGTAAAGCAGTCGGGTTTCTCTGGGCCAGGGGTGAAGAGGGGAGAGGGGGACCTCGCCATCTGCGCATGCGTCATTGCTCGTCGCAATCTGGCGGCAGACGCTGAAGTATTTTAGCTTTCAAGCAATCAGAGGCCAGCTTCAACAGCCCGCCGAATTCAATCATAGGAAATCAATTTTAAATTAATACAAAACGTGTTTCGCTCAACAGACCACTTGTAAGATTATCAATACAGTATTTAAGGTTCTTATATACGGGGATGCTCAGCATCTCAGCGTCCCCTGACGCTACGCCACTGCATCATACAACTTTCTCATCAGTAGTAAAAGCTTCATCTATTGTAATGCAGGACTTTGCGAATTTTTCTCGGAAATTGAAGTTACAAGTCACAAAACTCGGCGTCAGTTATACTTTTGACACCTAGATTTCACCAATAAGGTAGGGGAAAACGCTATTTTTTAAAAAAAAATACTTCTAAAATTGAAGAAAATTGATATAATAAGAAAAATATGTCGTAAAAACAGCAAAATATGTAATATAGTACTAAATATGTAAAAATATGTAACGAAAAAATTGGATATTGTGTTAGGAGGGCAATGATTCGCCAAGATTACAATTTTGAGAATGGTAAGTAGAAAGACAAAAAAATATGTAATTTCATAAAAATCTGGTCTCTAGTTATAAGAAAAATAAAAGTTGAATGTCTAAAATTTAAATGGAACTGTTTGTCTCTAACTAAAATGTATGCTCTAATTGTTTATTTATAATAATGAGAACATATAAATTTGTGACAGTGAACTCTAATACTATCAGCAAAATAATATAAATAATTAAATTATGTCAGTTTCAGACATAGGGTTGAAGACCCACAACCAAGTGCACTACTGTTAATGATAACCTTTTGTCTTATAAAAACATGAATAATAATGTGAGGGAAAATAAATACGGAGAATAGGATTTTGCACTCATACAAAGTTACAAATTACATAAAAATAACTTTATTCAATAAGATTATTAAACGACAAGTACATGAGGCATCTCAATGAGCATACTTGTGAAGTGTGTGCATGAATGAACATTCAAAATTACAATATGACTGATGTGAAAAAACTGAATAAAACTAAGATCCCATTGTTGGTTCATCATTTTCAAGGATCTGGATTGCTTCATGAGGGGCAGCATAATGAGCTGGTGAGTCGAATTCTGAAAAAACAAACATACATTTGTCATATCGCCATCAATGAACTGTTACGAAAAAAATCCATGCATTTATTCAAAGTATTTGACTAACTATTCCTTTCACAAATAATAAAACAAAGCATTATCACTGATGCTAATTGGTTTATGATACTGAAAACATATTGATGCTTGAAAGAATAATTAGTACTAGTTGAACCGGTGCAAAATCTCTCCACTTTGTAAACAGTGTTTTAAAAGTGAAAATAGCTCTACAGGGAACCCATCACTCTGAACAATACTTTACAGCATTGTTGGTCCCGTACTGTGCGAGAGTAACCCTTCTAATATTGTTAAGCTTCAAAATTAATTTGCACAAACAATCTCCTTCTAATATTGTCAAGTGTCAAGATTAATTTGCACAAACAATCTAACAGTTCCTTCAATTTTATCATGAAAAAGAGTATTTGTCTTTTTCCTTTTTAATTTTATTGACATATATTTCAGGTTTCTGAACACCCATGCTTTGGAGTAGCATCACCTAGAAGAACTAAATCTCCAGAAATGTAACAGAAGGTTCACAAAGGTATCTTGGAACCATAATTTGGGCCCCAAATGTCCCCTCATTTCCCCATTTGTTGTCCTCTTGCCCCTCATTATTTCTTTACATATACCCCCATCTGCCTCTCCCAAAACTAGCTTCACTAATACTTTGGCTTGAGAACAACTTCAATGTGGGGTTTGAAAGAAAGTTATGCAAACATTGCAATGGGCATATGTTAATAATTAATTTTCGATTGATTTTTGTTCATTCTCTTCTTTCTTAAAACCAACACCATTATGTTTCCATCTGCCTCTAATTATACATTTTATAAAAATGAACTATACATTACTACACATAATGTACTAGTATGTATTTTTTAAAAGGCCTATCTCCCCACCCTTACAAATTTTAGGATTAATAAATGGTTAATAACTGTGATGAATTATTCTACAAAATCAGCATTAAAAAAAGAAAACTTCACCTAAGAGAGAAACCTTTTCTGCTCGCAAAACTTTCACCATTCAAACAACTAATAAAGGCCAATAAACAATATTAAAAAACTACAATTACTACAATATTAACTACTACAATGAATTTAAACAACTTATAAATAATAAAGAAATTAGTGAAACCAAACATGCAAACTTCAACCATGTGATCATACAGATTCAGGTCAAATATTGCATAACAGTAACAATTATGGAGGTACCATTACAAGCCACCAAACACAACTATGTTCAAACATTCTAAATGGAGGAAAATCTTGTCTGGAAATGATGAAAATATTTCCATGCATAAATAAAGATTCAAGGTAGTAATAAAAATGGCTGTTTAAGTACTTCAAACATGTATTATCATCTGCATTAAACAATTATTCCTTAATATGGCTACATTTAAAAAAGAACGTACAAACATAATGCTATAGATAGGAATATACAATCTGCTAAAAAGTTCCATAAGCTCATACCATTCAACACTATGTGCATGAACAAACCTGGGAGAAACCTTTACTTGTCATTTAACTTTATGTGATGATTATGTTTGATTTTTCTGCACATATGAATCAGAATTACTACAAAAACTATAAAGTAACTAATACAAAAAGAAAAAGATAAGTGATGTCAATATTTATTATATGAAGGAAGAATAACTCTTTTCTAGTATGCAATTAAGTCAAGAACTAATTTGCGATTCGGTTAACCATTAAAAAACTACTTTCATTCCCTCACTTTCAGGTTAGAAGCCATTACATTTTAGCACACTAATAGCATTTACATCAACAACTTTTCCTCATTCATTGTCATCTATTTTAGTAGCCTCCAATAAAACATTAACTGATTTACAAAGCATGCATTTTAACATAAAAAAATTACATTTAACAACCATTAAATACATTTGTACTGTATCAAGCAGTGTATATCATGCAGAAATCCAACTGCATTTACATTGATACCTATGTTAGTACATTTAATTTTCTTCATAATTAAGATATAACAATCTTCTAAGTATGCTCTGTATTATAACTCCAGTGAATCTACTTCTAATGGTCACCTCTAAATTAGGATCTATTTCAACTGCCCAGCAGAAATACATGTTTAATGGTAATAATTCTTCTCAATAAAGGGAATTCTCCTTGAGCAATTGCATGGGGTATCTCCAACACCTAAATTTCTTAAATATAATACCAAGTTTCTATGAAAACTGTGCCACTTCCATCACTACACCTTCATCTACCATTCCAGGAGGGCAATCTGGTCCCTTTTGTTGAAGTGACAAAATTTCCCTGCTCCTTCTTCCTGGAAAGTGACGCCATTGTAGTTTAGTAGACCCAAATATCTAGCACGACACTTCTTTTCAGTCTTGTATGGTGCAGTATTCTATTGCAATTTGTTAAGAGTGTGACGAGTAGTTTAAGATGGTTTCAGAGTTTCAAAGAGCGAAAAACCAAATTAGTGTTATGTAACTTCCTTTAATGAAGCAATTTCAGTGTAAAAATTCACCAATTTCTTTAATATATATTTTTTGGCCTGTACATAAAATTAATTACTTGGAAATTAGGAATCAAATTTGTCATTGCTATCCTTCTTCCAGAGGATTAGCGGTTATTTTCACAAACATTACATTCTGCATTTGGTAAAATTTAAGTTTTGTGATGAGCTTAGGAATAATCCTTGTCTCTACAATGACTGGCATGTATGCACCCTTACTGACACACTAAGTGTTATTTAATTATGAATAATTTGTAAGTTTCTCTTAATGATAATCTAATTTAATGCATGCCTATCTAAACTAGGGTCCTAAAACAATGCAACAATGCAATTTTTATTTTAATTTCACAATTTGGGATAAAAACTTTGTTTCATTATTTGAGAACTGTTTAAATAGATTACAGTTGTCTACTGCAAGGAGGCTTTTCACTTTGGTTTCTCGTTTAGCTGCGTGCAATGGGTGTGCAACTTTTCCTTGCGTAAAATAGCTCCTGCAAAGACCAGAACTATCTCCCATGACTTACTTGGGTTTATCATATCCTGGCTGGCAAGGTGCTGATGTAGCATGTGGACTGCCTTCCTATTTTATTAACCTTACAATTCAAAAATTTATTCTATTGAAATATTTATATATTAGATTCTATGTTTTAATCTTATCCTTGCGTAGACTGTGCCTGCCTTCCATCACCTGAAGCTTCACCACACATCATAATATTTTAATTATCAAAATGTAATATTCTTCATTTTTGGACAGACAAAATCTATATTGCTGTTAATGGGTTTTGGTCCATAAATTAACAATTATATCAGTTTGCTGACGTTTTGGAGTTTTATTTTTCCATCATGAGGGCTGTATATATCAACACAGTTAGGACACTGTATGGCAAAATAAATATTACCAAGTGCAATGGGAACGCGCGTGCGCACACACACACATGCACGCGCACAAGCAAAAAAATCTGTTTCTCTCCTTTGTAGTAGAGGCCCAGCAAGATTGATAGGGATATTTTGATTTTTGGATATACTTTACATGAAGCCTTAACATTTTCAAAATTTTCTCACAAATCACAAAAGTTTTTTGATTAAATTTCTTCCACGGAGTGAGCAAGATTCACTTAAAAATAGTGCAGGTCAAATTTTCATTGAATGGTCAAATTTCGGAAAATTGCACAAGTTAAAATTTTTTTCGGCGACTTCCTACAACTCAGCATTGAAGATAGAGATGTTTTTCCTTAACAAAATTTGTTCTTGAAGAGAGATCTTCAAATAAGGTCATGTACAATTCTTCAACAATATGAGTAGTTGCGTAATCTTGTCTCCCCAAGGAGACATCAATTTCCAGAAACAAATAATTCTTTTCAATTTTCTCCTTACCAGGACATCTTTTTGGTAATTACATATGAATAAGAACTAAAAATAAAATTCAAAACTGCTCTCATAACTGAAAAGGGCACACAGTGCTTAAGTTACTACAGTTTTGTTTCAATACACACATCCATGTGCATTTTTATTTTAACATTCAAATTTCTTCCAAAATCTACTGAACAAACTTTATTCTTTAATCAATTTTTAATTTCAGTCTCAAAATGTTATTATGTTATAAAAAATTTAATTTTTCTAAAATATTGTTTTAATATATTGCATTACACTGCATTAACTTTCTTGAAGAAAACCATACATTCTTTTACATGTGATCACACAGCAGACATGATTTTTATGTGGTAAAAGACTGAGAAATACATTTTAAAATTTCTGCCAAGTTTTTTTTATTGTTATGGTTGTCAATAGGCAACAATGTCAAAATACTTTAAGGTATACTTGTGGATCATTCATGCACATTTTTATTACAGGTAGCTTTCATGCTGAATTTTATTTTCCACATCATTACAGTAAAAAAAGTAAAAGGGGAAAGTGAATGGTCCTTTCCTGGGCCTATGGGACCTTCATGTTGACCATAATACCACCATCACAACCAACAACCAAATCACCATCAACACCATGACCACCAACACCACCACCATTAACATCATTCTCAAGTTCCTCAGTGGTAAAGGCGGAAGCTGTGAGACCAAACGGAATTAACCTGAATGTTATATTTAAAAATACCAAGGAGAGTCCAAAAGTTAATTGCACTTAGTCACAACAATTTATCAGAAACGACAGTTTCATGAATATTTATAGATAGTACTTATTTTGCTTGTGTTTCAAATTTTAAAAACAGTTTTAGTCATTGACACACTTGTTATTAGTAGTAATGAATATGCCACCTCAAGATTTTGTCTGTCCGGGTGACGCCGCGTCGAGGGCTGAGTGGCCGACGTTTCGATCGCCATGTCGCAATCTTCCTCAGGGCTGTATGCCTCCTCAGGGTGTTCACACAGCAATGAGGAAGATGGCGACATGCCGATTAAAACGTCGGTAACTCAGTCCTCGACGCGGCGTCACCCGGACAGACAAGATCATGAATTTGGCCGCGGAAGCCTATGACATCACATGCCACCTCAATTTGCAAGAGTGCTGTTTCCACTGAGTTTGAAGGAACTCAGTACAATTTGCACAATCTGCATAATCTCATGGCCCAAAGGACCCATGATTAACACATCATACTGAAAAACTAGAGGCCAAAAAAGTATTTGGATGATTCAGGATCACATAAGTAGACAATATGAGATCTCATTTAGTGTGTCATGGACTTGCAAAAAGCAATTTTGCAAGAGCAATCAATTTTTGACTCATTGAATTATGGGGGAACATTTATAACAAATTCAAGTAAAACAAAAACATTCATTACAAGTTGTTCACAAAAAGCTGGTTAAAGTAGAGAATGCAGTACGCCCTTAGAGAAGTAGAGCAGCGCCATAGCGGAGGGGTGGTGTTGGGGAGCGGGAGGGAAGGTGGTGGGGACAAGGTGGGGTCGTGAAGGGGGAGAGGAGAGTGATGGGAGTGGGGGACGGGAGGAAAGGAGGGGGAGGGGGGTCTTCTTAAGCCCTCCCTCAAATTACGCTAAACACTGACGGAATTTAACAAAACTTCAGACTTGCTTCACGTGTCGTAAAGTTTAGAGACGTCTTCAAGGAACGACAAGGAACCTCTCAATTGACTCCTTCCGCAAAGAACACTTGCGCGAATAAGTGGCCCCTTTCCTACAGCTCTTCCACTCGAAAATATCACACAACTCCTTTCGCTTGGCCAACCTCATCGGACATTTACACATAGGGCATGTAAATCCTGCAGCAATCAAATCACGTTCTTGGGCTCACTCAATTACAGCCAAACATCCGGTTTCGGTGCAACGAAAAAAAAACAAAACAACAACAAAACAAACAATCGTAGCACAATCACTCGATACTCAAAAACACAGATCACAAAGAACCAGAAGAGCACACGAACTGTAACAGTATGATAGCAACGTAGCTGCTAAGCATTTCGATAGCTACCCCGATACACAAAATCACAGGGGTACACCACCATGATTGCGGCAATATTTGCTAGTGGAGCTCCGACAAATACTAGGTGGAATTGCCTCCCCCGACTTATGACGTCACGATCGTGACCAATTACTTTCCATTTATATGTATTTCGGTAATGTAACAGATTGCCCAGTTTGCTTATTATACTCGTCATAAAAAAGGCTGCACCCAGGAGGGCGAGGTGGATTGCGATCATTGTTGGCAGGCAGATAGAGGGTATTACGCATACAAAATGATTACACTTTCACATTTGTAGGGCCAACATTTATTGTGCTACACGGCAACAGACGGTACATGTTAGTTTGGCGTGGGGCTGCCATGAACACACGCGCCCAGACGTCGTGTCATGGAGCTGTACAGGTCTCGAATAGAGACTTGTGCTAGTCCGACCCATACTGCTTGCACCTGAGCGCTCAGTTCTTGCAGATTGGTGAGTAGGGGTGCGGTCCTGAACGCACGCTCCATAGCACCTCCAAACATTCTCGATCGGGGTGAGGGCTGGCGATGCGGCTAGCCATGGCAGAGTATTCATGGCTGCAAGGCATGCTCGGGAGATGGCTGCGGTATGCGGACGCGCGTGTCTTGTTGAAATAGGACATGGGCGTGTGCGTTCACGAACGACAGAGCCAAACCGGTTGCAGGATCTTCTGAATGCACCGTGTGGCTGTCAATGGTGCCTCCAAGGAACACTAACGGTGAAAGGGCACCGTGGGATATCGCGCCACAACACCATCAGGCTGGCGGGACGTGTGATGGAATACCACCAACCGCTCGTCGTGGCGCTCGCCACTGCCCCTCCACACACGGACCCGGTGGTCATGGCCATCAAGGCAGAAGTGGGACTCGCTGAAGATGACCCGCTGCCAGTCTGCATGGCCCCAGATCCGTCGTTTCCGACACCAGGCAAGTCTGTAGCGACGTTGCTGGGATGTGAATAGCAGGCGTCGAAACGGTCGGCGTGCGGCGATCCCTGCGTTGTGCAATCACCTGCCAATGGTACTGGCACTTACAGGATGTGATAGTGCAGGCTGCACAGCCCGCTGAATAGCACGTATCATTGCCGTTAGAACTATTCGCACGTGGCGGGCAATCTGCCGGTCCTCCCTCCTCGTGCTGCGAGGCGGACGTCCACATCTTGCATTTCGTAAGTGGGTGCCTTGCTCAATCCATTGCCGCCAACAGGGGGCGATGGTGGTGTCCGTACGACGGGTGTGGCGCGCAATACGGCAACAGGACCAACCAGCCTCCCGCACACCCACGATGTGGTCCCTCACGAAAGCTTCTAACTGGACAACAGGCTGTCGAACGCGTCCCCTAGGCATTGTGTACGTGCAGGTGAAGCTCTGGGGGCGCTACCCGATGTAATGGCTGGCGCGGCCGTCTGAACCCCTCTTATCTAGACCGGTGGGCGCGACGTCACGCACCTACCACCGACTCCCCAGTGCGCGGCCGACCGTGAAAACGAAATCATTGGCATAGCGAATGGTGTGCAAAATACCCACCGAGTTTGCAGTGGATCAGTAGGGTCCTTCGGGATGCAGCTTTTTTTTATGACGATGAGTGTAATTATATACTAAGTTGCGTACACTGCTCACCGACCCTCGCCACCGAAAGATGTCCCTTCCCACCGAAAGTTACCCCTCATGAACCCCTATCACCCTTCGTCCCCTCCGCCGTGGATTCCCCCCTCGCCGGAGTGGCGCGAAGTGCTGGTTTAAACGACTTCTTTAAGTTGTACCATGTTCTAAACTTCAGCCAAAACACTCGACACGAAATTAAGAACATAGTACGTATTCATACAAAACTATTTACATTTTTGTGCACAAAAGATTAAAACTTACCCTTTGTAATGTTACTATCCTTTGATGATAAATAATACTGCACAATTATATGAAGTACAAACATGACTAGTGATCCAAGTCCATACACCAAGAAGGTAGTATGGCCTCCGTATGAATCATATAGAACTCCTCCAAGAAAACTCCCGAAAGAGACACCTGAAACATTTGTAATAATTTATTACATGTAAAGCATAACACAGAGCCAAAGGGGATGAAGATACCTAACCAAAAATGTATAGAGATGCCCAGAATGACGTCACAAGTTTTAGCGGGAAAGTTGGGTGGCAGGCCCGTCAAGTTCTTGTATGCGCGTATATGTAAAATGAGCGTTGAGTTGGTTTTAGGAAGGTTTTTTGTTTAAATTAAGTGGTTTTGGAGGTTTTCTTTTTGTGTCACGTATGTGATATTTCTTTCTTTTGGTTTGTGGAAGTATTCCAGATTTACTTTCATATCTAGAAGTAATTATTATCGTAATCTTAGCGGCGACGCTAAGGTGCGATTGGATCTGGAAATGAACAAAATGCAAAATTTTGATCCTAATGCGTTCTCTTCAAATGACTTTTCACTGGGCGAAAAATTATGCCAGAAGTCGCAACAATTTATTTGATTAGCTATTTGATATATGGACACAGCTTTTACAGTAATAAAGAACTGAAGGCTTATAAAAGGTTAGCGGCGTATAAGTATTATGAAGCCGGCTTTGTCCAAAAGGCCCAGGCAAAGGAAATAATTGTGAAAGCTAAGGTAAGTATATAGTGTGTTTTACAGTTATGCATTTTTAATTTATTTAAAATAATGCGAAAATTTGAACATTCTGTATACTATTTCAAGTGAAACATTCTCACAGACTGGGTGAAAAATGTTTGGACTGTCATAGATAAAGATGAAAGTGTAATCACTGGCCACTGCACGTGTTTAACAGGGTTGAGTGAAGTATGTATTCATGTGGCAGCTCTCTTATCTTTCCTGAACTTTGAGGGAAAAGAGGAAAGGGCATGTATAGATGCTCTTGCCAGGTGGTGCCAGGCTGTACTTTCTGCAAAAAATGGAGCTTTGATGGCATCATTATGATGAAGTAGCAGAGATGGCCTAGAAGAAATAGTGAAGGCATTCATCCCCCATGTGAAATGGTCAGTTTTATGAAGGAAATTGTTGATTATGTTTGTACACCGACAATTTAATCCCAAGCTCTCGCCATGTACACACAAAAAATAGAATGACAATATTTCAGTATGCAGTTTAATAATTTCCGATTTTTATAGTACGCCCTTCCTTTGGCTGGGTAAATTATAATTTGTCCATTTAATTCTAATGTCATGTTCACGACAAACTCCTGTCACAAAATGAATAGAGAACACACTGAGAAGCTGGCTATCTCAAGAACTAGCCCTTTAATGGTCACATTATCCGACATGGGTAAACAGTTCGAAGTAGGAGCAGCTATGAAGCACACATCAGACTTCAACGGGATGAATTGCATATTTGCCAAAATGATTGCCTGGGGTAGATGAACTTTCTTACGACGAAGAATGGAAGATATTACTCATTAAACATGAAGCGGAGTGCTTGGGGATAGTTTTCTAATGCTTAATGAAAGAAAAGGTGTGTAACTTCAAGTTCCTCAATGTTAGTCGTAAATTTCAATTTACACGATACCACCTAACGTAAACTAACCTCCTTGTTTGCCTCAGCTGACGATTCACTACGCATTTGGAGTTGGGGCGTCGAAGCTCTGTCCTACCCGATTTACAAACTAGTGGTGCTACAACAGCACTTACTTTCCCGTATTAGAGGAAACAGCTAAGTAGTACTGTAATATTGCCACTTTATGCGCTACTAACATCTTCGCTTGGAACTCACTATTTCCATTGCAGTGTTGTCAGAACTATGTGAATTCTACAACTTCACAAAAATAGAATGCAAAAGTTTTGTAACCCTGTATTGGAAAAAGAAGCCTGATACCCTGGAAATATAGAAATGCCTTCCATTGGGCCATGATTAGGGAAGAGTATTTTAAAACCATGCAACAAATTCTCTACTCACTACAAATGGTACAGCATTTGGTGCAAAACTAAATATTTGCCTGCAAATATCAACATAAATTAGACAATTATAACTCCTTTTCATACAGCTCCATTAGGTCACAACAATGACACTAATTCACAGATATTCGCGAGCGCAAATTGAATTCCATTGTTGCAGACCCTGCATTGTCGCTATTCTGATAGCTATTAATTCTTTTTACTTATTTCAAATATTTCAAAATAAACAATTTCTAAAATATTAATGTGTAAGTCTATAACAAAGTTCGAATGTAAGAAACGAAGAAAGAAATAATATACAAAATTGCACATTCTAATTTACGACGCATCCAGCTGTCCAAAGCGCAGTAAATTTACAGCGGCCTATTACGTTTGTCACAAAATTAAAGAAAAACTACTCGTATTTTGAAAAAATTAAGCATGACCGTATTTATTTTATTTATTTGTCAATATTCGGAATTGCCACATACTCTTTCTTGCCAGCTACCATCTATCATCGTCAAAAGTACATTTTTTTGTCATTTTCTTAATTTTTCGGTTTCCTATTGGTAGAACAGAAACATTAATTTTAGAATATTAAAGAACACAAAAACCTAGCCGTAAATGGCAATTTTCTTTTAAAAATTATGTGCCGTTTAAGAGAAAATGGCGTTTTAGCGCTACTAAAAATGCGAAATTGAAGCTCATTTTCACAGAAAATTTTTGAGTTTTCAAAATACTTTATTTGAAGTTATTTGAAGCACTTACACTCACAAATATAATCATCTTTACAAATTGCGGATAATGTGCATATTAAAGATGTGAGAGATCTTTCAAAAAATTTACATTTATATAATTTTTGAAACAAACCAAAAAAATCTCAAAATAAACTTCACGCTATACTAATGAGTGTAATTAGCACTATCCGTTACAAAAGTTTCAAGAAAAAAATTGAAGCCATATACGAGAAAATGACGTTTGAGCATTTCTGAAAATGCCGAAATTTGAGCTACTTTTCACAGAAAACGGTAGTGTTTTCGAGAAACTTTACTTGACATTATTTAAAGCATATATACTCGTAAATATAATAATGTAAAAAAATCGCCGATAATGTAAATATTAACGACGTGAGAGACAAGTAAAAAAATTTACATTTTTGTAATTTTTGAAAAAACCAACCGATAGACAAAACTGGCTTTTATGTCATTGATAGAGTACATTTACCACTATCCCTACCAAAAGTTTAAAGAAAAAATTTGGAGCCGTTTTTGAGAAAATTTTGTTTTTGTAATTTTTTAAAATTGCACATATTGCACGCAAACTACCAAAATTGTGAAAAACATTTACATGACCTTTATTAAAGAACTCAATATGCAGAACAAATTTTATTTGAAGAAAAAATCTCTATCTTCAATTTTGTAGTTGGAGAAAGACGCCGAAAAAAATTCGAACTTTCACAATTTTCGAAAATTCAGAGCTGTACGTGAAAATCGGACCTATGCCATGTTAAAAAGTGTATTTTCCTCTATTCATACAAGAAATTTAAAGAAAAAATTTGGAGCCGTTTTTTGAGAAAATGTTGAAAATCCCCGGGGGGCTTCATATAAAGTACCCCCAAATTTTAAAGAATCTTTTTCAAAATCACAAAGCTTCGACTAGAATCAGATCGACTGGGGAATATCAATTTGAAGAAAATCGACCGAACGGTTTAGGCGCTAGCGTTGACCACAGACGGACGGACGGACGGACGGACGGACGGAATGCCGTCAATCGATTTTTAAGTATAAAGAAGCAACAAATCATGGATTTTGACCACACCACGTGTTAGGGGATTTTTTTTTCTTAATTTAGCAACTGGTTTTATCCACTTATTCGTTTTCACGGCCCGGCAATTAATTTTTTTCCGCCGAAAATTGGCCATTTTTTCGCGCAGCATTACATAACTTTCCCCTATACTACGTATATCACCCGTGTATACGTACGTATACGGGAAAGTAAAAACAACCATGAGATTGTACAACGCGTACTTTCCACGTCATTTTCATTCCAAAATACTCCTCGCAATCACACAGGACGCTTCACAGGTGGAAAATCACCATATTACACC